>CM031243.1:731618996-732176496 GCA_018340775.1 Taxus wallichiana var. yunnanensis | reverse complement strand
TTAGATCTAGCAAAAAAATTAAAATACCAATATATCCCTATATCCTTAACATCGACACCTAATTTTGGTTTATAACTAGTTAATTTCTATGGTTCTAATGTATTTATATGTTTATTGATTATTAGTCTAATTTAGGCTCTTATTGGTGAATTTTATGTGGTGTTTTCTACTTTCTACATGTTCACCTTTGTACTTTATATGAATTTTGACACTTTCAAATTTGTGTGGACCTTTACAAATGTTTATTATTTTTGTCATATTTGTATTCTTCCTTATGTTTTCTTTGTCTAATTTTTTTCCTTTTGTTTCTCTTCCATAGTTTTTCCTGCTTTCCTTTGATTTCCTTCTTTCTATAAATATTCCTTAACCATACTTATATAGTCCTAATTTTTGTGTTATGGACCTTTCTACACATAATTTTGGTTCCCTTAGGTTCTATTCATTATTTTTACTATTTTTCACCCATCGTGCATGTTAGTATGCATCCATATAGGGTCATGATTTGAATTCAATAAATCTATAAATATATATGTTCATTAGTGCATTTAGAGACATAAAGATTGATTGTGAATTCATTGAATTTGTACATAAATTAATATATCTATTTCCAAATTATTCGTGTGCCAAAAGAAAAGTTCAATCATTAAGAATAACATCTAGCATTATATTTAACTATTTGTATTCATTGAAAATATAATGGTTCAAACACTTGCACTACACTAGTCTACAATATGAATTACATTATACTTGTATGTTGATTTTCAAAATATTTGAATGTCTCATAATTATCAAGAAACCTTAGCTTTTCTCTATTTTTCATAGGCACCAACATAATTTTTTTATTAGGAATTTTCCATACCTAGCTTTTGAATTAAGAATTTGAATAAGGAGAACAATTTGATAGTGACTAACAATGTATTCTAGAAAAGTGAGTTCTTCAAATCCTAAGAACATAGGATCAATTTCCACTCTCATACTTGTCGATTTGGATCACTATAAGTTTTCTATTTTCTCCAATATTTATTATTTTTATTCATCTTACCTCCTAGACATGTCTTCCACTATATGTTTTTGATGACCTGCCTATGGAATTTTGATAAATTGTGTATCATTTTCAACAATAATTATCTCTATCACTTTAATTATTCCAATTTTCTTATACTTTATATAGTTTAATTTATGCAATTGGGTATATTTTATTGATTTAGGATTAATTACTATATAATATGGTTATTATAGTGCATCACTTTCCATGTTGACATTTTTGTGAACTCGCACTTTGTTAAATCCCCAACCTAGGTTCCTCTCTTATAGCATTATGGGTTTATATTTTTCTTCTTTAAGAATGTATTTTATTCTGTTAGAGATTCCCTTTCACCAAGAGAGAGAGAGAGAGAGAGAGAGATACACTTGATAAGATTCAATCAACATGTCTATTCAATAAGAGATGGTACATTATATAGAGAGATGTTTACCTAAAATTAAGAAATCAAATCTTATATCAAATATCATTATCTCCTAGAATCTCTCATACTAATGTAACTATTATGTGAGTAATCAATTACTTACATTATATAATGTTCTCTCATGCTCTCTCCCACTCTTATTATTAGGTGATTATTACTCGCATATTAAGAACTTACAATCCAAGTATTATTCACTTTACTTATTATTTTTCCAACCCAAATATTAATGGCTAAATAATTTAATGTGATGCATCTAATTCCTAAGCACCCGTGTGAGGATTAATTTTAATAGATTTTTCTAAGGATTAAATTTTTCCATGTCATATCAAATAGCTCTCATTCTTGTATGATTCCTCTCGTGGATTCACTTCGATCCATATCTATTACAGCCCTAATCATTGTGTGTATATTGTGTTCTAAATTATATGTGTACATTATTTATTGATATAGATATTGAAGTTGTTAAATGTAATTCATTTTTTGTGTTTTGAAGTGTTTTTTTTTTTCCTGCGCCATATTCTTTTCATGTGTATATTATGATGTTGTATATTTTCATTCATGGATATATTATTATTTCTAATGACATATTATAGATTATTAATTTTCTATTATGGACATGTTAGTATGTAATAATGATAGTATTTCATGTTATGTAGTGATTCCATTCAAGGAACCCATTATGTCATTTATTGATCCATCTTTTGTTTTTCATTATATTATGACTACCCATGAGGTGAACCACCTTCTCGTAAAGGAGGCCTAGAACAAATAATGTTATATGTCTTCCTCCATCTTCGTAACTTTATGGGGGACCCATCTAGAACCTTCCCTAAGACCCCAATATTAGATTTCATAGCAAAAAAATTATGATATCATGGATCGATTACAAAATAATTTCCAAATGTAATGTGTACAAGGATAATATATACATATCCTTACAATAAACCACTTTATCAAGTGATAATAAACCTTCTCACTTTATTTATATTGTCATATCTATGACATATAGTGAGAATATTATTACCTTTTAGGATAATTAAGTATCTTCATGAGATATTATTGATCAACATATTCCTTGCACATTCAATTTATCATGAACAATATAGGGATCGTAAAATTTCTTGTAGTCAATAGTTCATGATTAAACATTTGTAGCAAGTCAGCTATTAAATGATTAGCTATTGGTAGGAATGGAGTAAAAAAATTATATACTCATTAAGGGATTTGAAAACCAGCTTAGAAATACTCTTGAAGTAATTATCTTAGATATACTACTTAGTGCCAAACTTGTAGCCACATAATTTCAAGTTATATATAATGAGGTGAGCTACAATATCTTACTTGAAATACCTTAGATACATGATATGTGAGTTGTCCCATCTACTTTACATAGATTATTGAAGTTTAAACATGAGGGATTTGTGTGTGTGTGTGTGTGTGTGTGTGTGTGTGTGTGTGTGTGTGTGTGTGTGTGTGTGTGTGTGTGTGTGTGTGTGTGTGTGTGTGTGTGTGTGTGTGTGTGTGTGTGTGTGTGTGTGTGTGTGTGTGTGTGTGTGTATGTCCTATGATGTACCAGTTATATTTTATAATTATTGAGCCTCAATATGTTCAAATTCATTGCTTGAATAAGATTCAACCATAATTATCAGCACCTCAAGGGATTATACCAATGGATTAAATGGCCACATTCAAAATTGGTGAAAGTAGTATATTTCATGAATATAGTGATAAGAATAAAAACCAAATACCCAATCTTGGTTTCACACCATCATGCCAAGGGAAATGTAGAGATGATATGAGTGAGTCACATTGGATCCTATATATCATCCTCTCTAAATTATTTAGACCAAACCCAAAAACACAAATGACTAATAAATAAAAATGATGTTAAGGGTAAAGGGCCTATAATGGATTATTTTTGAAATGTCAATATGCAAATGAAAATACCTATATTGATTCAAACTACTTTAGAAAACTATGGATTTTACCTTAAGTGTATATAAAATATAAGTTATAAAGGTCAATGCCTCATCAACAATGAGAAAGGTTTGAGATATTCTCATATTCTAACCACACATCAAAAATAACAAGTATTTTTATGTAACACTAAGAAATAAAAAGTAAAATAAGGGCTTGTGATTGGAAAATAACCTTTTAGTGTAGCTTGTGGATATATTTGAGTAGAGAATCATGATAGTACTAACATATAATTAATCAAGCCCATTCATGATCAAGTTTTAAATTATACATTAAAACACTCTATAGATATGACCAATACTATACATATATTTGATCATGTGTTTAGCCTATCTCATAAATGTTACAACCAAAAGGAACACACATTTGTATATTCCAAATTGATACCTTATGACACACCATGTGTGACACCATTTTTGATACTTTTTTCAATGGTGAACCTATCGCATAATATTTGGGAACTCGTGTGGATATACCTAATACCATCAGTAAGAATATATTCCTTTTTATATCAAGCAATCATGTCTATTTTGGGAATGGAAGCCTCCACCAAATGAATATGATATTACTTTATATACCTTTTTTCCTTGAGTTACCTAGGAGAGGGCCCTAGCCCTCGTGGCATCACCAACGCACAATAAGCCGTGGAACCATCCAAGGATGGTAGTTTAAGCTCTCGATAAGCCCACATATTAAACCACATAATCATGGTGCTTACTTTATATAGCTTGGATGCCTTATCTATTATACGATTTTTCAACAATAGATCAACACTCTTGAAAAAGATATAACTTTTATAAACATTAGCACTAATGAGACACCTAGGTTTTTGAAGTTAGATGCCTTGTTGAATCCAAAATCACAAAAATAATACACTAATATATTAATTAAATAACAAAAAAATTTGCATGGTCATACACCAATATGTTAAGAATGTTTATGATATTATAATAGATAATCTTATTGTCAACTTTGATGTCAAACCTATAAAGAAAATATTATAAATTTAAATCATAAGATGGCTATACTAATTGAGTAAATCCAAAAGTTACTTGAAATTATTTTGATTTGACGTCTAGATTAAGGCAAAATCATATGAATGTTCCCACTAGGTGGCCCAACATATAATAAAAACTAACTATAAATAAATCTTCAAAATATTTTAAAAGTGCTAAATTTTACCGTAAATTATGAATGTACTACATCTTTGTATATTTGAACTCTTAAAAATATATGTTTGGTCATTTTATATGTGTTTGTTCAAGTTTTGGTTGTGAGGAATATTTTTATAGTGGAAAAAATTTGGAAAAAAGAGGGACATGATCATATACTTTGACCCATTACTCTTACTTAGACCCCTAACATTTTACTAGTTGGCAAAACCACTTAGGGCCATTCTGATATGTATGAATTTTTAAGACATTAAAAAGTCACGCCTTAAGGATGAATTCAAATTGATCAATATTGGTAATATTTTTATTCTATTTTCAAGTTAAAGATGCTTTATTTCATGGATGAGTTTTCCAATTAAACCAAATCAAGATTAATCATAGTACTAACATAAAATTGCATTCACAACTCTTTGGGGTACATTTTGTTAGGTGGTTTGGATGATCTACCTATCAAATATCTAGTACACATGTTTTCCATGATTACATACATGACATCCCAAAAGATTATGCACATAACATTTTGGGAAAATCTAGAAAAAGGGAAAAGCATGTACATGACTTGAGAAAAAATTAAAAAATTAAGATAATATGTGGTAAGGTTAAAACCTAAGAACTATGTATTTGGTGTGATATCAGGAAAGTTTTTTTGTTTCATTATTTCTAAGATATGTACAAAATTGGATCCAAAGAAAAAACAAGCAATTGTTGAGTCTTAAGAGTTTTAAGAAACTAAGGAGTTTACAATGAAAAATCCAAGATATTGAAAAAAATTCTCAACTAGCAAATAGATCCAACCATTTTCAATACCACTAAATAAGTACATAAACATTAATGGGATGACAACTATCAAAGGGCTTATGATGTAATAAAGGGATACCTCTTCTATCCTCTAATTATAATGTCATGTATCCTTGATAAGTTATTAGTTTTATACCATTTTTAAAATAAACATGTTTTAGGAAATTATCTTGGGAAACATGGTAATACTAGTAAATAAATAATAATATATTACATCAAGTAAAACCTTAGTGAATTTTTTTGAAAGACAACAACTTAATGAAAAAATAATCCCCGGCTTTTTTTTTTTCAATGCAAAATATTATTATATCCTCAAAAAAGAGACATATGTTATTACTAAGGTCGACTTTATGAAGTACATGATGTCCAAATCATATTTATTATGGATAATATTTAAGTGGGTGCGTTTTTAATGGATTTTAACCTTAATTTTGTACAACATATATTTATTGAAGGGAAAGCAATAACATATCTTTTAAACCACAATCTTATCGATGACACTTTTCTTGATGAGTTTCTCATGTGTGTAGAGAAAATAAAACATGGAAAATTTAATTTAATGGATCCAAATATGATTCAAGAATTATCATTTGGATTTTATTGATTACACCACAAGTAGGGATTGTCACTAGCTTATATATTGATTTTTTCATGTATTTACGATAACGTTGAATATGAGGTGTTGATTTACGAATATATGCAACATATATGTAAAACATTAAATCTATCAAAATATATGGGGATTCATAGCTTGCACTTGACCAAGTCACATGTGTTTATCAAACTAGAAAATTAAATAATATTCTATTCAATAATTTAGTACATAGCTTTATGGCCCTATTTAATGAACTCGAGATGGATAATATTCATATAACACATAATTAACGCACATGTGATACAAATAGTGTGAATTCATAGTTCCTATTTATATTACAAATGAACATGCTACATTTAATACTAACATATTGGAATAACCTACCACAAAGATAGAAAACTTGGACTCTATAGAAATATCGCATTAGACAATGGTGCGTAAAATTTATAATAGTACAAAAATGTGTCTAAATATGTCATGAGAGATTATTCCCACATATCTGACCATAATGATAGAAGAAAATTATGTATAAACACTCTTAGATATGTCATAGTTAAAGATTTACTATTTAAGATGTCCTTTGATGGTAAATTGCTCATATGTCTTAGATACGTAAAAAAAATGAAACAACATTACAAGAGGCTCACAAAAATGAGTGTGGTAGAAATTTAAGTAGAAAACCATGTTATATAAATTACTCATGATAGTTTATTATTGGAACACAATGGGAAAATTTTTATATGCATATGAAAAATGTGTGATAAATGTCAAAGATATAGTAACCTTACTCATGCCACATCTTAGAAGTCAGTAACCCATTGTTTCCTATTTCGTATTCCATATAGAGATGCAACTTAAAAATATCAACCCACCATCCTTTTAAGGCCAAATTTTTATTATCATGGGCTCATTATATTTTATAAAGTGGGTTGAAGATTCACCCTTAGAAATATACTTATAGATTCCTCATGACACATCTAGATCATTATTGTTATCCTTTGTTATTTCCATTAAAGGTTCACCTTTTTAAAATAGTAATGTAAATAAATTTTGTGAAAAGTATAAGATCAATCATGCACTATAAATTCCTTATAATTATACACAAGGAAAAGGCCAAGAAGAATCTTCCAATCATCAATATTTTATCCACGATAGTAAATAAACATGACAATAAATGGCATAGCTAGATACATTTATCCTTATGGGTATATTTCACGAGTATACACACATATATAGGGATGACCTTTTATTCTCTCGGATTATGGGGAAAAAATATTTCCCTTAAATATTGGGATTCCTTCCTTGAGAGTGTCACTAAAATATAGTCTTGATGGCACCATCTATAGAGAACATAAACTACATAAGTTAGAAAATGTAGACGAGAAGTGATTTCATACTATTAAGCCTCTTAGATTTTACTAGAATCAACTTAAATGTCTTATCATAATAATATTAAATAAATTTAATTTCAAGTGGGAGATAAAGTGTTATAATAAGATCAAGAAAATATTAATGCAAATAAAGAGTTCAAAAAAATAGATTTAAACATAATTAATTGGGTTCATTTTTTATCGTGAAGAAATTTGGCTCAGGGCATCTCTCCTCAAACATTAATAGCTAAACCCTTGAAAAATAGTATTAATATTATTCACTTACACAAATTATATGTTTGAATCCATATTTTATGTATTCTTTTATATGTTTCCTTATTATTCCTTTTGTTATTATGGACTAGATGTTTCTTTTCATTACATTAAATGATTTTCCATAGTTAATTTTTCATTTATATCTAGTTGATCCTAATTGACCTTTTTAGTTACTTGATATTGATTGTTCCTTAAAATTTTATATTTTTATTTCAATTTATTAACAGGGTGTTTTATTTTGATTTTTTTGTGTCTTTATTGATTTTTATATTATTGTTATTAGATTTTACTTGTGTTATGTCGAAATGTGACCCCGATTTTCTTGTTATTTGGGGTAAAAACCATGTATGTGCTTTTCACCATTATATTTGGCCCACCTATGGGTATCATACTATGTTATACTTAAACTTATTACATCTTAGTGATATAATGTTTTATTCTCCATATATTCTATTGTTAACACATTTCCCACTTAAAGGAGATTATATTATTATACTTATGTTACTTATACTTTGACACAATATGGGAAAATGTTCTTATTACATACATTATTCCATAATGATATCTTGTTATGTTTACATTAGATATTTATTTTCTTATCATATGCATGGTGCATATAATCCCTTTATATTGAAATATGTGATTCACATGATCATCTCGCACCTCATAAAGGGGGCATATATTCCAATTATTTTATCTCCAATCTCTAGGATATTTCCTCACTTCCTCAGTATGGAGGTAATCACATGGCGGTACACAACATTTTATAAAAATCCTCGTATGAAGTAATCACATAGTGGTAGAAATGATATTCTACTAGTCTCATCATGAGACACACGTAGAATAGATTCAAATTCTATATATATATATATATTAAGATATGGATTTCATAGGGAATATTTACATTATTTAGAAAATTCAAGCATATTTGTTCCTATTTTCTTATATATTATATATTTTATAAATCCCTTAATCATATTTTAATATAGATATTAGTTCACATGCACATGTTTTGGGGTACAAATTTTACCGCACACAAGAGTGTGGATGTGGCAAGGTAATTGTAAATATTGTATATCCATGCGATTTTTTGTTTTACACTAATATATATGGACAAACACATAGTCATGTGCATGCACATGTGCACGCATGTGCAAGTGCACACACACACACACACACACACACACACACACACATGAAACTAGAACATTATATAGACTCGTAATTTTAGTACAAAAATATTTAATTACTACAATACTAGTATATGTGTTTACATGTCTATTAATAATCGGTCCAAGTTAGGAATTTTGGTGTGTATTAATTGTGTTGTTTGATCAGAAACATGTCCCCTTTTTGGTTTGTGAAAAATTGACAATTTCAGTTTTTTTGTGTACCTTGGTGACTCATACTTCTTCAACTCCTTATTCTTCCCCATATTTTCCCGTCTAATGCTTTATCCTCTTATTTCTCTCTTCCTTAGTTTTTTCTCTTTCCCTTGATTTCTCATTGGTATGGACATTGTCCTTAACCATACTTGTAAAATTCTAGCCCTTTTATTTTTTGGGGCATTTTCATCTATAATTTGGATGCCTCAAGATTTTGGACCTTTTTTTTTTCCTTTTTCACATTGTGTGTCATCGTGCATCTCATTAGGATCCTAATTTGAATCAAGAAATGTATGTATGTATGTATGTCTCTCTCTATGTGTGTGTGTGTGTGTATGTATGTATGTATGTATGTGTATCATGCATTTAGGAGACATAAAGATTGATTTAAGTGAATTCATTAAAGTTTTAAAGCAAGGAATCTATCTAATTTTAAATCATCTCTACATCAAAATAAAATTTCAAGTATTTAGATAAGCATTTATCATTTTATTACTTGTTGCATATGTTGAAAAGATAAGAGTTGAGACTTGTGTACTACACTAAATTACTTGTTAAATAGTATTATACATGTATGTTGATTTCTAAATTGTTCAATTATCTAGTCGCTAATAAATATCAAGGAAGCTCAAAAATTATTTGGTTCAACATATATCCCAAAACACATTTGTGTTTTCAACATATCCATGTTAGATTAAGGGTTCAAGAGCAATTTTCTACTAACTCATCAGAAAACTTTGAAAATCAAGCAAGATATTTAAATCCCGCCAATATATAATCAAGGTCACTCAATCATTTTTACACTAGTAGGAAGTTTTTAAAAGTATAATATTATAGTTCTAGTTGTGCCACTTTTTCCAAAACTATAATACTATGGTTCTTTGTTGTGCCTCTTATTTACTTATAAAGTCTTGGTTCGTGAAGAATATATCTATTTACTCCAAGATTTATAGGTTTTTTCCATCTCACTTCATATTCCTATCTTCCACGTCTTGTTTTTTACGATTGTATTTGAATTTTAAACAAATTATATATCACTCCAAAACCCTAGGTATTTTGGTATCAACACAGGAGTATCCAAGGAGATAAGTATTCTTGCATTAACCAAAAATAGTAGGTTTGTGTTCATGTGGAGTATTTGTTCCTTTTAATATTTTGAAATTGTGATGTTGATTCATGGAAAGCATCAACATTCCAACACTTCAACAATAGAAATGATGTCAATGAACATCAATTTCATGTATCTACAAGGTTACAAGAGAATTGATTGAGTTCCTTAATAATAAGAAGAATCTAGCAAGTGGTTTTGTTTGTTGAAGGGATAATATGGGTAGGTATTGGGGAAAATTAAAATTAAAAACTACTTGAAGATCATGTCAAATTTATAATATTCTCAAATAATTGGATTTTCTTTAGAAAAGTACACACTTTAAAAAATGACACTTGGTTTTGAGGTCATATGCAAAAGTCAGAGCTTTTAGAATTTTTAAGTTTTTGTTTTATTTAAAACCTACTCGTTAGGATTAAAAAGAGGTATCAAAAATTTTGAGTGGTTTCAAAACTACTTTTTTACAAATGTATGGTTCCATAACTTCCACATTATTTACACCACTACTGTTATGTTTAAAATGGTGGTTTTTCCCATGATGAATGTAAAAATAAAGTAACAACAAAAATAATTCATTTTCTCTTTTGATCATTTCTAATGTTCTTTAGAATTAAAAGGGACACTCTAGAATGTGATAAATGTTGGTTAGATTTGAATTCTTGGAGTAAGAGTTTATGTGGAAAGTAAAAATAATTATCTAAGAGATAATTGAGATTTAGTTGAAATGAGAGAGTTAGAGTTGGAATGGGAATCAATTCTAATCCAAAGTAATGATATATGTGTCGAATATACGAGGGAGTGTGTTTGATATAGATCTTCTTTATATAAATTTTTCAATGAGCCTATTAAGGATAGTAAAAGTGAGATTGTGTGTGTATGAATCTTTATAACTTTAAATGAATCCTCAAAAAGAGAAGTGTGTTTGAGTATATAGTTGTGCTCTTGATTTTATGTGTTTCCATTAGAGAGTAAGTATGATACTAAATCCCTACTGTAAAGTAGATTAGGATACCACTAATTTGATCCCCTTTCTCACATTTGCATCAATTGGTATCGTGAGCAATGTTTACCTTACAAGGTTAGGTGTGAGGATCTTGTTGAGTCTAGTTAAAAATTATGAACCTTGTTTTTAGTTACATGTTGTAAAAGAGAATCATATTTATTGATTAAATGTGGCACATGAAGGAATACCTTTCAATAGAGGGATGACATGTGAGTATAAAAATTGATACAAATTATTAAGGAGATTCAAGTTATATTGAATGAAATTAAGATGACATGGTGTAGATAAGATGTTATGGATATGAATGAATATGAATAAGCTATGGATAAGATGTTAATAACCCATCAAGAAAATGTGTATGTCTAGTAGATAATACCAACAAGTGAATAAATTAGACCAACGCAAGCATCTAGCGAAAGAGAAAGATAATCCCACTAGTAATATGATTTTATTTTTGGTAAAGAAACTTTATAAATATTTCATGGGATGGATATTGACATAGAGTGTTTTTTAATAAAAGAGATTTGAATACTCCAATAGGGTAGAGATTGTAAAATATATATTTTGGGAGTTACAATGGTTGTGTAGTGGAGAATCATCCAAGAGAGAAGACAACAAAAAGGAAATAATAAGGTAGATATTTGGGAACACATGGTTTTCAAGATGAAGGGCCATGTTGTGCACTGAAGGATGAAAGTTAAGTGGTTGACGAAGCTTAAAGTGTTGAATCTTGAGTGTGAGGAGGGGAATATTTCATAAAGATGTAATGAGAGAGTGAATTTTCCATGTAAGAAACTCAATTCTAATTTGAGAAATAACAATAGAGAGGAGGAGGTGAAATATATTCTTGTTTATGGTGATGTGAAGAGTGAAGAAAAGAAGGTTGAATTTAATGGTAATAAGAGAGTGAGGTTTTCGTGTAGTGGGAAACCCGAGTCTATTTTGGAAAATAATAAAGAGATAAGGTTGTGAGCATCCTGTAGAAGAAGAAATCCTTATGAAGGATGATTAAAGATGTTAATTTGTGAACCTAAAAAGATAGAAATTATTGAATTAAGGATAAGGATTTTGGTATCCCTCAAGTAATAAGAGATATACATATTATCTAAAAATAATATGAACAAATTTTTATTTTCATCTTTGTAGTGGAGGATGGTTGAGGAAAACTAAGAAGAGTTACAGGTTTTAATTAATGAAAGGATAGAAGTGAATGAAGTGGAAAATCAAGGAGAGTTGTAGGTTTCTATGAAATATACAATGAATATGAATGTAGTAAATAGTCAATGCAAGTGATGAGATTTAATTTGAATACCCTCTATGTAGAATAGAGTTAGAAAATAAAATATAGAATGGTGACATGGTACTGATAGAGGTTACTTAGAATGGACCTTTGAGTGCAACATGTGACTCTAGATTATTATAATAATCCAAGTAATGGTGGATATATGTATAACATGTCAATTGGGGCACGATTAAGAGATGCAAGTTGTGTTTTTCAGATATTTTATTTTTATAATATAGTTGATCCATGTGCAAGTCTAATAATAAATAATATAGTAAATGAAGAAAAATGGAGATTTAAGAGATTTTTTTATGTATCTATAATTAGGGGCCGTAATGAGAGGATGAATTTATTTGAGAGCTAATAGAATTACGGAGTGAATCATTAACAACAATAAATTTTTAGCAAAAAATATTATTCAACATCAACAAGCTACACAATCGATATCAATTGTCACAACGATTCATTCACCCCACATATAATTCTCCAAAGCAAAATACTCAACACCGCAGTGATGCCTCTTTGATTCAATCACCCCTTAACATATACAACACGTACACACAAATATTATGCATTACTCCTTGCAACTTCATATAGGTTTTTACTCTACGGGATTCATGAAATTGAACTAAATTCCACAAATGGATTTGTATTAAACTAAATCCTCCTCGAACCCCTTATGGATTGAATTACACCTATAAAATGTAATGATGTGCTTATATAAATAAAATCAATTACTTATAATGTAATCCCTTGACATCCTATCCAAAAGCAATTAAATGCATTACAAACATTAAATGGAAGATAAGGCCCAAATGATACATAGTTAAACTCAATGCAACACAATTCAACCTAACAAAATATTTTGAAATTTGGTTGATGCTTCATCAAAATTTTCTTATAATATTGGTAAAATAACTTCATTGATTCCATCCTTTGCACATCGCATAACCTTATGCATCATAGTGCAATATTTTTAACAAATCATTATGTGAAAGTCCAATTACTTCATAGTTTTTATGTAGGTTCATGGTATCAACATAAGTGTCTTCTCATAACATGACCCTATAGGAATGAATTTTGTAGTTATACACATGTCATAAGGTTTCAATTTTTGCAATCCTTATAGGATGTATTATCTCTAAAAGGGTTACCCAAATTCAAAATAATACCACAAATATTAGTGAGATATTCTAATAATGTTGTGTACACACATAAATGAAACAAAAATACACATAGTAACACAAAGTATACATTCCTAAAATAAAAACATAGCTTACAAATTCATAGCTATGAAATAATTATTTTATGACCAAACAAAATACACATCATTCGAACTCAATTGATTCCTTCAAGATACCATATTTTTAGTGGATGCAAGATTGTGTGTAAACCCATACATTCTTGCATCATACACATCGAGTAATAAAATGTGATCCTATGTATAACATACATAGGCTAGGTGGTAGAAACACCCTTTTGATATTCTAATGAGGTATTAGAATACATGCACGCCAACCAATATTCCTCACTTTCTAACTATTGGTCTCAATCAGAAAACTAACCTCATTGACAAAAACTTATTTCACTTCCTTTTACCCCTACTTGTCTCTCTCTAAGTTGACATCCTCTACTTCCTTGGGATTTTTCCTTCTTCCACCATAATTTATTTACTTGTATGTTCTTCCATGTAATTCCTACTCTCTCGAAATAATTCTAGTTTGTGTGTTTCCTTTGCAACATCACATTCTCTTTACCCACTTTTTCTTGCCTCCACATTATAATCTGATGTACATCATTGTGTGTCTCATTATCTTTACTTCATGAAAATTATAATTGTTTCTTTACACATTTTTATGGTTTTCCTTCTTAAATGTTGAACCCAATTCTCTAAGTGTGTTACTCTATTTTCTTCAATCAATAGTTTTAGAATAAAATCATTTCATCCTTCTACACTTGTACCATATTATCTCATCCATCATATAACTCTACTTATCCTATTAAAAAGGTATTACCAATAAGGCATGACATCAATCCATCTATAAAACATCATATAAAACCTTATCTATGAACCAACTATAATCTTCATTTCTACATTGTATTGTTCTTGCACAATGCCTACCCTTCATTCCACCAATCATGTCACTTTATAAGGACAAGGATGTGATCTTTGTCCCAAATCTGATTTCCATACCATTTTTGTGGACAAAACATTTTTCATGATTTTGCTTTCCATTGTTCTTATGTAACATTTTCATGTAGGCTAGCATCTCGTTTTAAAGATATATCACCTTTCCTATTGTAACTCCTCTTATCATTATGTAACTCATGATAATGTTCTCATTATGAGTAATGTCACTCCTTATTCAAGATCATTGATCTAATTCCCTCATTATTTATTTCCCTCCTCATCTTGTGTAACCTAAGAACTACCATATTTATTATCTCCATCATCATTAAATATATGAGGACACTCAAAATACCAATTTCCAACCTTTCTACATTGAAAATAGGTTCCTTTAAATCATGCACCATGACCTCTACCCTTACAAAAGTGGTCCTTATTTTGTTTGACTATTCTTTGAAGCATTGATGTTTGTTTATCCTTCTTTCTCTTGTGTCATTAGTTATCAAGCACCGTTGAGATATTTTTTTCATTTAGTGCACCTCTTTTATCGTTAACTTTTCTTTATCTCTTAAAGCATACTAATTAACTTCTTATAACATGTTTACTTTTACAATATCAATCTTGTCTTGGATTACCCATCGTAGTTCATTAATGGATTGAATGTTTTCTTATCTTAGTCAATTTCATTATGACCAGCATGAATTATAATCTTATAGAAATCCTTATTGCATTCCTTCACATTCAAAACATTATATTATAATTTTTATATACTTTTAGCAAATCCAACTAGTAATCACTAGGAAAAAAATCCTTTGAATTTTCAAACCGTCTACTCCCGATGAGTAATTTTATTTTTACTCTTTATATTTTCCTTCAACTGAATTTATTTCTACTATAACATGGAATGACATTTCAAATTATTCTACGTGATTTTCACTTTGCACTCTTCCACAACCTCATTAAATTCAAAATATTCTTCCATTTCTCTAAGGTGGTCAATAATTTTTTTAACATTCAAGGTCCTAAAAAAGTACAATACTTACATATGTACTCTATCCATTTTTAGGTAGCTTTCAATAATATCTCTTCTCATTCATTCAAATGACCTTGCATTGGAATTGCTTCAACCTTAACAACCTTAATTGTGTGTGTGTGTGTGCACGCGCGCGTGCGTGTGCGTGTGCGTGTGTGCGTGTGCGTGTGTGTGTGCGTGTGCGTGTGCGTGTGCATGCATCTATTTTGCTTCACATACATCACCTATTTTAATAAATCCCCTTTACGTAATATTTTTCATAGAATTCAATCTGATTTACATGATCTAAAATAATTTATTGATGACATCTTGTCTTCCAAAAATTTATTAGCCAACACCCATTGTTTTTCTATTAATCAATGAGGTATCTTATCTTTACAAATTTGGATATATTCTTATACCTCCTTACAAACCTACATAGATAAATTTTTCACCTTAGTTAACTTATTCTTTATTCATCTTACAATGATGTAGAAAATTTAGATTTATCGCCTCCCATAGTTATGTTTTGTCCCGATACCAAATGATGTAGCTATTGTTGGGGGTCCTAATGAAAGGATGCCTTTCGCCAAGTTATAAACAAAATTACATAGTGGATTTGTGACAACAAGAAATTTATAACAACAATAATGTCTTACTCAACATCAACATGTTACATAATCACTATTGATCTCCGACAATTTAGTCACACCTCATAGAATGCTCGAAAACAAAAAACTCAACACAATAGCATTTCCTCCATAATTCAATCTCCCCTTGACTTATCCCATACTTGGGGACATATATTATAGATTACTCTTTGCAACCACATATAGGTTCTTATTCTATGCGATATTTGGTCTAAAAATAGATTTCACAAATGGAATGGTATTAAACTGGGTCTTTTGGATTGAACTCCCCCTCAATAAATGTCATGATGTGTTTTTATAGACATGACAACCTATTATATATAATGTAATCCTAAAAACATCCTATCTATAAGAAATTAAATGTGTTACAAACATTTATTGGAATATAAGGCCCAAAGGACCCATACATAGATAAACTTGATTGACGTAAGTTGGTCTAATATAAATAATTTCAAAGTTGATTAATGCTTTGTTGACATTTTATTATGATCCTAATACTACTACTTCATTAATTGTCCTTGTTTCACTATCATACAACCTTATGCATCATAGAAGAATATTTGTAAGAACTCCTTATGCATAAGTCCAATGATTTCATAGTTGCATATGTAGGTTTTGATATAGATATGAATATCCTCTCATAACATGAGCCTTTCTGAATGCATTTTGTAGTTTTACATGCATGCTTATAAGGTTTCCACTTCTGCACCATAATTTCAACAAGTTATGTTATCTTTGAAAGGGTTACCCAAATTCAAAATAATACCACAAATATCCCTAATAAATTCTAAAATTCCACACACACATACATGCAAACACAATACACGTACTAACACAAAATAGATATTCCCAAAAGAGCAACATAATTTACGCATGTGTAACTAGAAAACTACAATTATGCCCAAATAAATGACTCATCAATTGAAGTGAGTTGATTCCTTCAATCTACCATATTTTTTTGGTGGAAGAAATATTTCTTATGAACCATGGTGATCATGGTTCATGTTTTTAAAATCATTATAGGTAAATGAAGAATGAGAGGTTATAGAAGAGGAGGAATTCCACTCATGTGGCATAGAGCTAAAGAATGAGATATATAGACGGTGGATATGTTTCTACTAAGAACATTAAAGGAGGAACATTGTGGTGCATGTATGGAATCATCCCACATAGGAATTGGAGAAGAGACTCTTATGAGTCAAGAGCTATATTATTTTTCAAATAGACAAGGATATTGCAATTTTCCTTTCACACAACATCCTTATGATTCCTAAGAAGATGAAGAGGGGAGGATGAAAATAAGGAGAATAAAATGAGATGGAGGAATTGATATTATTATCATCCGAGCATGAAAAGAAGAGGATGATCTTACAATTGAAGCATGTCATTTAAAGGACATGAAGGTGGAAGTGAAGGATTTTTGATTTAATGCACATGATTATGATTTGAATGAAGTATTGATTGGCGAAGAAGAGAGTGGTGTTTAAGCACAAATGAAATTAGAGGAGATGTACATATGGAAATACTAAATTCTCATGAAACTATATATGTTGAGTTTATTGCATCATTTGAGAAATGGAGAGATTGAGAGCATATAAATACAAGTTTTAATAGAAGAGTTGTTGAAGTGGGGTATAGAAGTGGTAACGTTGAATAAGGTAGTACCCATGAAATTGGTTGTTTCTCTAAATGCTTGGTTCACTAAATTTTTGTAGGTATTAGTTAATGCATAAAATAAAAGGAGATCATAATGACGTAGAGTTCAAATAAATGGGCCCTTTGGAGTCCAAGCATGGTGTGTGTGTGTGTATGTGCGCGCGTGTGTGTGTGCATGTGCGTGCGTGTGTGTGTGTGTGCGTGCGTGTACATGTGTGCGCGTGCGTGTGTGTGCGTGTGCGTGTGTGCGTGCGTGTGCATGCATGTGTGCATGCATGCGTGTGCGTGTGTGCGTGTGCACACGTGCGTGTGTGCACGTGTGTGTGTGTGTGTGTGTGTGCGTGTGTGTGTGCGTGTGTGTGCACATGCGTGTGTGTGCGTGTGTGTGTGTGTGTGTGTGCATGTGTGTGTGTGCGTGCGTGTGTGTGCGTGTGTGTGTGCGCGCGCATGCATGTGTGCATGCGTGTGCGCGTGCGTGCATGTGTGCGTGTATGCGTGTGTGCGCATGTGCGTGCGTGCGCGTGTGTGTGCGCGTGTGCATGCGTGTGCGTGTGCGCGTGTGTGTGCATGTGGGTGTGCGCATGCGCGTGCGTGTGTGTGTGTGCGTGTGGGTGTGTGTGTGTGTGCGCACGCGTGTGGGTGTGTGTGTGTGCGCGCGTGTGGGTGTGTGTGCGTGCGTGCGTGTGTGTGTGCGTGTGTGTGTGTGTGTGCGTGTGCATGTGCATGCGCGTGCGCGCGTGTGCATGTGTGTGTGCGCGCGCGTGTGCATGCGTGTCTATGTGTGTGTGCGTGTGCATGTGCGCGTGCGCGTGTGTGTGTGTGTGTGTGTGTGTGTCTGTGTATGCGTATACGTATGCGTATGCGTATGTTCGTATGCATGTTCGTGTTTGTGATGAGGAGTGCATATGAAATATTGTTTGTTAAAAAATACATGATAGGAGAATAGGAGGATGAAGAATTTTCTTGGCGAGAAATAGTTATGTTATTAGAAATAATATTGGTATAATCTAAAATATTAAGGAAAGTGTGAGTTAGATGCTTATAGAAAAGGAATAAGTGGTTGGTTTAAAGCCCATGAAGGTTAGAGAGATAATATTATTTAATATACTCGGTGGCAGTGGATGGATAATGGTGGGTTGAATCCCACAAGAGGATGGGGGTGAGAAACATATAATCATGGAGAAGGAAGACCCTAGGTGGATGGATTACAATTCCCAATCAATGGGTAAGGTAAAGAAAAGGGTAGTCGATCTATATTGAGGAGGATGGTGGAATTGCGGTGGGCTAGAAGAGAAAAAAATCCAATATACCTAACATGGTGGACATATGTACCATAATTATTAGACAAGATATTTATTATGATTAGAGCTCACATATTTTCTACCTCAAACTTAAGGGGCGGGAGCATCTAAAGAGTACAAATATCTTGCATCAACCAAAAATAGTAGGCTTTATTATGCGGACTAGTAATTCCTTCTATTTTTTTGACTTGGTGAAGTTGATTTGTGGGTAGTATAAGTATTCCAACACTTCAAGAGTATAAAATAATAATAGAAAAATAATTTCATGCATCTATATGGTTCTAAGAGAATTGGTTGAGTTAATCAACAATCAAAATAATCTATCAGTAGATGCATCCATTGAAGGGTAAAATGGATATGTCTCAACTTGAAAAAGGAAAAAATACCTAAATCCCATCTTAAAGTCATAATATAATTGCACATTTGGATTCCCCATGAAAAATTATACATTTTCAAAAAAATGACACTTGAATTCAAGATCGTATATGAAAGTTATTGTTCATGGAAGTTCCAAGGTTTTTAAACCATCAATCTGGATCAAATGATAAATTTGTAGTCATCACTATGCATAAATGGTATTTTGTAATTGTTTGGGTGGTCCAATTATTTCATAGTTTCATATGTAGGTTTTTGGTATCATTATGAGTCTCCTCTCGTAACGTGACCTTTGGGAATTCATTATATAGTTTGTGCATGGTTAGGAGGTTTCTAGTTCCACACCATAATTCTAACAAGTTGCACCTTCTCTGAAAGGGTTGCCCAATTCTAAATAATACCACGAATCTTCCTAATATATTCTAAAAATGACACACACACACACGTGCATGCACATATAAACACACACATGAAAACACAATACACATATTAACACAAAATAGATAGGTTCAAAAGAACAAAATAGTTTGTGCATGCGTAGCTATGCAAAATAATTTTATGCCCAAACAAATGACGCGTTAGTTGAACTCAGTTGATTCTTTTAATTTACCATATTTTTGTGGAAGAAATATTACTCATGAACCTAGTGCTCTTGCATCATGTTTTCTACAAGCATTATAGATACATGAAGAAGGAGATATGATATAAGAGGAGGAATTCCACTCATGTGGCATAGAGGTAAAGTAGGAGATAGATATGGTGGATGTGTTTATACCAAGAACATTGAAAAAGGAACATTATGTTGCATGTATAGAAGGAACCCGCATAGGAATTGAAGAAGATACTCTTATGAGTCATGAGATACATTATTTTTCATATGGAAAAAGAGAGTGAAATTTTCTTTACACATATCATGCTTGTGGTTCTTAAGAAGATGAAGAGAGGAGGATGAAAATAAGTAGAATAGAATGAGATGGAGGAGTTGATGTTGTTATCATCCATAACATGTGAAGAAGAGGATGGTGTTATAATTGAAGCATTTCATTTGAAGGACATTAAGATGGAAGAGAAGGATGTGAAATTTAATGTACATGATGTTGATTTTAAGGAAGTTTTTATTGGAGAAGAAGAGAGTGTTGTTGCAACACAAATTAAAATAGAGGATACGCATATGAAAATACTAAAATCTTGTGATACCATATATGTTGAGTTTATTGTGCCAATTGAGAAATGTAGAGAGGTTGAGAGCATATAAATATAAGTTATAATATAAGATGAGTTTTGAAGTGAGGTGTTGAAGTATTATTGGTGATGAATGTGCTAGTACTCATGAGAATGGTTGATTCTCTAAATTTTTGGTTTACTAAATTTTCACAAGTATGAGTTAAAAATAGAATAAAATGAGAGCGTAGCGAAGTAGAGTTCAAATGAGTGGGCCTCTAGAGTCTAAGGATGTGATATGTGGTTTAAGGTATTATGAGGAGAGAATATGATGGATTCTTTGACAAAAAAATCAATGGGAGAAGAATAAGTGGATGAAGAATTCTCTTGGGAGAAAGGATTATGTTATTGAAAAGAGTGAGTGGTACAAGTTAGAAGATGAAGGAAATGAATATGTGGTTGGTTCAAATACCATGAAGGTTGGAGAAATAATATTTTTAATACTCTTAGTGGTAGTGGATGGATAATGGTGGGTTGAATCCCACAAGAGGATGGAAGATGAGAAAGATATAATCTTGGGGGAGGAGGACCACAGGTGGATATATTATTATGCATAAGCAATGGGTAAGGTAAAGAGAATGGTGATATGATCTATATTGAGAAGTACAGTGGTGGACTTATAAGTGGTTAGAAGAGAAAGAAAGAAAAAAAAAAAAATACACATATAACCAACATGGTGGAAGGGGACACCGTGGTCATTGGCCAAGAGAGTGATTGTGAGTAGAGCTTACATATTTTATACCCCAAATTTTTAGTGTAGGAACATCCAAAGATACAAGTGATCTTGCATCAACAAAAAATAATAGGATTTTTGTGGAATAGTAAGTCCTTTTGTTGTTTTGACATGGTGAAGTTGATCTGTGGGAAGCATCAACATTCCAACACTTCAAGAGTATAAATAAATAATAGAACATCAATTTCATGCATCTAGAAGGTTTCAAGAGAATTGGTTGAGTTCCTCAACAATTAGAAGAATCTAGCAAGTGGATGCATTCATTCAACAAGAAAATGGATAGTTCACAACTCGAAAAAGGTTAAAAAAACCTAAATCCCATATTAAATTAAAAATGCAATTACGTATTTGGATTCCCTTAAAAAAATACACATTTTAAAAAATGGCACTTGATTTCAAGATCACATGTGAAAGTTATGGCTCATGGAAGTTCCAAGGTATTGCTTTGTTACAAAATCATCGATCTGATTAAGTGACGACTTTACAATCATCATCCGAATAAAGGTATTTTTGTAATTGTTAAGGTGGTTTCATAAGTGTGTCGGTCATCACACAACCACCACTTTGTTTAAAGAGACAGTTTCACAACAAGGGACATAAAAATAAAGTAATGACCATAAATGATTCACTTTATCTTCTCAAACATTTTTAATGTTCTTGGGAATTTAGTGATATTATAGAATGTGAGAGATGTCAATTGGATTTGAATTCTCGAAATAGGAGTTATTTTGGAAAGTAAGAAGGCAAGTAGAAGACAATTGAGATTTAGTAGATGAGAGATTATGTGAAGGACATATCTTCATCATGTAAATTTTTTAATAAGTGTGTTCGGGATAGTGAATGTGAGAGTTTATAACTTCCAAAGTATTTGATCAATAAATTGGAGTTGTTCTTCACTTCGATTTTTAACCCAATAGATCCTCATAGAAAAATTATTTTTTTATGTCGAATATTTTAAAACTCTATAATATAACCAATCTGAAATAAAATGCAATGCAAATATTAATGGAAACTACACTCAAGTTGTTAATGGACTTTGGCGGCAGTTGCTATGTCTTTGGGTTCGTTAATTGATGAACTGATTCATTATAACAATTTGTTTACAAGTACAAGAATAAGAACTTACAACATTATAATGAATGTTCTATTCCACCATGAACTCACGTGCCAATCGATCCGACATAACCTAGACTAGTCTTAGAAGACTTATACATTGTTCCAAAGCCACGGCCTCCCGCTTTTACACTTCTGTAGAATTCCCCTTTGTTGTATGACCGCTAACCTCTACACAAAGCTAATCCGAGATATTGTCTATAGATGAATTTACACCCTCTTGTAGACTTTCCCTCTATTGCACGACCTCCGGTCTACACAAATCGAAGACAGATCTTGTGTCTATCACCAAGCTTAGCAACATGATTCTCTTATGCGCAACCTCCAAATACTACTAACTCCTCCAACAGAGCTTGTTACAATATCTAGATTTTACATAATACCGTGAATAGTAGAATCCTAAAATCTCATTAATTACTTATCTTGTTCTTCAAACGTCCCCCTACTCTACAATTGAGTCTTTGGGAAATGGCATGAGAAATTAGGCTTAACAATAGCCTTTATAAAACAATAATGGCGAGTTAAAATACTAACCCCAAATGCCTTTTTAAGAGGACTTCTATGCCTTTAAAATAATGTTTAAGGCTCCCTTCAAAATACCTATAAAATAATGCTTAAGACTCCTTCACAATTCACATTATCTTTGAAATAAGCTTGTGTAATGTTATGGGGTTGGGGGGAGGTGGGGGGGTTTATATACTAGCCCTTGCCCTGAAATATATGGTAAATGCCATATTTTCCTAAGCTAATTCAAGCCAACTCGTTGGCCAATTTAGTTAGGCCCACAGATTGGGTTACGACGGGTTCGCATGGTTCGAATCTCATCCACCACTTTTGACTCTCACCCACTTCCACCATCACCGTGAGCTCGGTAGCGTTGTGATGCCTCGCCCCACATGTCGATTGGCACATTCCCTTGAGCTCACCCACCATGTTGTTCGTTGTCTACCCTCGTTGCCATGTTGTCACCACGTGCGTCTCGACTGCCACGTACACCTCGCCATGTTTGTTGTCAATTTGGCAAAGGTGGAGAATTATCCCACATTCCCCACAAGTTAGTTGTGGGAAGGATTTAATAATCCTAGGCGGTGGTTAATTATATGTGGCTCAAGCCACGGTGATCTGCCCTTTTATTGCCTAGGTGAATGGCTTGATGAGTTATGTGAAGACACTTTTTTGGTTAGCTCGAACTAATTCGGTAATTTGGTCCTGGTAACTTTCCCCAAACTCGATACCCAACTTTCCATCAACTCGGTCACCGCCTCTGGCGAGTTGATTGAGAAAACATTGAATTAATATACTCAAGCAATCGGGTCCCCCTCCGAAACAAGAGTGGACCCCACTTTGTTGCAAAATATTTTTTCGACCGTCAAGACCGGAGGTAAAAATGACCTTTATTTTGCTCCATACCACTTGTCGACACCCACGACAACTTGTTTATCAATTGCAACATGCTCGATCAACTGCGTTGCCTATGTCCTAGCTTCATCCTATGAACTCTTGTTCTTGCGCGAACTATATCCGGCACATGCGTGTCTATTTTCAGTGTTCAATATAACATCGAAAAGCTCTTGATCTATTCTTCCATAAGGAATAGGTTTAGAGAAATATAGGGAACATCGGAAGTGTGAAAAATCCTCTAGATCACACCTCCTCGCTAAGAAGGCTTGTGTTCCAACAAAAATTGAAACTTTCATTTCCACAGGTACTAGCATTGTTACTTTGCATTGCCTCATGGAGATCTCTACAATGGACTCTATGAACTCTAAAAATTCTACTCTAAAATGGAGAAGTTATGCCATTTCCTTCCTATGGAAATTTTTCATTTCACTGCAAGCACAATCATCACACAAAACAATCGGTTTGAAAAAGACATCCCCATGCCAAGAAGACTAGTTCGGCTGATTCAAAGTGATCTCAATGAATTTTATGCACCAATGTTGCATTCCCCAATAGTGAATTTCATGATCTGCAAGCAAAATGTTGCCCATGTATGTACGGATATTAACTCGCATCCTATCAATGAGATACAATTTCATAATTACTTCAAATGTAGGTTAGGTATACTAAGCATGCCTTAACAACCTACATATATTATTGTCACTTCACAACAAAGTTACTTAAAATGTGAGAGAAGCCAAACATGATGAACCTGTCGCGAGACTCTCCTCATCTAGTACTCCAAAAATTCAAAGCTAAAACATGAGTTAAATTTCCTTACATCAATCAACTGAATCCCATAACAAAAGTTTTGAATTATAGCATGTTATCATCAATCGTCAATCAATGTTATTATACAAATCTATCCAAAAAAAATGATTTTTCATTGTCCATATCAAAATAAAATGGACTCATTTATGGAAAATTTATGGATAGATCCAAGGTTTTCTCATTCTCAACTAGTGGATTAACAACTTCTTTGTAAACCAAATTTTTCTTACCATTTCTCGGATGGCTTGTTGGATGAAGTTTCCAGCATCTCTCAACCTTGTGTCCACTCATATGAAAATGAGTGCAAAAGTTCCTCTTGTCCTCCTTCTTAGATGAGGAATCACATTTTCCATTTCCCACCTTAGAACAACGAGATTGGTCTTTAGCACATGCCTTGTTTCTGACGAAAGGCATCAAATTCTTTAGTAATGTCCTTCTCTTCCAATAATTGGCAACAAAATGGTTACTTAACCCATAAAAAGTGTAAGGAAAAGCATGCCACATTTTCTGTATATCATAGCCATATTTTTCATACTAAAAGAGAGGATCAAAATTTTTGGAATTTACACAATTACTTCTAGTTCTATGCTGAGTGTAAGAATGAGGAGGTGGAATTTCATTACCTCTTCTTATCGTTCGTGTACACCTTTTGTCATTCTGCGGTGATGACTTGTTCCTTTGTATGGAGGAATTTTGTTGTACTAGTGGCGTAATAACTTTTCATTGGAAGTTTGTCTTCCTTCAACGGATTTGGAACTCTCTCCAATTTTCATTTGCTCACTAGTATAACCCAAACCTACATAATGAGGATGATCCTTAGCATGTATTAGATTAGTAATAACTTGGCTATTCTTGCCAATACCTCTTCCATCAAAACCCATTTTAAACAATAATTTTGAGCCAATACCTCTGTGTGTTTCTCAAAATCACCAAAAACAACATCTGAAACTGACTAGGAAGAAGTGTTGCAAGGTGAACTTACAATGCAATTTTCTATCATGGTCTCTACATCTGTGGAAGGTAACTCCTTTTGTTCACTACTCTACAATTGTTGTTGCAATTGTTCCAAGAGCTCATCCTTGGTCTTTAAATCGGCTTTCAAACGTTATATCTCCTCTTCTAAGGAGTGAAAATTGGATCTCAAGAAAATGTTCTCATCCTAGATCTGACAGTTGTATGCCTCGAGCTCATCGAGCTTCTCCTATTTTGGAAACTTCCCCATAGTGCACCTATACCTATTCAATCGCAACTAAACCAACTACAAAATCTGGAGCAATAAACTGTCAAACAACTAGCTTTGATACCAACTTGATCTGTAAATTGGAGTTGTTTTTCACTTTGTTTTTTGACCCAATAGATCCTTATAGGAAATTTATTTTTTATGTCGAATATTTTAAAATTCCATAATATAACCAACTGAAATAAAATGTAATACAAATATTAATGGACACTACACTCAAGTTGTTAACGGAGTTCGGCAATTACCTGCGTCTCTCGGGTTCATTAATTGATGAATTGATTCATTATAACAATTCATCTACAAGTACAAGAATAAGAACTTACAACACTAAATGAATGTTCTAGTCCACCACAAACTCAGGTTCCAATCAATTTGATAGAACCTATACTAGTCTTAGAAGACTTGTACGGTGTTTTGGCACGGCCTCCCGCTTTATACACTTTTTGTAGACCTCCCTCTATCAGCACGGTCTCCAACCTTTACACAAACCTAAGTTGGATCCTGTTTGTAGATGAATTTACACCCTCCTATAGACTTCCCCGATGCATGACCTTCACCTCTACACATAGCTAAGTTGAATCTAGTGTTTTTCATCAAGCTCAGCAACATGATTCTCCTCTGCGGCCTCTAAATACTGCTAACTCCTCTAACAGAGCTTGTTACAATATCTCGGCTTTTGCATAATGTCCGGTGAATAGTAGAATCTTGAATTCTCATTTAATACTTCTCCAAGACTTCAAATGTCCCATTGCTCCTTAATTGAGTCTCTCATTAACGACATGAGAAATTAGGCTTAACCATAGCCTTTATAGAAAAATAATGGCGAGTAATAATAATAACCCTCAAATGCCTTTTCAAGAGGACTTTTATGCCTTTAAAATAATACTTAAGGATCCCTTTGCAATGATTTTAAAATAATGCTTAAGGCTACCTCATAATTTGTATTAAGTTTTGAAATAATCTTATGTGTTTTTTTAGGGGGCGGGGGGTTTATATACTAACCCCTACCCCGAAATATATGGTATAAGCCATATCGGCCTAGGATAATTCAAGCCAACTCAGTTGGTTGAGTTAGTTAGACCCATGGATTGGGTTACGATGGGTTCGGCGTTCGAATCTTGTCCATCATTTTTGACTCCCACCCATGTCCACCATCGTTGTGAGCTCGGTGAGATGTCATGCCTCGACCTGCATGTTGACTTCCATGTCCCCATGAGCTTGCCCGCCAGGTTGTTCACTGTCTGCCCTCATCACCACTTGCGTCTCGACCTCCATGTTGACTGCCACGTACACCTTGCCACATTTGTTGTCAGTTTGGCTGTGGGGAATTATCCCACAATCCCCACGGGTTGGTTGTGGGAAGGATTTAATAAGCCTTGGTGGTGGCTAATCATATGTGGCCCTGGCCACGCTTGATCCGCCCTTTTGTCTCCCGTGAATAGCTCGTCGAGTTATGCAGAGGCAGTTAGTTTATTTTGCTTGGTTGGTAACTCGGCAAGCTGGTCTTGTAACTCACCCTGAACTCGATACTCAACTCCCCATCAACTCGGTCACTAGCTCGACGAGTTGATTGAGAAAACATTGAGTTAATATACTACAGTGGTCGGGTCCCCCTCCGAAATAAGAGTGGACCCACTATTGTAAAACCTTTTGTCGATCGACAAGAAAACACAACCTTCATTTTACTCGTGTCACTTACCGATGCCACAACGATCCATTTTCCATTTGTAACATTCCTAGTCACCGTGTTTCATGTGCCCTGGCCGTCCTTTGAACTCATGTTCTTGCGTGAAATGTATCTGGAGCATATGATGTATGTTTTCAACATTTGATATACCGTTAAAAGCTCTCGCCTATTCTTCCGTAAGAAATAGGTTTAGGGAAATTTAGGGAACATCCAAAGCATACAAACTTTCTCCGAATCAAGATATCTTTAATAAAGAGAAGTGTGTCTCAATTTATGGTTGTGTACACGAATCTATGTTTATCCGTTAAAAGTGAATATGAATGTGAGTTTGAAGTACAAGAATTAAATGGACTCTCATTAATTTGGTCCCCTTATTCTCATATACATCAAATATTTTGATTATTCTAATTTTCCTATACTACAATCAATTCAATTTATGTTAATTAATATAATGTAATATATCATCATACTACATTCTTTGAAGACCAAACCAAGTTTTGTAACTAGCAGCTTAATCGATAGGTTATAGTACATGGAATCGGTCTTCGATTATCAATTACCATTAAATTGTATAACACTAATTTTATGCGACCTACCATATTTTTGTCCCAAAAATATGTAGTCACCACTATTTTCTCCTTACTACTTTATTTGCTATTTGGACCAAAAGATTGGCATTTAGGTTGCTTCTTATGAGACCGCTTTGGAAAAGGATTAGTGAATAGCATAGCACATATTCTCCAGTAGCTTGGAAGAGCCCTTATGATCTTGCTTAGCATTTGGTAAAATGTGGGTTTGTGCCTTTTGTTTCCTGAATGAGTGCAATCTCTATTCTTTTGCTTTCCCATGGAACTGTTGGCAAGTGAGTCATGAGAGGAGCTCACTTGTTTGATAATGAATTGATTTTATTCTAGTCTCTTATTAGACAAGTAGCATGATTTTACTCTAGTATATTTTGAAGAATGTTGAAGTATATACAAGGCATGTGAATTGTTTGACAAAATGTCTCAAAGAGATTTCATCTCATGGAATGCAATGATTTCAATAAATAGGGCACAAGAACTCTTAGACAAAATGACTCAAAAAAATGTGGTCTCAAGGAATGTTGTGATGGCAAGATATGCACAAAATAGGCTTGTTGAAAAGGCCTTCAAAACTATGAAGCAAATGTGATTAGAAGGTGTAAATCTAGACTTCGTAATCCTTGCCAAAGATACTCGACATGTGTGAAAATGGGAGCTTCAAAGTAATGTATATACGTACAACAAATTTTAAGGTAAAGTGAATTTTTGTTAGATTAGGTAGTTTCAAATGTTTGGATAGATATGTATGTCAAATGTGCAACCATATACAATGTACATGAACTATTTGATGTAATTCAATATTATAGCCTCTCCCAAGCGGGTTTAATCTTGTTTGGCAAAGACATTCTATTTCTTGTTGGGATTTGATTTTGGGTCAATTAAATTGTAAATGTAAACTACATCCACACCACAACAAAACATCAAATTTGGGTGTGTAGTAAGGCATTTTTTTGAGTTGTTAACACCAAACCAAGGGTACTTGGTAAGGATATTAACAAATGTTGACTTATTATAGCCTCTCTCGAGAGGAGATTTAAGATTTTTTCGCATAGACATGTCATTCCCCATTGAGATTTGATCTCAAGTCAATTAACCTATACATGTAAGTCCACAAGAAAACACCAAACGAACGTGCTTAGTAATGCACTTACAATTTTTTCACTTGTTATAGCCTCTCTCAAACAGAGGTTTAGGCTTGCATGCATTCCTTGAATTGAGTGACACCGCAATGGAAGTGTCATTTCACTAACAAACTCTAAAAAATTGCATTCACTCAACAAATCAAACATCTATATTAATTTGTTGACTTGGTCTCATAACGTATAAACCCAAATATATCATGGTCCTTACACCAACAGGGGTGGTGCCCCAATGGAAGTAGCCCACTTACCAACATAATGGTTGATTGGTTGCACACTCGGTGAGGTTCACTTGTTATAGCCTCTCTCAAACAGAGGTTCAAGCTTGCATGCATTCCTTGAATTGAGTGACGGCGCAATGGAAGTGTCATATCACGAACAAACTCTAAAAAATTGCATTCACTCATCAAATCAAACATCTATATTAATTTGTTGACTTGGTCTATGGTAACGTATAAACCCCAATATATCATGGTCCTTACACCAACCGGGGTGGCGCCCCAATGGAAGTGGCCCACTTACCAACATAATGGTTGATTGGTTGCACACTCGGTAAGTTTGCTTCCTTGGCATTCCCTCTCCTCCCATGTGGTTTCAAAGCATCCTATACAACTACCTCTTAATGCATGTCTTATTACCCGAGTTGTTTGTCTCTTTAGTGTATCTAGGCATTGCTTCTACAACTCTAAAATTCCTCATTCAATAGAAAACAAATTCACATGTTGATTGGCTTGCTCTGTGGTAAGATATAAACCCCTACATATCATAATCCTTATGTCAATAGGAAAAAAATCACAATAAAAGTAGCCTTCTCAATAACACAATATATCAATACGAATGACACCTCACCTCATAACTATGGACATAACCATTACAACTTTTTTTTATAACCATTACAATTGATTGTTTATGGTGCTTAGTTTTGGGTGGGTGGGTTTTTATACACATGAATCGAAATCAATATGCACGAGACTTTGTCTAAACTTGAAGATTGAAAATGAATGGTAGGTAGGTGGAAATAAAAGTCACTTTTCCATAGCAATGCCAAATGGCTTTTTGTACCCGAGCTAAAGAAAGTTCGATATACCTAACGCATTCTATAGCTTGTGGGACAAGGAACACATATTTTTAACGGTTATTTGTTGCTTACATAATTGGAATACCTCCTTTCATTATATTTGTTGATTAGACCATCAAAACCCATCCACCCCTTAAAAGAGCACTCAATATGCAATGGAAAACATTAGCCTTACTTTGAAAGGAAGTTTATTCTCCCCACTTTAGTTATGGAAAATTATAAATTTTCATGAAAATTTGGTCTAATATAAATGGTGTTTTTTAAAAAGGTTTTTGGAGTTTTTTTTTTTAAATTGTAGATAAATTTTCTATGTGCATTTCAATAATTTTATTTATATTTAAAATAAAATTTTATTATTATTATTATTTTAAATTATAAGATAAGGGTTTTCTTGATATTTTATTGTTGTCTAGTTTTTAGTTGTGGTCTTGTTTTCCGGTTCCTTGTTATATTCATATTTTTTTAATTGAAGTTCACACTTTTATTTTGATTTAATTGGCATCTCTTGCAAGACTTTACTTGGCTCAATATAATTGGTATTTTGCAGTGTTATCCCTTATAAGACTTTTATTACTTTTGTTAATAAAAGAGTTTAACTTTATTACAACACATTAAAATCTCTAACAATTGATATATTGTCGTTCCAATTGAAATCCTTAATCTCATTCATACTTATCTTTTCTATATTATAATTTTACTTTTATTTAAATTTTAAATTCAAGTTCAAACTAATTTCTTCAATTTTAATTTTAAAAGTACAAATAAATTTATTGTTCATTAAAAAATCAATAACCTAACAATTATGTTTTATATTTTATATTTTACACGTCTCTTAGAATATCCCGTTATAGTTACTAAAAGACCCTATTCATATCCTCCTTTTGCATAGTTTGGCTTTAATGGAATAAAATGCAAATAAAACAATGAAAAGGTTGAGTGTAAGAAAAGAGCTTTGCTTTTCCATTCGAACTACAACCTAACCTTCAATGTCTATGGATTTTTATGTAAATATTATTTTTAACTCTATTTTTCCCAACAAGTCTCTCTCTCTCTCTTATATATATATATATATATATATATGCACACACTTTTGGGTTTATTTTTTATATAATTTTATTTAATAAAATATTTTCAATTTGTTTATTTATTTTTAAATGGTTTAAGTTGTACTATTATATTTAGTTTAGAAATATATTTACACTAATTAAATAAGATTTCAAACTCAACAATATATTTATGAAATTATGAATTTTCTAGATGTAAATATTAATTTAGATATTTTATATAAAAAGTTAAAATATACAATTTTGAGGTGTTTTTTTGTTGTCACATAACTTGGATTATTAAAGAGAATTATATTCCATTAGATTCTCTACAAATTTTCTGTTGATTTCTAGTGGATGTCCTCAATTTAGTTGTGTCATGTTATTGGGCTTGAAAAATATTTTTATGGAAATTAAAATGGGCTCCAAACTCCATCTTATGTCCAAAAAAAACATGACATTTTAATCATCTTCTCAAAGTAGAAGAAAATCTACCTTATATCAATCAAACAAACATTAAATTATAGTGATTTATCATTTTTATTAATTTCTCACAAAATTACAGATCACTCTCACTCCTTACTTTCCTTAACTATTGATATAGGTTTGCTATGGCATGGGATTAGACTTAGTGTTATGTCCAAGTATGGATTGGCCTCGACAATAGCTAGGGATTATATTTGTTCATTGGGCTCAGGGGCCATTCTCTCGATAGTAATTCTACCAAGCATGAGCGATTATAATATAGGACACTCTAGATGAATATGATATGCGATACATGTGAAACAATCGATGAGATCATCGTTGATCCCTCCAGTTACCAAAAAAATAGTTGATGAGATCGTGATCCATGCCATATAGATTTGTATGGGAGGGGAGTTGACTATATGTAATCTTTATATAATTGCCTCAATTATATAGAGATCCTCCTCAACATTCATTTCTAAATGCCCTTTGTCTATATTATAATTCCAAGTTGGAAACTACATTAAAAAAGATAGAACCTCGACATTAATCTAGAGATGACTACCAATGTATATATGGGGCCATGTGTGTGTGTAGAGGGCCTACACACACATGCGTGTGCACACATATAGGGACAATTCTTTGATTTTATGTAAAACACATAGATTGAAGACGAGTTGACTATTTTTAATTAGAATTAACCACAATTTTGATTATATGGGTATTGTTTAGGCGATTATTCATGCGGAAAATGATTCCACTCTTCTTGCAGATTGTGATTATGTGATATCTTGCCTAGGTGACCATTCATGCGGCGAATAATTGTTCTCCTCTTACGAATATTTTTGAGTATCCATTGAGTCCAAAATTCAAACCAAGAACCTTGTTGTAAATAGTGAGAGTACAAATCGAGATTAAACTAACCTTTTATCAACAAATTAACCATCATATGGTCAATTAAAACATAATCTTTTATTAACGAATTAGGCCATTTCTATGATAACATTGTGTTTTAAAAGTACAATTGAAGCCTATTGTTTTATTAGCCAATTAGACCATTTCTATAGTAATAATGTGTTTTAACATATTGTTTCATTCTTTATTTTTACTTAAAAAGATTTATATCAATCACAATAAATTTAGTAGTTATAGCTTGAAAAGTGGTAATTGGTCTATATGAGCACTCAATCCATTGATGAGTTGGATGAGAATTAGTCTATGAACACTTACTCCACCTAGTCTTAACATGTTCTATTATGGTATTTAGATAAGCACTATAAACTAACAATTACACCATATTGGTGCAATGGATATGTCAAAGGTGAGGTAGGAGAGTGGATGGAGGTCATGCCGGATGGCTCATAAAGCATTTGATCGAGTATGTAAAAATCTCCATGTGGAGACAAATACAAAATCCATGCTTGCATGGTAGAGTATTATTTAACAAGATGGTTATTGAATCGGTATAAGCTAAGACGTGGTGGTATTGTATAAAATCTATGAAGAAAGACATGAGTTGATAGCAAAAATGTGAACCAAACCATAAGCGAGAATGATAAAAAAAAAATACATGGCGAATATGATTGATCCAAATATGTGATGCCAAAAGGGAGGCGTGAACAAGTTAAAGTTGAAGGCTTGAGCATGAAACAATGGAGGGAGAATGAGTCATGATGATGACGGGGATCGAGGAGGAAAAAAATTGGGTTGGGAAATCTAGTGGAGGGGATATAAGTAATCCTCTTTTCTATCGACAAGACACAAATGGACCTCATGTCACTTTTTCGTGCCATCGCGAAATCATCTATTTATTTCATGTTTTTTTAATATAAAGTATGTCCTAATTGCCACTAACTTGAAAAAGCCCACCATTTTATTGGATTTACAACTTTTAGGTATAGTGAAATCACATTGTTATGGTTTTTAATAATGTAAGCATGAAAGGTAAACAAATGTGTATTATGCGAGATAATTATGGCTCCTAGTTATGGAGGAGTAAGCATAGGCATTGCAACGTTGCCACTCACCACTTGTTGAGTAAGCTTAGAACATTATAAATCATTACTTTATTAATTGAAAAGAATACCCAAAACTGATTTATTTATTTTATTTCTATAAGGATTTTGTGTGTGTAGGTCAACATCAACAATAATAGAGTATAGTTTAAAAAATCCACATCGAGGAGAAAATATGATTCCACTTAATCAAATATAGTACCTAGTTTAAGAATAAGGTTTTATTGCATTTTTATAGCCATGCATGGAGGGGTCACCCAAACAATGTCGTTAACTTGTCATCGTCGTTCTACCACGTCGGAAATTGGCCTTACACAATTGAAAGAAATGGAATTTTTTGAGAAAATATGAGGAAAATAACTTTGTTATTTTTTTATTTTACTTTTATATCATTAAGGTTTTCGATTGGATGACGTTTGATGTTTATGATTACGTAGGTAAACATATTTAAATCATACAACCTCAACCCTCAATATTGGTTTGATAAAAAACCAAAAAGGATCAATAAAAGAGAGACTGAAGCTAGGTAGACTACAAGGGAAAGGATTTTCTTGGCATTAAGTATACAATAGGATATACATAAATCATTATTTCAATGGAGGAGTGAACTAGTAATAGTGAATTACAACACGAGAAAAACACTATGAACATTGAACATAGTAATAAGGGGAAGCTCACACTAAGCTCAAAAGCATAAGCTCAACCTAGACTAAGGAAAATGGAAACGAGTCTCTTAATTTACAAGCCAAAGGAGGAGAGTTGTGGGATTCCTGCTAGGTGCTAGAGGAAGACCCCTTTTCATGCCCAATTTCACAACCCCCACACTAGTGTCCCCGACTTCTAAGCATTTGTTACACAATAATTGACCGTAAGAATTATCGTCATGTTTTTTTCTAAATTGGGAGAAAATAATGGTCAATGTGACACGTGTCCACCTATAAATGGGCAAAAAAATTGTTTTTAGCTATTATCTAGAATGGAATTTTCCAATTCCAAATCAACAATCAAAATTAACCATGTCATACTTGGAGTAAATCTTAGTATACTAAGATTCAAAATCTTGCTTCTCTGGTGGTCTTGCATATGTACGATACAATACAAGTCATCAATCTATATTGAAAGAAAATGGGTCTCCCAGTAAACAATGCCTTCAATGAAAATACAATCATAAAATGAAACCCTTTTAGAATATATATGACTATAATGACCAAGGGTTAAATTTGATCTTTTAGACTTTTTGTGATTTTATTCATACAATACTTATAATTATTTGAAATAACCATTGCATATGACTAGTATATTTAAAATGTGATTGTCATTTTATATAGTTTTACATATAAATTATATTAATATATTAAAAATAGAACTAAATAAATATAGAATAGTCTTTTATATATTTTATTAGTAGTGTGTAAATAACATTGTTTTGTATTATTGAAGGACAATATTGGAAAATTACCATCACCTTTTTTATAAGCATAGGTGGACGTCAAATATAACCCTTGTAACAATCTAGAAGTAAATATTATTGTAGAAACCCTTTTGAGTGTGTGTGTGTGTGTGTGTGTGTGTGTGTGTGTGTGTGTGTGTGTGTGTGTGTGTGTGTGTGTGTGTGTGTGTGTGTGTGTGTGTGTGTGTGTGTGTGTGTGTGTGTGTGTGTGTGTGTGTGTGTGTGTAATTGTAAAGAAATTTAACATGGACCTTGATGTTTCTCTAGTCATGCGTGTAAACTCTCAATGCTAGTGTATTTAAACTTTCCTGCAATCTAGAATGATTCATATCTTGTATGTATGATACCACTCATGTAAATCTTACATATGTTACTTTTTGTACACCTTGGTATATTTTAATTGTTCCCAATGAACTTATATCACTTTTGTTACTTGTGGTTGGCCTTGTGTCTCTCCCTCTTTTTGAGGTTGATACAAGTAACCCCCACAAAGATGAAGCCTCTTACATATTTCTTACGTACTCGTTTGCTAATACACTCAAACTTACCCCACACGTGGCCAAACCTTTTATTTCTAGGGTTCTCCCCTTACACTCTTTTTATCCAAACATCCAAGTCACATTCCACTCATCACAATACACCTCCTCCTCAACCTTTTGTTCGGTTATCTAGGGAACATGATACTTCTCACAAGAAACTTTCTTCTCATCATCGGGCTTGGTCACCATCTATGCACACTATTTATCATGGATTTTCCCACTCTTGAAAAAATCACCCACAAGTTATACATATGCATCCATTAACTCTACTCGCACATATGGGGCCTATGTATCCTTCACCTTCTGAGTGCAGTGGGCCTCATTATGGGGCTCTTATCGGGTAGCTATGGTACTAGTACCTTTTATTATACATACATGGCTATTTTCAAACCATTGCAAAACATTCAAATGATCACATAATGTAAAAACATTTAGATATGAGCAAAATGCAAAATTAGGACATGTTTTCATTTGATTTGATAGCTTATTACTTTATACACAGTGTGTTTGTAACATTAGTTTAATAGATAAAATAAATATTCTCTACACACATGCATTAACGTGATGTCTTGAGCTTGATGCAAGACATTCACATATTGTTACATGATGATAGGATCCACCTTGGTTCCTTACACTACTCTTTTGAGGGAATCCATGCATGCCATACATGTGTTTTTGTTTCATTATATGTTACTTTACATTGTCCTCATCATTCTTGATTACATACATAGTGTTTATTGCTACCCATTAGGTCAACAATGTTAACACATGTTGTTTGTGCAATGTTATCCTATCTCGTTATTTTTCCTGTCGCTATTACATGTTCTATACTTGTTTCATATATTATTGTCACTACTTGTTTATATGGATTACTTGCTTGTTTATTAAATGGTTTGACTTGATTATCTTGCATGATTACATCGTAATAATAAAATTTTAAAAATATTTACCAATGAAGTTAAAAATTCCTCTTTGGGTGCCAAAACTAAGAAATGTCTTATTCCCTTAAAATAAATCACCACGAGAATTTACTGGCCAACCTAAAATTCATAAGCCAAGTGCTCTTATCTGTCCCATTGTCAATACAATTCACTCTCCCACTTACCAACTTGCCTCTTTTTTTGCTAAAAAACTTAAACCTTTAATGGGTGGCTCCTTATTTAAGGCGGGTTGAAGGGACATGTTCCCTATTTACAAAAAGGAGGCATAACCTCGAATAAGACCAAACAAGAAACCACATTCATCCAAGTGGCATACTAACAAAAACCACAACTTATTCTATAGCTAAACCTATGCCCGAATTATGCTTACAGGCCTATAAGACAGAAATATTAATACCCATATTGGGCACATCCATATCCATCTCGGGCGCGCCAACAGACTCATCATCCACCGAGTTTCCATTGAATTATCCATGCGCGCCAGAGGTAGCCAAAGCATCACCCGTAAAGGAACACAGATCAATCCACCAAGACGGAATAGGAACAAGTGGTGCCCCATGGCCTTGACATTGGGAAGCTGAATACGAATATGCCCCGCCTTTTTATCTTTTGCGTAAGAAGTGAGGGACTCAGCAAACTCCAACAACACTTTGAAGCGGCGATCGAGTTCCGGAAGGCCGAAGCAACACCAGTCAACGAGCCCGAGGTGACATCCAGAGCAGGCCATGAAGCCAAGTTGAAATTAGCCACCTCCGAAGCAAGGTTTCCGCAGAAGTTTGGGCATATCCAGAAGGCCGTGACTTTAACCACCTCCGCCTTCGAAGGATGTAGAACCAAAAAATTTTCCACGAAAATGGAGGCAATACCACTATTTACCCTTGGCCACCCCTCCATATTTAGAAACTCCTAACCCAAAACCAATTTGACCACCTCTAGGTCCTCTACACAGGAGATGAGGAAAATCTTCCGCAGCCTACCATCAGTAACCCTGTTTCTGAATGCCATTTCTCTCACATCACAAGAAAGTGACCAAGCACAGGAGCCCTAGGTGGTGCCATATCGCAGAGCAAAAAAAAAAGGGAATGTGTGAGATGACCGCCCAACCGGTCTTAAATAAGTTCCTTACGCTTCACACGTGGGGAAGTTGTCATCGAATTCATGATGGGATGAGTCCTCGAGGCAATCATTTGTAAGCCCGCCCACATAGAACAGTTATTAGCCACCCTCTCCCCACAATCTTGATCGATACCTTTATTTGCTAGCCAGTTGGCACACTGATTGCCTTCTCGGTAGATGTGCTTAATACTCCAATTTTTGAATTTAGACAACATCCATAAAACCTTCTGAACTTCGAGATCCAGCTTCCATGACAAAGCTCTTTTTTTAATGATGGCGTTAATGATTATCATGGAGTCCCCTTCAATTTCCAGATTTTCAATTTTAAGGGAAGCAACGAGAAGTAAACCAAAGCCAAGGGCTTGCACCTCGGCAACATTGCACGTACCCTCCTTAAGTTTGTATGAAGCAGCTATAACCACCTTACCAGAGGAATTGCAAATGATACAACAACACCGGAGACCCTCGGATTACCCCTAGAAGCCCCATCAAAGTTTAGTTTTAAAAACCCACTGGAAGGGGGAGCCCAAAAAGTGTTTCTTCTAGCCAGGGAGGAAGATGCGGAAGACTTCATAGCACCATCCCCAGGCTTGATTATCAATGGCCAACTTCTTTCAAGCATCTATCATGGGAAGTAAAAGGACAAGATCTAGACCAATTAGCAGACACAACTTTGGATATAGCCCTTTCCAGCCTAAGGAGAACCAAATTCACTGTGCCATATTCCTCCCTAAAAGCCTTTTATTTCTCTCCCACCAAATGTGCCACAAGAAGAACCAAACTACACAACCAAATAGAAGAAAGAGCCCCTGAATGAGAATTAATAGGCCAGGCTAGGATAACATCCGGGAGGGATTTAGGTTGGACCCACGGAAGGTTAAGCTTGGCACACAACCAGTTCCAACATTCAACAACAAAGGGGCAATGAAGAAGCAAATGGTCTCTGTCTTCCACATCCTTTTCACATAGGAGGCATCTAGTAGGACCTTGAAAACCAAATTTTTCCTTCTTTCTTGAGTTAAGATCTTACCCTTAAAGGCCATCCAGGCGAAAAGACCAGCTTTAGGGGGGCATTGGGAGTCCCAACAATCTTTCCATATTGGTTTCTCAGGGGCAATATCCTCATGGAGCAGGAGATACCCAAGATGAGGGGAATAAGATCCCAGGGAGTTGTTGGTCCAAACAATTTCATCCTACTTATTTGAGATCAAAATATTCCTTTCCTAAAAAATAGATAAAAAAATTAGCTTCTAAATCGGAGAGAGATTCAAATGATCCACTTTTTCCATTGCAACATGGAGGGAAGGGAATCATTCTAGTCCCCATAGTTGGAAACGTAAGGGCCCCATTCACCTAGTAATCTCCTCTTAATGTTCTGTGAAAGCAGGAGAGTCTCCAAGAGCAGGGTATCCATTCCATGGATCATCCCAGAAGAGAGCTTTCTCTCCATTACCCACTCTCCAATCCGCATAAAAGACAAACAAAGATCTACATTCAATCATGAAATTCCATATATGCGAGCCCTTAGGAGGGTTTTCCACCCAGAGGATGGACTCAGGAAGGGGAGCACCCAGATATTTCTTCTCGAAGACCAGGCTGAGAAGACTGTTGGGATTGGAGATAAGCTTCCAGACCAATTTAGCACCAAGTGCCACATTTTGCAGACCCAAATTTAGGATACCCGTGCCACCAAGCTCTTTAGGATTTGCTAATGTATCCCAGCTAATCAGGGGAAGCTTCTTTTCCTCGAGAGACCCTGCCACAGGAATTTTCACAAAATGCCCTTAATCTTATCAAGAACACCCTTAGGGATTTTAAGGACCGAAAGGAGATACAGAGGAGCAGCACAAAGGACTGATTTAATCAACATAAGTCTCCCGGCAAGGGAGAGCCATTTACCTTTCCAAGCATTCAGTTTAACATCTAGAGAACTGAGAAGATCATTCCACAGGGAGTTCTTACCTGCACCTTTAAACAAAGGAATACCGAGATACTTGATAGGCAGGTGCCCTTTTTTGAAATTGAAAATATTTAGAATTCTTGACTCTATTTGCAAGGCAACATTGAAGAAAAAATGCAGGATTTAGCCACACTAACATCTTGCCCCGCCTTAGAGTATCTATCCAAAGAATCCTTTAACTCCTTAGCCTCCGGGTGGAGGCCCTACCGAACAGAAAAGTGTCATCTGCGAATTGCTGGTGAGTGAGAGGAGGAATACCATCACAATCTTTAAGCCATTAATCTTACCTTCCCCCAATTTGACTTTGATGGACTGCCAAGGGCTTCCGCCACAAGAATATATAAGAAAGAGGACAGGGGATCCCCCTGCCTAATACCACGATTACAACCAAAGAAGCCCTCAACACTCCCATTAATAAGAACGAGAAGGAGGGGCCGGAGATGCAACTGAAAATCCACTCAAAAAGGTGCTTGGAGAAGCCAAACTTAAGAAGGACCCTAATGAGAAACCTCCAATTAAGCTTATCATAAGCTTTGTTGATATCTAATTTTAACATCATACCAGGGTGTTAGAGGAAGATAGAGAGTGAGTCAACTCATGAGACAAAATGACACCATCAAGGATAGATTGACCAGGCATGAATCTAGTTTGTTCAAGGAAATGAGGGGATCCAAAATAGGTTTCAAACGAAGGGCAATGGCCTTGGAAATGATTTTGTAGGACGTATTACAAAGAGAAATTGGCTTGAAGTCCCCGAAGGAGGAGGGTTGATGCAATTTAGGAAAAAGGCAGATGAAGGTATTATTAAGCACTCCGAGCACCGAGTGGGATCTCCGTGAAGCCTCCACAGCCGCCCACACATCATAACCCACTATGCCCCAAAATTTTTGAAAAAAATCGGTAGGGAAACCGTCAGGGCCAGGGGCTTTATTCTTCTCCAAGGAGAAAACAAATTTCTCAATTTCTAAGAAGGAGAAAGGCTTCAAGAGCACAATGTTTTGATTCTCGAGATGAGAGTGGGGATACCATCCAAGAGGGAGGTCTGCTCGGCCTCAAAGGAGGCAACATCCCCGGCTAACAAGGAGGAGAAGAAATTAATCCCTTCAGAAATGATGTCCTTCTGCTCCACCAGACGAACCCCTTCACTATTCTTAATTTCTGAAATGAAATTTGAATTCCTTTTTGCTTTCACAGAGGCATGAAAGAATTTAGTATTTCTATCACCGTCCTTTAGCTAGAGCTCCTAGATTTTTGCTTCCAATAAATTTCCTCCCTGAGAAGCAATTCTCCTAACTCACTTAAGAGATATTTTTCAAGAGCAAAATCCTCCTGGAACATCCCATCACTGAAAACTTTTAAATTAAGGGCATTCAATTCAGCTTCAACTCTAGCTTTTTCTTGAAAGAGGTTTTTGAAATACTTGACGTTCCATTCTTGCAAATCCTTTTTTAGTCTTTTCAGTTTTTGAGCCAGCACAAACATCTTGGAACCCTCGATTTTATAGGAGTTCCACCAAAGGTCAACCCAACCTTCAAGAGAAGCATCCCTTAACCACATTAGCTCAAATTTGAACGGGGATCTAGGAGGGGAAACATCGAGATTAACAAACAGGGACACTGGAAAATGATCTGACCTAGACCAAGGTAAAATGGAACATTCAAGCACAATGTCATTTAAATTCCAGTTGGGACTAACCAAAAATCTATCCAGTCTTTCCGCAATGTTACTAAATCCCTTACGCTTATTACTCCAGGTAAACCAACCCTGCTTAGGTTCTAAATCCACAAGGGCTCCCTCTCTAATAAAGGAGCAAAAATATTTTTGGGACTGAAGGTTTTGATGATCCCCCTTCTTATCCCTGCTATCAGAGATGGCATTAAAGTCCCCGCCAAGAATGAACATCTGATCACCCAGGGCAGAGATTGATTGTAGCAATTCCCCCCAGAGGTTTTTCTTACCCAAAATGCTAGAAGGGGCATAAACATTATATAAAATAAAATTAAGATGAGAGCACCGAAACTTACTTTTACAATTTTCCAGCTGAGTGATTGAGCTTGCAATTCCACCATTACAACGCCTTCCTTCCAGACAATCCCGAGCCCCCAGAGGCACCCATCGAGTCCGAAAAGACTCCTTTCCAACCTCTAAAAGACTTATTCCAAAGGCATTCGACTTCAGCAGTGAGGTAACTTAGTTTCTTGAAGAAGAACCAGACAAGCCTCTAAGGAGAGGATATAACACTTAATCAAGCGTTGTTTGTTAGAGGAATTAAGACCTCTGACATTCTAGGAGAAGAACTTCATTGAACATAGGGAAGGGGTTTCACCTTCCCGGGATCAACAAGATCAAATTTTAGGGTTCTTTGCTTCCCTGCATCGACCTCCAATTGAGCCACCTCCTACTTTGACTTTCTCCCCCTTTTACCTGTGGAGCCACACATAGGAACCCCCATACCATCTTGGCATGAAGCTAATTTAGAAGGGACCAAGATGGGAACTAAATATTTTGGAACAATTTCGCCATCTTCCAGATTCTCGGCTTTGGGATGGGAAAATCCAAATCCCGACAGTTGTTGTTTGAAATCCACCCGCTAAGAGTTGCCATCGAGGAGGCTTTCCCCTGCACAAAACCTTCCTTAATCAAGGAGACAAGAGCACCTGAATCCCTATGCACATCCTCCATCTCCTTTAACAATGAGTGAGGACTTAAGTTGTCCGAAAGGCCAACAAGGGGTAAAAGAGAGACTGTCAGCACCCCTCTAAACCACCTTCAATAACAAGAGACCCAGGAGGGGAAGGGGCAGAGGATTTAGCTAGAACCAATCTCGATCCATCGAATGAGGGGAAAAGAGGGATCCATCCTTTTTTCCAAGACCCTGACAATCCTTCTTCAAATGACCCAAAGCCCCGCAAGAGAAGCACTTAAAGCTCAACCCTTCATAGATTATTTCAAATGATCTGGGACCCTTATGGGAAGGCAGCAAAATAGAACTCGGCGGGGGGAAGACAAGTCCATATCAACACAAATGTGCGCCAAAGGGTTTCTCCATTTGAAAAGAGATGGGTTGGAAATAGGCACCCAAGAACCGAGTGAGCTGGCAATAGATTTTAGAGAGGCAGAGTTCGAAACTCTGCGGGGAGTTTCGGGAAATTTAGCCAGAGCAGAGCTCTGTGAATAATTTCCACCTTCGGATCAAATCAGAGGACCAAGGCCTCAAATATAAGTTGGAGGAGTTTAGGAACCAGGGACCCCCCTTAAAAATATTTTCCACAGAGGACACAAAATGAAACAAGACTTGAAAGAAGTCATTCCGAAGAAAGAGGATCTTGAGATTTCCCTCCTTGCCCTAGAACCAGTAAATCCAGTCCAAATTTTCCTCCTAGAGAACTTGGCACCAACGAATTTGTAGAAAATTGCCCTCTTTTCACGGATATCCACAAAATCCTTTTTTCTCTCATAGGGAAGATCAACAGAACTGATTCCTTGGAAATTTTAAATTTGATCCCGCCCACCTTAAATTCCTTTGGGGGGCGCAGACCACGCACCTCAAGTCTGCCAACTGAAGAGGGGATCTCCTTCCCCGAGGACTGGGAAGAAAAGGACCCTTTGCCCGGATCAATTTCCTCGAGCAAATTTTTAACCGCCGAGAACCCTAGCTGCAAGACCAGGAATTTAACGACCACCCCAGGGCCATAAGACCTAACTAGTGAAGACACCCCTTCCTTTTATAGAGCATCCATGCCAAACCCATTCCATTCCTCTCTGCTGCTTAGGCAGAGTGGAATCCTGTTCGCGCCAGTGGTGGCCTCCTTCAACTTAAGTGCTATAGGTTCAAATGGCTCCTTTGCAACGGTCCCTTCGAGCAACGAAAATTTGGAATTTTTGTGGGATTCACATTGAGGTCGCATCTTTTCCCTCAAGTGCATCCGATGAAGCCATTTTTATTATTAGGGATATAATTGATTTCAAATTTCCAAACTTGTTTAAGGTCTACCTTCTTTAGCTTTAATGGTGAAATTTAACAAACTGAAGGTATAGAAATGGGATCCCCTCTCTCTCATATTATTGCTAACTTGTTCATGGAAAACTTTGAAAAGAAAGCTATTGAGTCTTCTCCTTTGAAACCAAAATGGTGGAAAAAGTTTGTAGATGATACTAATGTTTACTGGGTTCATGGCATAGATAAACTCAATGATTTTCTTTCTCACCTTAATAGCATTTCTTCCCATATTCAATTCACCATGGAAACTGAGATCAATGAAACTATCCCTTTCCTTGATATCTTGCTTAAAAGAAAAGAAAATGACACTCTATCCCATGGTGTATTCAGAAAGAAAACACATACAGATTGTTACCTTAGGGATGAATCACACCATCACCAGTATCAAAAGTTGGTGTGTTAAAAACACTAGCTTCCAGGATTTGCAGATTTCTAATAAAAACACCTTAATATTGAACTCTCCCACCTTTCTAATGTTTTTAAAAATAATGGTTATAATGATTATGTGATTGTTAATACAATAAAAATTCTATATAACCCTCCTCATCCTAATATTAATTGTCTTGATTCTAATAATAGAAAAACCTTCCTACCCTTTATTAAAAACACCACTAATAAAATTGCTAAAATTCTGACCAAAAAGGGCATTATAACGTCATTTATTCCTATTAACAACCTAAAAATGAGCCTTAATTCACTTAAAGTTAAAATCAATAACAACCTCAATAGTGGTGTGTATATAATTAAATGTTTGTGTGGAAAGCCTTATATTGGTGAAACTGGGTGATCAATTAAAATTCATATCAATGAACATGATAAAGACATTAAGTATGATCGTATTGAGCGGTCCTTTAGCAGAACACTCTCTCAAGACTAAACACACCATTTGTATGGATGTTGTTAGTGTCATCATTAGTAAGAAAACTTTGTAAAAAGGCATCTTCGTGAAGCCATTGAAATCATGCACCATGATAATAACATTAACAGGGATAAAGGTTGGTTTTTAAGCAATACTTGGAAACCGGTAGTTGTTGGACTCCCTAAATAGCTAATTTTTCTTTTTACTTTAGTTTGTTGATATATATATATCTTTTGTCCCCTTCTTTTCTCCCTTTATTTGTTTATCTCTCTTTCCTTCATTTTGCTTCCTTTTGCTTTTTTCTTTACTTCCATTATTTCTTTTTAATGTGCATCCTCGTTCTTTTCTTGGTAAACCTTTATTAAATAAGTTAAAAATAAATATTAAATTAGATTAAACTTTTTCTATCCTTTTTTTTTCTTTTTCAATATTTGTTTATCACCTTTGTTGGTGACTTTAATTCATTTCCCTTTCTATTATTATTTAAGAAAATATCCTCACCAATCTTATCATATAATTTTATTTTTTCCCTGATGATGGGTCTATATTAGTGACCGAAATGTTGGACTTTATAAATTCTCACACGCTTCTCCAAATACAATCAAGCACTATGTCACACTGTGGAAATCTCATAAAATCAATCATAATGATTGTTTTCTTGATACAACCTAAGTTCCTTGATTGTCTTGTGATAGTATGGGTGTCCCGTGTTTGTAGCTCAATGCCTATATTACATGTCTGCACTTACTTTTCTAACTATGAAACATTGTGCCTCCTACTATGATTGTCTTATGACACCGTGGGTGTCCTATGTCTACATCTCCATGCCTGCGCATATGACTTGTTTCTATACTCTACGACTTACTTGTCAAGTCACATTGTTGTTTCTATTATTGCTTCCAACATGCTTGTTATTGCTATAATGTTTGTATACATGTCCTACTATGGAGTATGCCATAATTGATACTTTTCTTTGTTGTTTCTATTTACTTTACACATGTGTTCTTATTTTTTGTGTGTTGCATGTTGTTTTGTCTCTACACCGTGGTTTCCACTATGTGCAACCCCTTTTATAGGTACAAGTTCTCAATGGTGGTCATCATTCCAAACTTCTACATGATCTTACATAGATTGTTAGACATATGATACATAAATACACAATTATTTTTTTGATCTCAGTGCACTTAAATGCTTTATCACACGTGCCTCAAACGAGGGGCATTCATCAAATTATTTCTATAATTACATAATACAAGAATAAATGTTAATAGGGATCAAATCCTCATAAAAGGTCACAAATGCTTAAACATGGGAGAATTCAAACATGATCAAATATCTACAATATAGTCGAGGACCATGGTACGATTTTGACATTTTTTCTATGTTCCCAAATAGAGGGAAGATTCATTGGATTTTTCAATTTCTACATATTCTATCAACTATTTATAAATTTTTCACATAGTTACATATAAAGATGACATAATTTAGATCAAGTTACATGTGGCATGAGTACTTTATTCCTTCTTTACGACACTATTCATATTCATTTGTAAAAATAGGGTTTGAGGGCACGATCCTCCTTCTTCCCTTCAATTTTTAAATTCTACATGATCAAATTTAGCTATAGTAGCACCTTATGGGGGTATGACAATGTTTATTCCTTCCCGGTCTAATTTTTCAAGCCGGTAAAATTGGGCCTAGATCTGTTTATAGCAATGTGGTTCACGTGTTTTTGGAAAATGTCAAAGTGTCTAGGTTATTCATTGAATGATAATTCTATTTCTCTCACTAGATTCCTAAATGGCAAAGGTGTTGAAGTAGCCAAGTTCTTCATATTATATACCTTCCTCTCTATATAGTTCCAAAAATGGGGACATTTTGGCTCCTCTTCTCACAATCCATGACACTTAACACTTAATCATCTCCTTTGGCACAAGGGGACTAATCACCCCAGTCCTTTGAAATTTCGGGACAAATCTAACTCTTCATGGCATGACATGAAAAAAGAGCCCCTCCCTCCACAAAATGAATAGGTGTATTTCTTCCATGTTTTGTATCTCTTTACTCACATTTTTGCAAAGTTCAAAGTTATATGCATTATTTATATTTTGAGTTAAAGTTTAATTTCTATCATAGACATTGATCGACTACTACACTCGTGTCAGTAGGTTTCATCAACACGTCGAGAAACCACTATCGAACAAAGATAAAGTGTGTGTGCATACTCAATGCAATTTTCAATTACACACTTAAAGTGGGAAAATACATACACTAAAATTTGGCAAATTACCCTTGGGTAATGTCAAGTTTGGCCATGATCCTCACTTTGAGACAAATTTTCACTTTCGAATCCAATCACCTCATCTCTCTAGCTCTTCTACAACTTTCTTATCTTTACACTATGCTCTGTTGTCAATTATGAGAATATTATTTGATCAAAGTAATTTTTATTTATTTATTGTTAAACGCTTTTGACCGAGCTATGAACTGGAGGGTTGATAGGACCCCACCCATTACAACCAATGTCTTGAGACCAGATATTACAATTAATCCAACACAAACCGCGACCACTTAGCCCACACCAACGATGTAATTTTTCTTCCACCATTTTTTTTAGGGCTACCAACTGCAGTGAATGTCAATGCCGACGATGCAAAGTCCGCCACCGCCGAGAATAACCGCCGACCATAACCATTGTTGATGCAACATCTACCACCACCAATAAGCCACCCCGAAGGGATCACGCCACCGGAATTGAACTTGGGTGGATCCAGGACACAAATGACCGTCTTAATCGATCCACCCAAACCCCATTCGTAAAACTTTGGATGGTAAACGCTTTTATTATACCAAAGCTATGAATTGGAGTGGTGGAGGATCACTTTCTCTAAGTGGGACATAGAGGTGGGCTTGGGTTCTTAATGTCCACCGAGCGATCTCGCATTCAGATTGTCCCACTGTGTTCCACTTGGTTCACATGGAGAATTTCAACCCCTACCTCAAGGTGTCTCCATGGCTACTTATTGAAAGTGTCTAATGGACTCAATGGGAATGGAACTTGGGTTGATGATTACAAACTACTTGTAACTCACCAATAGACCAAGACCTTGAGTCCTTGATCAAAGTAATATTAAACCTCTAATATTTGTGACAAAATTTTTAGTTTTAGTTTTCATCTCTCTGGTTAGAAAACGTAGGGAAGGGTTGGGATGTAATGTCTAGTCTTGGCTGACCTATATAATCCCACCCCTTTACATTCATTGATTCTAATTTCAATTTCAAAATCTTAGTCTAATTTCATCTTCATAGGGTCATCCTTATTACAATATTTTACTTATGAAAGGTTATAAAGGAAAGTTAATATCACTTTATAACTCACAAACACTCTTATAAGGTTCTATTGTAAATATTATTCCAAAAAAACTCAAGGGTTCCTAAATCTACCCAAATCAATTGTGCACCATATAGAGAATTCCCTACTATAAGTCTAAATCATTCAACTAGGTCAAATATTCTAAGCTTCCTCCATTTCCAAGCATGTAAAGGTCACACAACCATATTTTAGAAAAAAAGTCATTACAAGAATTATACAAGGGCTATAATAAACAAAGGGTTAAATCACATAGTTGATGCACACCACATCTCATTACTACCATGTTTGGTACATTCTATACTATACAAGTAACCTACTATATTAGTGTTAAGAGACACGAGGGAACCCTTGGGGGTTGGTTATCTATTCACACTTACAAAATCACCTAAGAGAATTACATGGGGCTTGATCCCATAATGACGACATGTAGTGCAACACTCGAATTAGTTCAACAACCGGGAGTCTAACTGCCAAGGGTAGTCCAATCTCACCATATACACATATTTTCTCCTCTTAGTTTGTTAATGTTATAATGAATGATTATGTAGCTTTTTTGGGTTTCCAATTTATTGTAGGTGATTACACATCATCTCAAGGTTGTGCAAATAAGAGAAACATACAACAAATACCATTACTAGACAAGTAAAGAACACATAAAATTGTAGATACATATTATGAAAGGTTCCAAGACCGTACAATTATAGGTTAGGACCATACACATCAAGTCTAGACCATACAATAGTTATAGAGTCTTGCCCTCACTTTGTGTTCATAGCTTCATAATTTTTACCAAAGCATCTACAATACTTGATCAACCTATTCCACTATCCTACACATATGTATCATCATTGCTTGTTCTGTCTGTACAACTAATTCTATCTCTCCTTTTATGTATTTGAGCCATTAATTATCATTTATCGACCATTTCTATCATTTCAAGTATGAATGCATTATTTTTATTGTGAATGGTTAATGTTGGAAGTTAATTAATCAAAATAGTCTACTTGTTACAAACCCTTTCATCCTTATTATTGGTTGTACATCAATACACCTATAAGAAATTTAACTAGGGGTGAAAACACTCTAACTTCCACCTTTTAATCTTCAAGTCTCACATGATATTCACGTCTTATAATTAGTGGTAAGAGGAATTCCATTATGAATGTGTTAGATCCAATGGTTCCAGCTAATATAACCTACTTGTAATAGGATATGCGTTGTTTGAGGAAGGTATATAAAATAAAATTTACTTCGAGTATGCTCTCATTGTCGATAGTCTATGATATAATAAGTTGAATTTAATGGTCTCATTGGATTTTGATGGACTATGGTTATAGTATAGGGAGAAGAGGTAATAGTAGTGTAGATTGTGTTTGAGATCAAATTGAATCTTGGTAGAAGTAGATAGACTAATTATTATGAAACTTGTTAATGTGGTATTAGGATTGCTAAGAACATGTATAGGAGTAGGAATTGGTTGGTCTATAGTCATAGGAGTAAAAATCTATGATCTTTTTGTTGCCTCGCTTCTAGGACCATATAATTTAGTTATTACATCTAAGATGCATAATGAAGTTGTGAAGAGAATTTGATCGATAAACAAATATGAGATAAGAAATACTTCACGCAATCTTTAAGATAAATATAAAATAGAGAAATGACATACATAAGATTACACAATACAATATTTATCCCGGGAAAACCTTTCAAGAAAAACCCATTGTTGTAACTTTTCTTCCTTATTGTATTAACTCAATTGTTTTACCATATAATAACATACTTCGAGTTTTGATTTATCCTATTGCATGTCTAACTACATGCAAGAACATCAACAGATAACCATCACACTTGTATTAAAAAAATGGGTACTAAATCCATGGGCTAAGAACACAACCCATAATGGTTCCCCATAAACACGAGTTATCTAACCACCCATAAGAATATAGGTTAAATCACCTATACATGCCCAAAATACTAAAGGGATCCTAAATGTTTTTTTCATGGGCCAACTCTTGAACCTTTGATTGGAGAGCCATTAACCCCCAACCCCCACCTAGGTGATGCCCCAAACCCCACACATTGTGTCGGGTGGTACAATATAAAAGAGTATAACTCATGGAAAATATACAACACACTTCTAATAGGTGGTAGGAGATGTAGTAAAAAGGAAAATACATGTAGTGGTTAGGGTCAATCATAGGGTTTGATCATGAATTGGTATTTGATTGGTTGTAAGGTTAGAGTAAATGATTAATATTTCAAGTTGAGTTTTTGTGGTTTAAAAAAATCTTCTATAAAGGACCTTTCTATTTTCCCCTTTTGAGTTATTTTATCACCAAACATTCCTTGAAGTGACGTAATAATGTTTTCTAAATTCTAAAAGGTATGTCATAAACACTATAAGACTATTTTAACTATTTTATACACAATAACACAAATGAATTAAATATTTTCCCAATTCGAACTTAACAATATACAACATAATATAGAAATAATAATTTCAAACTAGGCCAAATATATGTAAGTTAATGGATTTTAGAACAAACAATATCATAATTAGAATAAGGAGAAATATACTTAGTTGATTTGTAATGTTTGAATTAGAGAAATATTATACAAATATTACATAACACTTAGAATGTTATGCAAAAGAGATCCTAAAAAAATAGGTTGTTTCGTTATGTCTATGACAAGTTTTGTGAGGGGGTCGATTTAGGTCAGTAGAATCATCCCAAGTTTGAGTTGTTAAATTCATACAATTCAATTGAACTTGGCATGTGCGGGTATTAGCAAAGTGAAACTATTGGTATGCCTTCATTTGATTTTGATGAGAAATAATATTCACTCAATTTGTTTGATAAAACAAAGGCAATTGTAATATCTTTTCTTTTGTAACCCTCGCAAAAATTCAAATGGAACACGAGAAAACAAGCCCAACCTAACCTACCATTTCTCACTATATGGAAGCATTATAGTACATATCCATATGAATCATGGCTGATGTAGTTCTCGTAATGTGAGTGAAATTTATATTTTTCACTTTACCATTGTAGAAGAAAATAAGAACTACCCGATTTTTCTTAATCGCTCCTTTTGTACAAACATGCAAACCTAGACAAATATTGGAAAAACATGAATAAATATTCTTAAGAATAGAGTCATTTTTGTAGAATTATAAATGTTAGGTACTTGTTATTACGATGACTTAAAATGAATTATATATGTAGACATTTTGAATTCAAATCGAGATGTATTGGTGTGCGAAAACTAACTCAAAAGGGATGAAAAATAACTAAAAAGACAAACCAAACTAACCCAATTGATAAAAGGCTTAAAAATAATGAATGAGACAAATTTGACGATGAAAAACTCAACCCATCTAGCCGAATCCGTCCTAAATAAAAATTGCAAACAATATTTTGGACATTTTCAGGAGCATTTGAGGTTGTACACACGTGAATAAACAATCATTTTGAAAGTTTTCAAGCATTGTAGGTTGAATATATGTTATCATCGACCCAAAGTAGAAAGTCAAGCTATAAGGAAAAAATCGGGAAAGGGAAGTCTATACGGGCCCAACACAAGGGAGAATACACTTTGATAAGACCTAACTTAAACCAATGATCCATATACACAAAATCATGCTAAACACATTGTAATAACACGACATGTATAAAAATCTAGTATCTCGCAACTAATTTGAGATTCAAACTAGTAGGGCCACAACTTCCATCTAACTTAGTTGGGGCACATACTTTTAATTCTTGAAGGGGTTAAACCTTGTCATAGAGCTTAAAAACCTTGTACCATAAAAACAAACTACCCCAACTTTCTCACACAACTTTGTTTTCTTTTTAGTATCGACTCTAACAAATATTAGGGTAAAACAAGCTCAACTAATTGACCTAAACTTGAAGTACCTTACCTCATAATGACAACTCATCTAGTTTTTGTGAGAGGGGGAATGTGTGCAATTGTTTTATAAACTTTAAAATTTAATTCAAGCTTAAAAATATTACGTAATTACAAGTCAATTGTCTCTACAAACTATTACTATGATGAAGTTGAAAATACAAGACTATGAGAACATATCCATCTCAACAAAGATCTAATGGATATATTTAAAATAATTGAGGTAAGGACCTCATGTAATATAAGTCTATGAACATATATAATACTATAAAGAAGCTAAGAAGTTTCTTACTAACATGAATCTATCTTTAACATTACTATAATAGAGGTATTCAAAAGATTCTCGGTGTCAATCTTATTACAATAGATAGATAATGAGTATTATAGTGAAATGAATTCTTGAACTTGTGTTAGATATTCTGTTGATGCAAAATCACAAAGACTGTGAATGGCCTCGGATCTAAGTGGGGCATTCGGTGTGATCTGCATAACATTGGACCATCTCTCAAGCTATGGGACTTGCGGACTTGAGATGGACCTCTAGAGAAGGTTGGTTCTTGCTCCTAAACTACTTGCCACAAGCTACTCTAATGCAGAAAACTATATAATCCTAATCTAACCTTCCAAGGGACTAAGGAGAGAGAGTGCATGAAAACAAAGCCTACACTAAAACAGTGATACACCAAAGAAGGAGGTGGCTGATCACAAATCCAACTGCTGAAATGGAGAGAGGTGAGTAAAGGAGAGGGTGGAAAAGATGCAACATAGACCAGAGACAAGTTCACACAGAACACCACTTCAAACCCATTAAACGTGGCTCTCAAAACCTACAATAGACATCAGAGATGCACAATATACCCTGCAACGATGAGAGGCAAGAAGAGACAATAAAATAATCAAAGGATGGACAAAATGCATCACAAAACAGATTTATTGCTCCATTAGTTCACACAGTACACCATCAGTGGACAAGAGGCAAGAAATTCCATTATAGAGCCAAGAGAGGAGGCTTAGACTCCACATTCTACCCTAAGGAAGAAAGAGAGAGGGGGTAGGAGAAAGATGACCAACCTTTTGAAATATGCCCCTCCTTTACAATATATAGAAGAATGAGAGAAGGAGAGAGGGAAGAATTTGAATCCTGCTTCAACCACCCTGGTAAGAGCATTGAATTCCGCCTACAACAATGATGGGCTTTACTGCAAGACCCATGCCTCCATGTGTTGTTCCTTGCTGGGCAAGAAGGAGGCCCATTCTTCATCATGGCGGCAGGTGGGAGACTTGACAACCTCAAAATGGTGGATTGAAACATAATGGTGGTGGGTGAGAAGCCGACGCCGAGAGCTTTCCAAAACATCCTCTCCCACTCAATTATGAGCTTCCAGTCAAAAGATATGGCCGTCTGAAGGCACTTTGGGTTTGGGGTCTATTCGCGCAAGGTCCACGTGATAACCTGCGCATCTTAAGATTTTTCCCCCTCCTTTCACTCTTGAAGTTGTCCCGAGGAGACATGTGGCACCTTAGTGGGCTGCTCTATTTCCTTTGTGTTCTACTTGAGTCCCTCTTGTTGGTGGAAACCCTATGCCTGACCCGAGACACAAGGAGGCTTCGCGCTCATTTGAAACCCCCTTTGATTTTACCTTTGAAGTTGCGCAGATGAGGCACATGGCAGTAGCCGTGCATGTCTCTGGGGACCACCTCCAGATTTTCCTTTTGAAGTTGTGTTGTTGAGACACGTGGGGCTTCCACGACTCTCTTATACTTAGCCGATTTAGGGCTTCGAGTGAACACTACCTATTTAGGAACAACTGTTGGACCCTAGACACGTGGAGAAATGGCACTCATTTGGGAGTTTTTCTTTGGGTCGCACCTTTGAAATTACGTCGATATGAGGCATGTGGAGGCTTCCGCCGACCCTCTTATACTTAGCCGATTAAATGGCCGGCTCAACCCCTTTTTCGGACCTCAGACATGTGGAGGACTAGCGCTAGTTCAGGGTCTCTATTTGGGCTACACCCTTTGAAATTGCATCGATGAGGCACATAGCACCCTCCGTGGGTCTATGACTTTTCAATGACCGATGAGACCCCTTTTAGACCATGACTATGTGGCGGGTTGGCACTTGTTGGGGACCTCCTTTTGGGCTTGACCTTTAGAGATGTGCCGATGAGACAAGTGGCGCTGTCCGCTGGCCCTTCTATACTTAGCCGATTCAGGCCTGTTGCCCACTTAAGAACAACTATTGGACCCTAGACACGTGGAGAGTTGGCACTTGTTTGGGGAGCCACCTTTGGCTTTGACCCTTAAAGGTGCGCCGATGAGACATGTGGTGTCGTCTGCATGGCCTTAGACTTTTGACGGCCAATTTAACTTTTTGAGGCTCTGACCATGTGGAGAGTTGGTGCTCATTTGGGGTCCCCGCTTTGGAATATGCCCTTGGAATTGCATCGATGAGGCACGTGGTTCCTTTTGCCAGTCCTTTGCTTTTCCCTGAGTCAACTCGCATGTGAAGTTCGTAAACTTTGACCTCATTCTTCAATCTTCTCCCGTGAGCCTCTAGCCTCCTTCCTCCTTTGACGTTGTTTGATCCTCCATTTTCGAGCCCGCTCGCCCCTCATATTTGGGATCGATTGTGAGCCCTCTGGACTGAAAATACCCTTATGATTTTCTTATGTAAGGTCATGTTTAACCAATTTTGTCGGGGGCAAAATTGGGATAACAGTTTGGGGACTCATGGGAACATCTATCTGCTAGATGAAGTGATCAATGGCCTAGAAGTATCTATTAGGCATGGAGTCATGAATGATAGCCTAGTACTGATCTTGTCCCTAAAACCGTGAGCCCAACTACTTGCGCTTGGTGACCCTAAGCTTGCCCCGCTTATCCGTACTCTCAATTTTCATAAGAAAATAATGGAAATGAGGTTTTGAGAGTAGAAAATTGTCTTAACCTTGGGCCTCACCTTGTTTGAGCCACCGCCCGCCGCAACACTAACCTTGGAGGCGCATCAAACTGTACAATGATACAACCTTAGAGCAACAAAACACCACAACACCACTATATACAAAGGGGAAGATCATACATGCCCCAAGTGGAACATGCAGAGTGTGCACAAGCACTTGTTCTACTGAAAGCAAACCTACTCCTACTCCTACACTAACCCTATCAAAGAAAAGCTAAACAAAGCCTACCATAGGCAGGGAGAAATAGCTTCCCTTTCTCAAAAAATGTGGCCATGTATATGATTTGGCGCTGAACATGGCTCTTATTATGAGTGAGAAACTGACAAGAGGTTGATCTTCCACCCAAATCATCAAGGTATCAACATCAATCAAAAATACCTCCTCAAGTTGATTGGCATTGGACTCCTAGAGGTGTTGATGGTGACCCTTGGTGCTTTGATACTCATCCTCATGCCTTGAAGTGGGCATGACTAGTTTTGGCTTCTCCCTTGGCTCCAATGAAGCCAAGTACTTGATTAGGAACGATCTGGTCCTTTGAATGTGCCCATTGTTCTGAAACTCAACTCCAAGAGTGGAGTCTTCCCACGGACCTTCCCACGGACCTTCACGGGTGAGTGATGTGGAAGAGATGGTGTCTTTATGCTCTTTCCTTCCTCCTCCTTAGAAGAACATGGAAGATTATGATCTTCCAACCTTGGTTCCAAAGAGCCATTGTGAGACACAGGTTGTTGTCCTTGAATACTCTCCTCCATGGCAGCAGACTCATGTGCTTGGAAGGCAAATGATGGAGGAGAAAATGATGTGATCTCCTCGGGCTCCTCTCCATCAAGACAATCCTCCAAGTCTAGAGACAATTTACCTCCTCGTTTTCCTACTACGCATGTTCGACCTCCTCCATGGTGTCCTTCGGATCTGTAATTTTCTCACCATGGTTCCCCTCATCCTCAAACATGAAGTTTGAAAGCTCAAACTCTTCTTTGACATCAGAGCTTGAAGGGGATGAAGTGGGAGGAAGAACTGAAGGTTCTTCGTGGCCTGCTCTACACTTGGAGCCTCTGGAACCGTATGGTCCTCCTTCATCATGGGTTCATCAATCAAATCAAGCCCTTCAAATGAAAGCAAAAAATCTTCAATAATGCTTTCTTCATTAAGTGGCCTCAACTCTTATTTGATCTCCTCCAGTTGCTCCTCTTCAATGGGACTTGGAGCTGGTTTTTCTTCCTCCTTAATTGGTTGTGTAGCTTGGATTAGATTAGCATTCCCTTCAGATAAAGTGCCATTATGGACACTACATTTAGAGCATATGGACTATTGATCTTCTTCCTCTTGTTCTTGTTCTTCTTCTACTGCAAACTCAACTTTAGCCACCACTGGCTCTTCAACTCTGACCTCCTCAGTAGGCTTAACCATCAAGGGGATCTTTGTAATCCCAAATTTTAGAGCCAAGCTCACCAAGCTTCTAATATTTTCTTCTCTGTTTGGCTCTTCTTCTTGTTGCTCTCCTTGATTGGTTTTGGGATTTCTTCCCACATGGAATTGGGAAGGCAAGAGGAGGAGTGGATGGGGTTTCAACCAGTTTTGCAATTGTTTGTGGTGGTGAGGGAAGTGGAATTTCTTGTTTATTTAGAGGGGATGACTGCTTGGAAGGGAAAAGGATAGAGGAAATGAGATGAGATGGAATACTAGGGGATGGAGAAGGGACACCGACACTTGAGACAACGATGAGAAGCTTAGAAATTGAAGCTCAAGTTGAGATGATGTTGCTTGAGAAAGAGTAAAAGAAAAGCTATGAGATGGTGGACTTACCCATTGACAAGGTTGTCTGGTATCAAGCTCATAGGCCTCTATCTCCTCGGTCCATTGTGCAAGTTAGGGCAACATCTCAACCATGAATTCAAGCTTCTCCTGCAGTGTAAATGTCTTGGAAAAGGGCCTTCCCATGGAAAAGGTGCCCTATAACCAATCTGAATGCCTTCATTTGTATTGTAGCCCTTGATTGAACCATGCCAACCTCCATCCTTTGAATCTTCTCCAAACAGATCAACATTTTCCATGTAATTATTATCATTATATGCATACCCTTGTTCTTGATAAGCTCCATAGCCAAACTGGTTTTGGCATTGCTCATATGGGTAAGCATGATTATTCTGGATCTGATCATAATGTTGATCTAGAGGAGTTGAGAAATACATTGGAGGTGGACTGCATGCTGCTATCTGCAAGTGTGAATTCCAAGATGGAAATGAAGTCATGATTGCACAACTTCATGGGATGGAAGGAAATGAAAGATGTGGAAAGAAAAATGGATGGAAATGGATGGGAGAAGGTCTACAACTTAGAGGATGGGTTGTTGACCAGATGGAGTCACCAAATGTGCTTTGCATGTGCCTCAAAAGGCTGAATCTCACCAAGAACACATCAACTTGATGAAATGAAGTGGTAAGGTGCTTCAGACCTGTCCCACCGGTGTGCCAAAATTATTGAGTGAGTGGTCGCACGGTGGCTTAAGATTTGTTGTTTAATAATGAGACACCTTGGAAAGATGAGAAAATATAACCTCAGTGTCCCACTAGGCGTGCCAAAACTATTGATGCAAAATCATAGCACCCCGAATGGCCTCAGATCTGAGTGGGGCATCCGATGTGACTACACAACATTGGACCATCTCTCAAGTTGTGGGACTTGCAGGACTTGAGATGGTCCTCCGGAGAAAGCCGACTTCTTCTTCCTAAACTACCTGCCACAAGCTACTCTAGTGCAAGAAAACTATCTAATCCTAATCTAACCTTCCAAGGAGACAGGGAGAGAGAGAAATGCATGAAAACAGAACCTACACTAAAGTGGTGATACACCAGAAAAGGAAGTGGTTGATCACAAATCCAACTGCCTGAAATGGAGAGAGGTGAGCAATGGAGAGGATGGACATATGCATCACAGACCAAAGATAGAATTCACACAGAACACCACTTCAAAACCCATTAAACGCGGCTCTCGAAACCTACAATAGACATCGAGATGCACAATATATCCTACAACGACAAGAGGCAAAAAGAGACAATAAAATAAGCAAGTATGGACAAAATGCATCACAAAACATATTTTTATTGCTCCAAGAGTTCACACAGTACATCATCAGTGGGCAAGAGGAAAGAAAACGCCATTATAGAGGCGAGAGAGGAGGCTTAGACTCCGCATTCTACCCTAAGGACGAAAGAGAGAGGGGGGCAGGAGAAAGATGACCAACCTTTTGAAATATACCCCTCCTTTACAATATATAGAAGAATGAGAGAAGGAGAGAGGGATAATTTGAATCCTACTTCAACCACCCCAACAAGAGCATTGAATTCCGCCTGCAACAATGATGGGCTTTATTGCAAGACCCATGCCTCCATGTGTTATTCCTTCTGGGCATGAAGGAGGCCCATTCTTCATCATGATGGTAGGTGGGAGACTTGACAACCTCGAAATGGAAAACTGAAACATAATGGTGGTGGGTGAGAAGTCGGCACCGAGAGCTTTCCAAAATGTCCTCTCCCGCTCAATTTTGAGCTTTCAGTCGAAAGATATGGCCGTCCGAAGGCACTTTGGGTTTGGGGTCTATTCATGCAAGGTCCACGTGGCGGCCCCGTGTGTCTTAAGGTTTCGGCCCCTCCTTTCACTCTTGAAGTTGCGCCGAGGAGACACATGGCACCTTCTGCAAGCCTACTCTGTTTCCTTTGTGTTCTACCTAAGCCCCTCTTATTAGCGGAGACCCTATGCTTGACCCGAGACACGTGGAGGCTTCACGCTCATTTGAAACTGCCCCCAGATTTTACCTTTGAAGTTGTGCGGAGGCATGGCGACACATGGCGGCGCGCATGTTTGGGGACCGCCTCCAAATTTTTCCTTTTGAAGTTACGTCGTTGAGACACATGTGGGCTCCCACTGACTCTCTTATACTTAGCTAATTTAGGGCTTCGAGTGAACACTACCCATTTAGGAACAACTGTTGGACCCTACACACGTGGAGAGTTGGTGCTTATTTGAGTCTCCGCTTTGGGTCGCACCTTTAAAGTTGCGCCGAGTTGACACGTGGTTCTTTCCACTGGCCTTAGAATTTTCAACGGCCAATTTAACTTTTTGAGGCTTTGACCACATAGAGGGCTGGCGCTCATTTGGGAGTTTTTCTTTGGGTCGCGCCTTTGAAATTACGCCAATGAGGCACGTGGAGGCTTCCGCCGACCCTCTTATACTTAGCCGATAAAGCAGTGGCTCTGTCCCTTTTTCGGACCTCGAAATGTGGAGGGTTGGCGCTAGTTCAGGGTCTCTCTTTGGGCCGTGCCCTTTGAAATTACGTTGATGAGGCACGTGGCACCCTCCGCGGGTCTGTGACTTTTCAATGGTCGATGAGACCCCCTTTTGGACCCTAAATACTCATTTGGTGCTTGTTGGGGACCACATTTTGGGCTTGAACTTTAGATATGCGTCAATGAGACACGTGGCGTTGTCCGCCGGCCATACTATACTTAGGCGATTCGGCCTGTTGCCCACTTAGGAACAAGCTGTTGGACCCTAAACACGTGGAGAGCTAGCGCTTGTTTAGGGAACCACCTTTGGCTTCGACCCTTAAAGGTGCGCCGATGAGACACGTGGTGCCATCCGCTAGCCTTAGAATTTTCAACGACCAATTTAACTTTTTGAGGCTCTGACCACATGGAGGGTTGGAACTCATTTGGGGTCCCCGCTTTGGATTCTGCCCTTGGAATTACGCCGATGAGGTACGTGGCTCCTTTTTTCGGTCCTTTGCTTTGCCTCGAGTCGAATCGCATGCAAAGTCTGAAAAATTTGACCCCATTCTTTAATCTTCTCCCGCGAGCCTCTAGCCTCCTTCCTCCTTTGATGTTGTTTGATCCACCATTGTCGAGCCCGCTTACCCTCATATTTGGGATCGATTGTGAGCCCGTTGGACTGAAACGACCCTTCTGATTTTCTTATGCAAGGTCATGTTTGACCAAGTTTACTTTGGGGAATTGGGATAACAATGCCACTTTATTTGTAAACAAAAGCAATGAAAATTCAAAGCATCACAAGATGGTAATCACATGTCAAAGAATTTTCATAAAACATTCTCGTGAAACTTATGATAATGTTATTAGGGGAGTCACGTAAAGTATAACACACCACTTTGAGCGTTTCACCCTCTAGCCTCTTACTCTATTGTTGGAAAAACTTTTGGCTACAATAATGTCTTACAAACCACCTCTTATTTATGATTCTTATACATGCGGGATTATAACGACACAAAATATCAAATAAAGAGTATTACGGTGGAGCGAAATGCTCAACTTATTTGGGATACACCACTTCACTCGTAAAACAACAATAATAAAAGACTTCCAAAAATATTGAATGAGGTGTTAGTCCAATGGTAAAATTGACAATAAAAGTACATAGTTGTGCCATCCACCAAGATATACACTCCAAATGATACCAAGAAGAGATGGGGTTGAGTTTGAGTATGACATAATTCTACATAATAAATATCCTTAATTCCATCACACTAAACTCAAGTAGGTTGATTCATCCGAGAATAATTTGTTTTGTTAAGGTTACCTAGGGAGAGGGCCCTAGCCCTTTGTGGCATCACCAGCCCACATTGGCTGTGGAACCATCTAAGGATGGAAGTTTAAGCTCTTGGCTAGCCCACATATTAAACCACATTATCATGGTGCCTTATCACCAGGGTATCCAAACCGTCGGTAGTAGGCCACCTTAACACGAAGCCGAGATTTGAACCTTGAACCTCCCAATTACTAGGAGACCCAAGAACCGTTACACCACTACCCGTTGGATCATCTGGGAACAATATCAATACCAATAAATACTTAAAAAATAATAGTTTTGTAACAAGATGTGTTGTTTGAGGAATGTACATATAATAAATTTTGCTTATGAGTATGCTCTCGTTGTTGATAGTCTATGATGTAATTAATTGAATTTAAGGGTCTCATTGGATTTTTTTGGACTATGGTTATAATACGGGGAGAAGAGGTAATAGTAGAGTAGATTGTGCTTGAGATCAAATCGCGCGTCTTGGTAGGAGTATCTAGACTAACTATAATGAAACATGTAAATGTGGTAGTGGGATTGCTAAGAACATGTGTAAGAGTAGGAATTGGTTAGTCTACAAATCATAGGAGTAAAAATCTATGATCTTCTAGTTGACTCACTTCTAGGGCCATATAATTTAGTTATTACATCTACGATGCATAATGAGGTTGTGAAGAGAATTTGATTCGATAAACAAATATGAGATAAGAAATACTTCACATAATCTTTGAGATAACTAGAAAATAGATAAATGACATACATAAGATTACACAATACACGAGATTTATCTTTGGGAAACCCTTTCAAGAAAATACCCATTGTTGTAACTTGCCTTCCTTATTGTATTAACTCAATTGTTTTACCATATAATAACATACTTCGTAGTTCCGATCTATCCTACTGCATGTCCAAATATATGTAAGAACATCAATAGGTAACCATCACACTTGTATTACGGAAAAATGGGTACCAAATCCATTGGCCAAGAACACAACCCATAATAGTTCCCCATAAACACGAGTTATTTAACCACCCATACAAATATAGGTTAAATCACCTATATATGCCCAAAATCCTAAGGGGAGCCTAAATGTTTTTCTCATGGGATAACTCTCAAACCCATAATTGGTGATTCGTTAACCCCTTAAACCCCCTAGCTTGGGTGATGCCTGGACCCCACACATCATGTCGGGATGTATAATATAGAAGAGTGTATGTAACACATGGAAAATATACAACACATTTCTAATAGGTGGTAGGAGATGTGGTAAAAAGATAAATACATGTAGCGCTTAGGGTCAATCATAGGTTTGGTCATGAATTGGTATTTTATTGGTTGTAGAGGTTAGAGTAAATGATTAATATTTCAAACTAAGTTTTTAAGGTTAAAAAAATCTTCTATAAAGGACCTTTCTATTTTCCCTTTTGAGTTATTTAATCACCAAACATTCCTTGAAGTGACGTAATAAGATTTTCTCAAATTTTAAAAGGTATCCCATAAACACTATAAGAATGTTTTAACTATTTTATACACAATAACACAAATGAATTAAATTATTTGTCCAATTTAGAACTTAACAATATACAACATAATATAGAAACAATAATATCAAAATGGGCCAAATATATGTAAGCTAATGGATGTTAGAACAAGCAATATCATAATTAAAATAAGGAGAAATATACTTAGTTGATTTATATCATTTGAAGTAGAGAAATTCTATACAAATATTGGAGAACACTTAGAATGTTGTGCAAAGGAGATCCTAAAAAAGGTCGTTTTGTTATGTCTAGGACAAATTCGGTGAAGGGGGCCTATTTAGGCTATGGAATTTGTCTTAGGCAAGTTTAGTTTGTTGAATTCATACTATTTAATTGAACTTGTCATGTGCATGTCTTAACGAAGTGAAATTTTTGTTTGCTTTTATTTGATTTTGATGAGAAATAATCTTCACTTAATTTGTTCGATAAAGAAAAGGTAGTTGTAATATCTTCTTTTCTTTTGTAACCCTCGCAAAAATTCAAATGGAACACGAGAAAACAAGCTCAAGCTGACATGTCATTCGTCACTATATACGGAAGCATTATAGTACACATCCATGTGAATCATGACTTATGTAGCTCTCTAGATGCGAGTGAAATGTATATGTTTCACTTTACCATTGTAGAAGAGAATAAGAACTACCTGATTTTTCTTAATCCCTCCTTTTTTACAAACATGCAAACAAATACTAGAAAACACGAATAAATGTTCTTAAGAATAGAGTCATTTTTGTAGAATTATGAATGTTATGTACTTGTTTTTTTTATAGATAATACTTGGATAAGGTTCCAAGGGCCATGTACATAAGATTTTACAATGAAGCTCACAAAATTAAAAAAACATCTATAAAAAGGCTCGAGTCAAGAAGAGATTGACTCCAAAAGAGCCAAAACATTCACAACCGATAAATTATTAGAACATTACGTCAAGTACAAAAACCAAAGGATGGTCAACAAAAAGACAACAAAAGACATCTTAAGCACATTTTCCTCTAGTCCTCAAACTTGGGCTTGCGTACTCCATCCGGTCATCAAATGACTCCTCTTCCTCTAAGCTACTTATTCAGTAACTTCATAAGATGACTTAAAATGAATTGTATATGTAGACCTTTTGAATTAAAATTAAAATGTGTTGGTGTGCGAAAATTGACTCAAAAGGGATGAAAAAGGACTAAAAAACAAGCCAAACTAACTCAAATGATAAAAGAGTTAAAAATAATGAATGGGACAAATTTGATGATGAAGAACTTAACTCACCTAGCCAAATCCATCCTAAATAAAAATCACAAACAATATTTTGGACATTTCAGAGTATTTGAGGTCGTACACAAGTGAATAAACAATCATTTTGAAAGTTTTCAAACATTCTAGATTGAATATATGTCATCATCGACCCAAAGTAGACGGTTAAGTTACAAGGAAAAATTAGGAAAGGGAAGTCCATACGAGACCCAACACAAGGGGAGAATATGCTTTGATAAGACCTAACTTAAACTAATGATCTATATATACAAAATCATGCTAAACACATTGTAATACCATGACATGTATAAAAATATGGTATCTCTGACTAATTTGAGATTCAAAATGGTAGGGCCACAACTTCCATCTAACTTAGTTGGGGCACATAATTTCAATTCTTGAAGGGGTTTAACCTTGCCATAGAACTTAAAAACCCTTACTCGTACTATAAAACAAACTACCCCAACTGTCTCGCACAACTTAGTTTTCTTTTAAAGTATTGACTCTAATAAATATTAGGGCAAATCAAGCTTGGCTAATTGATCTAAACTTGAAGTGCCTTACCTCATAATGACAATGCATCTAGTTTTTGTGGGAAGGGAAATGCGTGCACTTGTTTTATAAACTCTAAAATTTAATTCAAGCTTAAAAATCTTACGTAATTACAAGTCAACTGTGTCTACAAACTATTACCATTACGAAGTTGAAAATATACTACTATGAGAACATATCCATCTCAACAAAGATCTAATAGATATATTTAAAATAATTAAGGTAAGAACCTCATGTAACATAAGTCTATGAACATATATAATACTACGAAGAAGCTAAAAAGTTTCTTACTAACATGAATCTATCTTTAACATTACTATAATAGAGGTATTCAAAAGATTAAAGGTGTCAATTTTATTGCAATATAGATAGATAACGAGTATTATAATGAAAGAAATTCCTAAACTTGTGTTAGATATGCCACTTTGTTTGTAAACAAAAGCAATGAAAATTTCAAAGCATCACAAGATGACATTCACAGTCAAAGAATGTCCACAAAGCATTCTTGTGAAACTTGTGATCTTTATTAGGGGAGTTGCGAAAAGTATAACCCACCACTTCGAGCTTTTCACCCTCTAGCCTCTTGCTCTATCATTGGCAAAGCTTGTGGCTACAATAATGTCTTACAAACCACCTCTTATTTATGATTTTTATACATGTGGGATTATAATAAAAACAAAATATCAAATAGAGAGTATTATAGTGGAGCGAAATGTTCAACCGGATACACCACTTCACTCGTAAACAACAATTACAAAAGACTTTCAAAAATATTGAATGAGGTGTTAGTCCAATGGTACACTTGACAATAAAAGTAAATCGTCGTGTCATTTACCAAGATATACACCCCAAATGATACCAAGAAGAGATGGGGTTGAGTTCGAGCCCCAGGGGAATTCTACATAATAAATACCCTAATTCCATCACACTAAACTGAAGAAGGTCGATTCATCCCTAACAATATCAATACCAATAAATGCTAGAAATATTCGAAGCGAACTTATATTTTTCTCAAAAACATCACAAAATAACAACCACAAGCCCATATTAATAAAGTATATAACTATGTATATATCCCCCAAACACCAAACTATGAATGAGCTTGGAAAGGCACCCAAATGACCAGTACAAAAATATGGTTTAAATGGGTTTTCAAAATTTGGGATAGGTATAAATTAGGTTACCTAAGAAACGAGGTCTCCACCGTGGGCACGCGCAGCTCCGTTCGCTCTCTAAAATCCCGCGTTAAACACAAATTAACAACTAAAAAAATAGAGACGCGAACCTGCCGTCTAAATAAACGGCGACGAGCATCCCGACGGCCCACTTTCCGGGACAGGTTTTACGTTGTTTGACGCGATTTTTGCACCGACTTTCTGCCTTCCTTTTTTCGTCACACACGCCCCCAATTAATTTCACAGGTCGCCCGATCGATTCCCGCCCCGTTTATTAAAGCTGTACCCTCACAAATCTTTCTCCTCCCAAATCGATTTCTTTCAAGAAAAATATATGTACATGTAAAAGCTTAGAGGTATTGTCTGCAGATTTTCTGCATCAAACATCGTCTTCTTCTTCTTCTTCAGAGGGCATCGTGGGCACCTGCTAAAAAATCTGTGTGAAGCTTTTTTCACCCCTTCATTTTCAGGTTTTTTATCTTCTTATCGCCGTTTCCTTTCGGTAATCTGGTTTTATCGGCGTTGTTTTTCCTTATTTTTTGGGGTTTGGCGAGTCTGTATGGATAAAGTCGTCTGGCTTTGAATTCCCGGGCTTTCGCAGGCAGTTATCTGTGCATTTTGGGCAAAGTGCTTCAAATATCAAAGGCTCAGGTGCATTTTTTCTGTGGTTTATTTTGTGGTTTTAAATGGCTTTGTCTAGGGTTTGAAAGGATTTGTCCTGTAAAAGTCTGGAGTGTCGTGTGTTTGTCTTTTGTCGTTGGGTTTTGAGATAATAACATCGAGGGTTTGAAAGGAGTTATCCTGGCAAAAACTTAGGTAAACGGGTGGTTGATTTTAGTCCTAGGTTGTGAGATGACCTGGTCTAGGGTTTGAAGGGAGTACCCTGCAGTGAATTGGAAAAGAGAGGACTAACCTGCATAGGATTGGAGATTCGAGTCTTTGAAACCCTGTTTCTGCTAACTTTCTGGAAAATCGTGGTTATGAGTGGATTGGCTTTCATTTTTAAGCGAATTCCGGCAGTTCAGAACTTTCTCTGCTACAGCATCAGCCTGCAAATATCTTAAAAATCTGTGGTTCGAGAGGGGTTTGCCAGCCGATTTATATTAAATCCTTGGATTGAAAGGATTTAACCTGAAGATTCTCGGGAGGCCTTAAAGGTGCTGGGTTAGGATCCTTCTTTTTTTGAGATTTCAAACGCCGATCATGGTTTATATTTGAGTAGAGTGTGCTTCGGTTATAACTGCTACATTTTCTTTTCGGGAGGCTTGATTTTCGGCGCCGTTTGGCACAAAGATGCTCAAGAGGAATGCATGGCACGACGTTGAGGCAACGAAAGTCATATCTCCGGCCAAAGAAGTCCATTTCAGAGGCGTGCGCAAGCGGCCGTGGGGAAGGTTTGCTGCAGAAATCAGAGATCCTTGGAAAAAGACGAGGGTTTGGCTCGGTACGTTCGATACGGCTGAAGACGCCGCCCGCGCTTACGATACTGCGGCCCGGAATCTAAGAGGCGCTAAAGCGAAGACAAATTTTCCTGCTCCTTGTGACGACCAGAGTACAAGCCAAAGCAGTACAGTAGAATCATCCAGCGGCCAGAAAAATGGCCTTTCGAAGAAAAGCACGGGCACATCCGATCTGAACGGAACGGGCTCTCGCTACGGCAAAACCAGGGTATCCAAAGACGGATTGTTCAACGGCAAGCGGGCAAATGGCGAAAAAAGCACTGTATCAAAAAGATACAGGCGAGGGAGGGTTGCAAATGGCGGCTATGACTGGGCGAACGGCGTTATGCCTCCGCCGTTAGGGTTTGATGCGGCGGCTTGCCATAGCGACTGCGATTCTTCGTCGTCCGTTGTGGATAACGACGCCCTTGATACTGTTTCTTGCGACGAAATATCGTTGATTGAAGGCAATTCAGAGATGGTCAGGGTTTTTAATCGTGCTGAGGAGTGGAAGATTTTGCTGCCGGATTTGAATCTGCCGCCATGCGATTGTGATGACGATGACAAAGACTACAGGAATTTTTGGGGCATATCATTACGGCTGTGATGGTATGTTCTTGTTTATTCCTCCCCTTGAGTTTGTGGTCGCAAACTTCAATTAAATCCTTCTTTTTTATTAGTAGGCGTTGTTAGTTTGGATTTGGCTGTCTGAATATGCCGGCTCTTCATCTGATTTATGTAAATGGGCGCTCTTGCCTTGATCCTTTATTACGTCCCATGTTCCAGGGAAATTAGTAAAAAATGCTCTAGAATAGTACAACAAATTGTAATCCCATTTTTGTGTCATAGGAGCATAGGCAGATCTATAAGATCTGAGACTGGTGGTTGAGTCCGAATGGTCTCAGGCTTTGTTATATAGGCACTTTCTCTCTCTCTTGACTATAATGTACAAAGAAGAAATGGGTAATAGAATATTTGCTATTGCAGTTTATGATCACGTAGACTTATGAAACTGGTGTGAGATTGGAGCATTGTATTCTCTTGTTACAAAGGTATTTTCCTATTGATGTAACATTCTTTTCGTGTGGAGTTAAACAGATTTTCTTTTTTCTTTCATCGACAAAACACATAATACAGCAGGAAAATATATCTTTTTCTTAGATGAGTATGTTTCTATGTAATGGACCTCTTCAATCTGCACTAAAGTTCAAAGTTTGTATGAGGATTTAATGTGTCTGACTATGGAATTCTCTGTAAGGGATATTTTAATAGTAGAATGATGCAAGAAACTTAGGAGTAACCTGTGTGTTGAAAACCACAATACCCTGATGTTTTGGGTTAATCCATTGTCCTATTCTCAGGAGAATAAGCAATAGTACACTGCTCTCCTTATTGTAAGAGAAGCAACTTCTTTCCATTTCTGTATTGGGGGAATGCAGTTGATACATTTGCAAAATAGAGATGATTCTTGTCATGACAAGATTTAAATGTGACATGAATTACAATTACTGATATCAAAAAGTGTGTGAGATGAGATGGTCTTTGAAGTTGTGCTAAATTTGTCTATTAAATTTTTAAAAAACTTTTTACTGGTTCAGAAGGTTCTCCATGAGTGTCTTCTTCTGTTGGATTATTTTGGTTCTGATGGCAAGCAATTGTTCTTGTAAATCTGTGTAGTTGTACCTCATGCCATTATGGTATGGACAAGTCGAGTGGGATTTTATGAATTATGTATTGCAAATGTAGTCTACCTAGTGACATTATATAGTTGACGAGTCAAACGAAATAATTTATTATGAGATCAATTTCATGCATTGTGATTTATGAGAGCAAGTTCATGATGGTGAAGGTGTGCCTATTCCATAGAAAAACACAGGTTTGAATCTGGAGAGGGGTAGGTTTGTACAATTGTTGCAAGGTAAAAATCAATCCTCTTGAGGTTACACGAGCATGAGGGTCTCATACACAACATTGGTGTTTTGCATGACTGACCTAAAACACTAACATTATCGAAATCTTTACCATTGGCAAATCAAATAAAATTTCATGTATAAGTGAGGCTGCAGCATCATATATAATGAATTTTAATTATCTATGCAACTATATGTGTAGTTTGTCCAATTTCATTATACAGATGGTGAACCAATGAAGATAATGTACATTGTCACCACTATGTTGTGTTAGCAAGTCAAAAGGAATTATTCATCGTCTATAAGTTGCATCATTTGCAAATATCATGTTTGGAAGGTGTTTTGGTCTGCATTTTTTTGCTTCGAAGGTGTTTCAGGTTGGTTTATCTTTTGGGGCTGGCCTTTGGGAGTGCAATCATGATTTTCTGAGCATATATTTTGTTTGGAAGGTATTTTGTGCCTCCATACATGTTTTGGTTGGAAGTTCATTCAGGTGGGTTTATGTTCTAGAGCTTGCTTTTGGTTTTGTAATCTTGATTTTCTGTGCAGGATTTTTAACCATTGTTAAAAGTGAAACTGATGCTGTTGCGTGCTGCAATTAAAATTTCTCTATTTGAGAAATGAGGTAAGATAATGAAATAGAGTGGAGTTCCTTTTGGTTGCATTCTGTCTGGCCAAATGTACCACCAGTTCTTACAGTAACATGTGCCTGTGATGTTTTCAGCATAAGTTTTTTTCTTGGTTTGTACCTGTCCAGATGAACTGATGTATTCCTTATGTTAATTAACAGTTACAACATCATCCAGAAGTTGATGCTAACAAATGTGGAGTTGACGAGAGTTCTGAAAACATGAATAAACACTATTGGGCAATGTAACCTTTTGCAATTGTACTAGCCGATTCATCCATGCAACTATTTACTGATTTCCAGATTAAAACTCCTACGAATATTTACAGGGCCACAAATGACCTCGAATCTATACAGGCACCTCTCAACAATTTGAGAGGTTGTCATATATACAGCGACAAATTTCCAATAGTAGAACATACTTGTGTCCTATGTTTTCTGGCATTTATAGACTAACGAGGTAGAACAATTGCACGCTGGAATGAAATCATGGAAGGGGATAAAACAAAGGAACAATCAAATAAGGTTAGATCCTGATACCTAATAATCTCAAATCTCAATGAAGATTTTAATGGATTGTCGATGTTATGGAAATGTATTAACAATAATAAATGGTTCTACCGATTCATTTTAAGAAAGATTTCAAATGTAGGGTGAACGAAAGCAGTGTTGAATTATTACTGGTATATTCTCTCATGGGTTTGAATCCCAAACCATTGTTTAAAGAGACGGATGTAATTGCTTGTAAGAACGAAATAAATTATTCAGTGATTGTCTGTCTTACGTGGGTATCATTTATATCTGCATCATTATCTCGCGAAGGTTAGCTGTTTGACTCTGGTGTAGAACACCTTCAATATTGTTCAGAGATTCAACCAATGTCCAACCGGATAGGGAACCCTAATGTACAAAGAGGTGGTGGTAGTATGGGTGTTCACAGGCATGCTCTCTGTGTTTGTTTATGTGATAGTGAGATTCTTGGATAGCGGGATTAGGAAAGGACCGATGCTATTGCAGCTGTAGTGCATGTTTGGGGGTAATCTTTTGGTATGAACTTGATAAATAAATAAACTAGTGCAAGCATTGTCCCTGAGCGTTACCTGCCTGAAAATCAAAATCAAATCAAAATAAAAAATCTTACATAAAAAGTACTCTTCTTTTTAAAAATAATTTTGGCAATGAGGAACAAACTATTTATTTTGACAAATCGGTCACCAAACATATCTTCAACCAAAAGCAAAATGATTTGTTTTGTGCGGGAGCGACCCTTTGATTAGAAACAATAAATCTCGCGTACAAGGCTTTTTAGAAAAGCAAGACAATTGTGCTGATTTTGGTAAGGCGGGGGTTAGAACGTATTACTCTTCCATTTTTAATAGGGTTTATAGCCGAAATACTTCACAAGGATATGTTTGAACACTCAATACAAAATGTCATGCAAGACGTATTCCTTGCAGAAATTTCAGTTAAAAATAAATTTATGTATAATTTTAAAATGAATAAAACTAATGACGATCCTTTGAGGCAATGAGAACCGTGCGAAGAACATCAATATATTTGTCAAATGGTTTTTAAAGTTATTATTTATTCTCACTAGATTGAAGTGAGAATGATGGTGCAACTTTCTAATAGGGTAATGGTAAAGTTGGGAGCAAAGGATATGAAATGACACAAGAATACTTTATGAAAAGCATAATGTAAGCAAGTAGAAATTGTTATGACTACCAAAAATTAAATGATTTTAAAAACATTTTTGGGTTTGAGCCTCGGCATGGTGGGGCTCCCCTGTTGTTGGTTTTGTAAATATCCTTCGATTTCAAATCTACACCATAAGAGGCATTCTTGTGATTCAATTGCTAAAAATGAGAGTACTAACACAAAATAGTTATACTATGAATGATAAACCCATATTTTGTCATCCTTGCATACCCAACATGAGTGTTTTGACCTAGTTTTATTGAGGTGGTGTTTGGTGTAACTCCATGAGTAGTTGAGGCTTGAACGTGGAGAATGAGTAAGGTGGCGAATGCATTGTTCTTGAGCATCCCTTCCTCCACATCAAAAAATTAAAATTGATAGAAAATACTTAAATAATGATGAATTATCCACTGCATATGTGAGCATTAAATTTGGTGTAGAAGATTGGAACTTTGAAAGTAGTTGATCCACTTTATAAAAACATGTATGAGTATGGGAGTGATGTGATATAATGAATATTTTCTAGTTATATTGATTCTATTCTCTGAGCATTTTAATGGATGGTTTAGTTTTATGGTATTGTGTTTTCACATTGGGTAATGTCTGCATTGTCATTGATTAATCCAAACATACATATATAACATTAGAATCCATAATACCTAAAAAGCAAATGAAAAAAACATTCAAAAGATATATAGGTCATGGATGTTACCCCTTATCTTCCCCACCCAATTGATCGTTGTGGACGAGATAGACATCGAATTGTGTCGACTATTATTTAGAATATTGGATGTTAGAATATTCATGTTTGGAGGGAAGAGTACTATTTGAAATCAAGTGCATAAGAATAAAATAAAGGATTAACAAAGTATGAAGATGCTTGAATATGAACGAGAAGAATGATTTTCATAAAGTAATTTTTAAACAATGATGACGTTTTTAATAGGATCTATCAAAGTGTGTAAATGATTTGTACTCTTAAGATTGCCTACTTTAAAATTTACAAAATTTGTAACTTGTGTTTTTGCTTAAACTCTTTGCTTGAAATAACAAAATGATGTTTTCGTGAGCTATAATTAATGTGTTTCTAGTCGGTGAAATTGAATACAATATTGTAAAACAATATCAACTATACCATACAACAAATGTAAATAAGAAGATAATATGCACAAGATATGATCCTAGAAAATTCTAGAGCAGGGAAAACCAGTGGGTAACAAAAACTTCTCAATTCGTGTTTTTGTGGCCAAAATATGGAGATACAAAAAGTGTGGAACAAATATAGACTCAACTATTGTACTCGATCTTTCCTTTCTCTACTTCAATCACACTCTTTGTTCTATAACAAATTATACACTATAAACTGTTCTTTGATTACTAATGCCTTCTTGAACCCCAACTTCTTATTTGTAATGTTTAGAACATCCTTCTAAGCATTGGAGAATCGTAACAGTTGACATGATGGGAAGAGACAACTTTATAGATTGTTACTAGCCTTTTCCTTTGTATACGGGTGAAAATGATGGTATCCATAGACCAATGGCTTTGCTGCAACATTTATGTCATGATGTAGGAGCATTATTGTTATTCATGTTGTATAAAAAGTTATAAGTAGCATTCAGAGAGTTGTTTTAGTTGAATTGGGTCTATGGGAGTTTTACCCTCCAAAAACACAATTTGAATTTTTACTATTGTTATGTAATCTCTGGTAAATAAACCAATGTAAATGATAAGTCTAGTGGAATGTCGTAGGATTCTAGAGTAGTATGCGGATAAGGCAATTTCTAGTCCATATGAGCTATGGAAAGTCAATATAATTGTCTTTTAGGAATAAACTAGTAATCACATGTGTACAATGCAATGTGAACGCTGAACGATATATGTTATTTGATTTAGAGGGATAGTTATTATTTTTGTAGTTGATGTTGATAAGTTGTGTGATTGATTTTGTAAGTGTAGGAATATAGATGAAGTATTATATTTAAAGGTTCTATCTCTACATTTCAAATTTGTTACAAATTCATACATATACATTTGCAAATCTTATATCATGAGTGGTAGTGTTTTGCAGACTATTTTATTTGAAGACCTTCATTTCATCCAATGGCTTCTCATCTCGAAGGACTTTGGAAGCCTTTGCTGCTTTATTATATGCACTTTCATATGCATTTTCCATTGCTCGGCTTCAACTTTCTTTGCCTCTTCCCTCAAACCCCTTCTTTGTGTACCAACCCTGGAACCAAGGTCTTCAATGCCCAATCCGGAAGCAATTGCTTCTGCTTCAAGTGCGTCAACATCCAACTTATCCTTCCTCCGCAACTTCTTCTTCTTGGGTTTCTTGAACTGAAGCATTTCATCATGAGTATAATAATCTGAAACACTTGGTCCCAGTTTGAGAAAGTGACTCTTCAACTCGGTTACCCATGGTTGTACCTTGCAACCTCTTGCGTATCTGAAGCAGAAAATAAAATGCTATTGTCGAGTGTAAGCCAAATATCAGATATTGATTAACAAAATATCCATCTGATAACCAGTTAAAACAAATGCTACCCCACCCCTACTATAAAAAGGGAGATTCGTCTTCATACCTCATCAAGTTTTTTTGGGATTCATCATTGATACCTCCTGTTTCATCCAGAGTCACACCCCGAAAAGAATTTAAGCTGTCAATCCAACTGTACACAAGATAGATATTAAATAAATGATAGTTTTAAGTATATGAAGTCCACTAAAATTGAACATCAAGAATAAAACTGACCTCCTCCTTAAATGGGTCATCATACTGATGAAGAATTGTTTACTATGCATTTATGTCATTTTGAAATCTATCAAAAAAAAATATAATCAGTTAATTTTTCAAAGCCTAAAGGGATAAGATCAGAAATTGATTATCAAAAGAACTATCCCACTTACTTGTTTTCCTAGGTTTCTTCTTTGCTACCTTGTAGGCCTCATCTCTGGCATTCTGCTCTCCAATTTCAATGTTTTCAAGCATATCAATATTTGCAGTGGAAATATAAGAGAATCAGTGCACCAACAAGTAGATCAAGAAGAGAGAGACAACAAGTCCAAATTATGCAGATAAAAAGCTTGATATTTCAACATATCACACCAGCAAGAATGTTCTGGTCCTTTAGTGTCAATACAACTGCCCCTCCTTCCATTACTTTATCAAGTCCATGAAGAACCTTCAGTCCTGCCAGATCCTCTGCATGCCAACAATACAAATTAATTATCTAATAAAACTAAGCTACACCTAGCAGTTCACTTCAAAAAAATTAACATCTAGAATGCACTTATTTCTCTGTGCTGCAAACAAATAATTCAACAGGAACTTCCACCTTCCTACTGATGCAGGATCCTAACATGTACTAAATACACATTTAAAACAATAAAGCTTAAAGAATCAGATACGTAATTAAAAGGTTAAAATTATTACTTCCACTATGCTTCATGTTTTGATTTTCCATTTCTTCTCAAAACTTCAACCCTGCAATTATGTTCGTTGCTATTAATAAACCAAAAAATCTGGGGAATATTACCACTCAGTAGATAAACTTACCAACTACATGAATCACACAAAAACGATGTTGAGCAAATAATCACCTCGAAACAAACAACAGAAATGAAGCGATTCCAGTAATTTCTTTTCATATCTTCGATAATCTATTATATACAACTAATGCCTACTTCATATTTAGGTTTCCTTCAATTGTATTGGAACTTTCGATTTCAAATGATTCAACATCATTTCTTAAAAGATATAGACTGTCTGATGGAAATAATATATCTGATGCTAAATTCAGAGTTCCATCCATTCCTACAAATTTATGTCTAATTCCTTCCAGGATTGTTACCACCTTAGTCATGGTGGGCCGTTGCTCAGATGATTCTCTTGTGCATACCAAACCTAGTAGCAAGACTTGAGAAATATAGTCTTTTATTTCATCTCTATTTGCATCTTCTAGCAGCCTGGTGTCCACCACTCCCATCATTCCATGAGGGAACGCCATGCTTACCCACTTATGCAGGTTGAGTCCTCCCACAAACTTGCAGTTGACCTTTTCCTAGTCATCATCTCCAATAACACAATCCCAAAGCTATATACATTGCCTTTTGATGAAGCCCTGCTTCCAAATCCATATTTTGCATCCAACCCAACAAGCTATGAAATCCTGATTAAAAATTAAAAAAAAACATTTCTTTTGCATATGCTGCAAAATTTCATACCTGGAGCAATATACCCAAATGAGCCTTTCAAGGTAGCTATGGAAGTGAATGAATCTGTTGAATCTGCAGAGGTTATTCGGGCAATCCCAAAATCACATAAATGTGCTGTCATATTATTGTCCAAATGAACATTGCTAGGCTTTAAATCACAGTGCACCACTTGTACAAAACAATGATGATGGAGATATGCCATGCCATGAGCTATATCCATGGAAATGCTTAGTATTTGGCTTAACCTCAATCTACAGGCATCCTCATCCCCATTCACAGCCTCATCTCCACCAGCTTCCAAGCTTCCATTGGGCATTAATTGGAGAACCAGTGCTTTAAAGTGAGGCATAGAGCAATAGTTTATGACTCTAACAAGATTCTAGTGGCAAACTCTTCCTAAGACTTTGCATTCTGTGCTAAAACTCTTATGAGCTTCCTCATTCTGCAAGTTGAGGACCTTGACAGCAACTGTGGTGCTATCATCCAAAATCCCTCTATAGACTGATCCGAAAGAACCAATTCCTACTTTGTTACCCTAACTGAATCCATCAGTTGCTTTTACAAGAGTTTCATAAAGCATTACTGATTGCCCATCTCTTTGGAGACTTGATATCCTGCTATGCAAACTGCGAGCCCTGGAGAACCCCATGAGTAAACAACATAGAACTAAAACTGTAACACCTATAATAAATACTATTAGAACCTTCAGAAGCAAATGAATCTTCTTTTACTGGGAAGGGGAAAATGGACATGCAAGCAAGTATGATTGTGGTCCACAGAGGCCAGGGTTTCCCATAAATGACTTGGAAGTTACATTTACAAAACCCCGACTAGTTGGAACTTCTCCTCTCAAGTCGTTGAATGAAAAATTCAGGGTATGAAGCATGAGAAGTTTTCCCATGGACTTTGGAATTGCACCTGATAAGTTATTTGAAGAGAGATCTAGCTTCTCCAAACTTTTTATTTCACTCAACAACTACTGAATTTGGAGCAGAAGGCGGTTTTCATTTACTGAGGGGCAACTACATCGCATACATGTCCCCCTGTCCATCCCATGCCACACAAGTAGCAGAACTCATAGCCGCATCTGCAATGGTGATAACAAAAAACAAGATAAAAGACAAAACCAACAAGTTCAGAAACAAAATAAGAAGCTTCAGGGAGGCTGTTAACCTACAAGTCATATGATTGCATCCACTTATTAATTCAATAACCCCCTTGCATTTTTCGCAGCGTTGCCATTTCCGATTTTCAACAAGCTTGGAAAACTGCAAATCGACTTCACTCGTTTTCAAGCTATTTTGGAATTCTGAACAGTCGAGATCGCCATGCCAGGGGACCTTACACTTGATGCAAAACATTCAGTGACAAAAGAGGCACTCCGTGTTCACCATTTCCCGCTCTGCTTCCAAATTGAGGGCAGACCAGGCGTCAAAGATCTCCGCAAGGAGAAAATAGGCGCATTCTTGAGGCGTCAGGGGTTCCCCGCAAGAATCGTGGGGGCAATATATTTGGTGCCTCTTTTGTTCAACCCTGGAATGTATAAACCGCGTCAAACGCTTGAACATTTCTTCTAACGAATCATCAAAGCAGATGCCGCATGGTTGCACAAGCACCGACCTGGAAATTTCGTAACGACATTCCCGCGATTCCAATCCAGAATCCACCCCCTTCCCCTTGGAACTCCCTCGTTTGAATTAACCTGATCACAAAAATTCAATTCAATTTTCCACTGAACTAATCCATAGAAATAGGGAAATCATCCAAAGCCGTATAAAATAGAAATAGAAAGCATCGAAACCCTATCGAAGAAATTGTGAAACCCTAAGTATTATTGTTACCCATTGTTGAGGGTTATTATCCTCCGGAAGAAATTGATAATCAACTTGGAAATAGTCATCCTAATCCTTAGAGGAAGAAGAGGAAGGTGAGGAATCAAAGGGAATAAAAATCCTCTAAGCAGTAAAGCTATATTTTCAACTCGATCTCTGTATCCCCCTCAATGAAGTCCACCCTGAACAAACCCCAATAAATAAATGGAAGAAAAACATGGAAGAAGATGAAACAAAAAAAAAAAGCAGGTAAATGATTGTCAAATTTTCAACTCGATCTTTGTATCTCCCTCAATGAAGACCACCACTGAACAAACCCCGAGTAACAAATGGAAGAAAAACATGGAAGACGATGAAAAAAAAAAAAAAAAGTAAACGATCAAATTTAACACAAAGGTGCCATGAATGTCCGAAAAGGCCTTTCCCATAGGGGGAACGCCTTCGGCGTAATAAGGAGAAACAATCATCTCCTATCTTCTAGTTTGGAGGTTGAGTGAAATTCTCAACTACGAGACTAATTTAGAACATGGATATCTGCCTTTTCCAAGGTTTATCATCTTCATAGATAGAAAACATGCCCAAAGCTTATTGTTGTGAACAAATAGAGCATCTACATGACTAGATTCTAAAAGAGAAAACTCATGTTTAACTACTCTCAAGCTTATTCAACAAGAATAGGGAGTGGAGAGGTTTGTTATGCAAGGATATTGAAAATTTTCCCTATTCGGTCATTATAAAACCTTGATTTTGGTTTTTAAACAAATTTTCTCATATCTTTATCATTCCACAGGTCTCCTAATTGAAACTCGCAAGAAATTATCTATGTATTGTGGTTTTATGGTTCCAAAAGAATTTAGAGTCATTTCGTTTTGGGAAAGAAATATATAGCTGACAGACATCCTTAGGAATGGATTGTGTTAATAAAGAGACCTAATAGATTAGCTATCCTCATTAACTAGGTGAAATTGCTTAAGGAGTGAGTAATGGAACTTTATAGGCTTAACAAACATGAAAATGGGTATCCTGGGAATGTGAATAAAATTCAAAGAAAGTGATTTATGGGAAAGTTATATATGATTTTTCCTAATAATAGACCTACTAGGCTTGACAGGGCAAAGTGGTAGAGAAACAAGAAGAGAGATTTATAAACTAAACTCAATCTGTCTTCTATGCTCAGGATTACATGATCGTCAGTTGAATTAGGTATGTTAAGACCTCTATAGATCTCTGAAATCAAGAAAGTTCCATTTCTCCCTAGTCTTCAAGTAGAATCAAGATCACTTTGTTGTTTCACTTGACAATACATACTCGTGAAAGTTGATTCTCTTCACATTGCATAACTAACTTTGAGAATTGAAGTTGATGCTACTTGGTTGGAAACATTAACCAAAGGTCTTAAAGACCAAATTCTTGATGGGATTCTCATTTTTCAATATTTGTGGATATTGAGTTGGATGAGACACTTGATTGATTGTAAACCCATGTATGCACGAAATTAGGTCCTTAAGGTGTGCGAAACTATCATGTCACCTCCATGATGGTTACACAATTGTCACTTTGCATGAAGCAACATTTTCAACCTACTCACTCTCTTTGGAGCCCCGTTGACTTTTGAAACCTCTTTGATGTGTTTGGTGATGAAGATGATGTTTTATAGATCCTTAGGGACCATTCCTTCCTTTATGAGAGGCTTTTAGTCCCTCAAAATTTTAGCGAGGAGGTGTGGGAACAACTCTCCCACCTTCTCCTTGCCCGTACTACTTTGCTTACCTTGACATCTATTCCTTTCTTTGATTATAGGGATTTTAGTAACTAGTATGTAATAAACTAAATAGAGAGAATATAAGTAGAGCCCTAATTTAAGGACACACATAGAAAGAAAGAGAACATTTATCTTGGTAAAAATATTTTCAGTTAAAAACCAACCTAAAAACTTTGTTTTATTGCATTAATTTGAACCATCTTACAAATACAATAATGGGCCTTCAAGGCACTATAACATAATTACATATAAGACTTACAAACACACTTAATCATGTCTTCAACATGCAATCTTTCACTACTAATTTGCACAAATTTCAACAATTCTTCTATAGAGAACATGTACTTGTATAATTGTGCACCACCTTAATTTAGTCCTTGCTTGCAAAAGAAGGCAATATAAGAATAAAACCTAAAAACAAGGAATAAATACGAGCCATTACTTTTTTCACAACACTAATTGCTAACCAATGGCCAAGTTTCAATTCCATCATCCTTAGATTAAGTCAACACATGGAAAGTATGAGACATATTCCAACAATCTCCCACTTGTTGAATACTTTCCATCAAGGAGATATTGAACCCATTCTCCAACAATTTAGCAGGTATCAAGCCCATTTCTTTCTTGTACCAATTATATTTCTCAATACATCTTGCCTTAGTCAATGAATCCACTACATTATCATTTGTTTCCACCTTCTCTAGTAGTACCCTCTTCTCCTCCACCATTTCCCTTACAAAATGATATTGCACATCAATGTGCTTTGTTTGAGAGTGATACTCAAGGGTTTATTTATGACAAATTGCACTATGTTAGTCGCAACTTATCTTTACAACCTTTTGAATGAACACAACTGAGACACATAACCTTTAAAGCCGTACCACTTCCTTGCATACATGAGTATCTGCCATGTATTTGTAAACGCATAATCATGTACTTAGTATTACACCATGCCTCTAAGTATGTCATTATATGCATGATTCCTAAACAAGAAGACTAGACATTAACAACACTTATTTTGCTTTACAATTGCATTGTTTTATCTTCTTGTAGTCACGTCCTTTAATTTTTGGAACTATCTATTTACTATTGGACATGACACAATATTTTATTCAACTCAATATTTTATGTTCTATCTTTGGATCCTCTTAGACATTAATTCCCGGTAGGGACAAAAGCACACAAAGTTCTTTGTCCCCTTTGGGTGCTTCTGTCCTTTCCCCTTTTCTCATGTTTAAAATACCACATCAATTGTTATCTTTTCTAGAACTTTCATTTATCACTATGGGTTGGGTTTTAGTTGTTAATGATGAAATTCAAGTAAAGGAATCATATATATGCATGACTTACTTACCATTCTAAGGGTAATTTGGGCTATTACTTCCTTTCGATTACTTGGGCAAAGAGAAATATTCAAGGACTACATTTGGGTTGCATCACTCACTACATAAGAAGGGAAATTTTAGAATTTCATCCCACAAATTCATCTTGGGGAAAAATCAGAGTAGCCATATCTTGGTGTGACTAACACAAGGACAATTTAGCTTCGAGGACACAATTCAATCACACACACACACACACTAGAACTACATTAAGTCTAAAATGTAGTACAATGCTTGGTGAAAATCACATTGGGGGGTGATCATGAGGTCAGGCCACCTCGAACATATGCATTATTTATTCCATGTGATGCGTGCTTGAGCCTTGTGTAGGTAGTTAGGGTTGTTTTTTTTCAGGTGCATGTGCAATATAAGAACCCTATAGTGAAGTGGATGCAACACAAAGAAAAGCAAAGGCAAGACACTAGCACCCAGTTCGGATACTAGTTCTCGGGGTGGTCATGTCCCCTTTTGGGCGTTTACATCCCGGAAGGATTGCTTTCTATTTTATAAACAAAACTTATTAAGCTCGAGATCTAGCTTGTTCCAATAATTTTCCAACCTAGAGTCAATTCAGACAACAAGTTACAAGTTAAGTCACTCTCATATTCTCATTACTTGCACTTATTTGCTATTGCATGTTAGATATTGTATATTCCTTATATATCGATTTGATCTCAATCCTCCGATAAAGATTTAAATTAGGTTAAATAATTTGGTGAACCCCACCATGATTATACGTCGAGATCCATTTCCTTTATTCTTCCTCTTATGAGGTTATGTCTAATTTCTCTTTTTTCATTCCCACTCGTGTCTATTCCTAAGCAGTTGTCCAAGCTAATTATATACCGGTTGTCACTCAGCACCCACCTCACTTCACAACCACCTTTGCGAGATCTCGGTATCATGTTGTAACCACTCATCAAACTAAGAAACCTTTGGGACTTCCTAATTATATTCCCCTTTCGATTATTGCCCCACCCCCTCGACCCACTGATTCATCTAAAGACTATGATATCATTGAACAATTAAAGAATACCTCACCTCGGCTAAGATATCTCTCTTTAATCTATTGCGTAAGGATGCTGATTTTTGTCACATACTCAAAACTAACTTGCGATCCATTTAAATACAAAGTGATGACCCCCATAACTTTTTCTAATCTCATGAAATATTTTAAGCAAACAATCAATTCTATTAGATTTTCTGATGAGGATATTTCACGTGCATCTTCTGTTGATTCTCCTCCTCTTCTCATCATGGCCCAAGTTTAGGGTTTTCAAATTAAGCATGCTTCTTGATAATAGTTATGCATTGAATATTTTTCCTTTATCATTGTTAGCCCAATTAGGAATCCCTGATAGTGCAATTGAAAAATCTACTCTTGTTGTCCATGGATATAATACTACTACTCGTACATGCATTGGTGTCATCAAACTAGAATTACAAGTAGGACCTCACAAGCTCCTTACTCCCTTTTATGTTATGGATGCTCCATTACAATTTAATCCACTCCTTTGTCGACCTTAATCCATGCCATGCTTTGGATATTTCCTCTATAGTACATTGTTGTGTCAAGTTTATATTTGATGGCTATTAGCATACTTTGTTATTGTGGATCCTAAACCATTCGGATATATCACATGGATTTCGTTATTTCTATGGTTATTCCTCCAGCTCAACCAATTCCCTCATATTGTCTTGATACATATGATATTGGGGACTCTATCAATTCCAATCCTATTTTGCCACATCCCCTCGTTTCCTCTATTTAAATCAACACTACTCTGATCTAATCTCTCCCACCGTATCCTCTCCTACTTCATCTTCCACACATATTCCTATTCTCCTAGCGACTTACATGCAACATTTCAATGTTGAGATTAATGAGTTTGAAAATGATGTTGATACTATTGAGATTATCGATGAAACCTTATGTACTTTGGATTTAGCCCCATGAAATTTGATGATTCTTTGTTCTATAGTCACTACATTATTCTATGGTCTTGGTGAATATTAAATCAAATCTCACACTACACCAACTCTCTCTGCTTTGCCTTAACATAATATTACACATAACCTTAAGTCTATCCCTCCTACAATTAATCCTTCACTTCCTGGTCATGGTCCTACTCCCTCCCCTATATCACTTAATTATTTTGATCGGTTCACTTGCACATTGTATATTAATCAAGCGTATTGTCAACATGTTCCAATTAATCATGCTTTCCCTAAAAACATATGCACATATGAGGCACTAACTCACTTAGGCCTCACCACTACTGATATTATACCTTTGCTTGAACCACATGATAAATATCAAGGCCACATCTTTCTCCTAACAACTTATGGTACATGAGTCTTTTACATTCAAGTTTGGGTTGCACTTGATCCCCGACACTCTTCCCTTACACTTGGATAGTATTGGATAGATTACATCAGTGCTATCATTGATAAACATAAAATTGGTCTTACTTATCCGATGGAGTCTTAGAGTATTTCTATTCATAATGATTCATTTCTGATTATACTCCTAATTTGTTACGATGGAATGCACATAAGTTCCCTAGTTCACCTTTTATTGATGAGGAATATGTCATGGGCACGTATGAATTACGTTTTACAAGATTCTTTAAAGATAAACCAAAATATTTCTCGTATTATGCATTTAAACTAACCCTCGATTTAACAAATATAAAATTTGTGAAATCCTAATTGCAGAGTCACATATGATAAATAAATACTAAATTACAAGTGTGACACAAGCATTAAACTAGATAAAAACAAAACCCTAAGTGCAAGAGAGCGAGTAGAAGACTTAGCTGATTTCACACTTGATCCCGAAGTGTTCTGATTGGAAAAGCTGATAAATAGTAGGAGCATATGGTCATAATTAAACACGAAAAATCTTGGAACATTTGGATGAGCCTTGACTAGGGTGTATTTGTTGGGATTAATCACACCAGTTGTACAAATATATATATCAAATCTAAGCATACAAGTAATAAATACAGAAATAAACTAGAAGAAATGATACACACGATATAAGGTGGTTCACCCAGTGTGGGCTACGTCCGACAAGAAACAACCAATATATTATTCAAATCTTCACAAAGGATATATAATGAAGATCTACAATCTTCCACACCTCTCCCAGATGTACAATACTTTCTTCCTCACAAGCTTCTCTTTCTCTCTCTCAAAGAATTACTTCTTACAATTATTCTAATTCTTCCTTCTAACCCTAGCTTTCTAGCTTATATAAGCATATATAAACTTATGGCACTTTTGTTATGCAATTACAACCATTAGATCACCTTTATATCAAAGGTTAGATCTAATTCCCGCGACTTAAATAAAAACAATCACACACAGGTTACCAATGTCGGTTACCCTAACCAATATCGGTTCCTACTTGCTTGATTGATGCCGGTCCCAGGATGACCGGTGACGGCTACCCAATGATGCCGGTTATTGTGTATTTTAGAAAGTTAATAAAGTATGCTATTTGTGAAGAAATTGAGATAAATTTTTGCACCTTTGTACCATACAACTCCATTCTTGGATCCTTTCCTTGGCCTTTTTTCCCTCTTCAAGTCTCAAACTCGAAGACCAATAGAAGTGGAGTGTAGCTCCAACTTCTCCTTTTCCAATGGCTTCGTTAGCATATCCACATGGTTCTCCTTTGTATGAATTTTCTCTAGTTTCAACTGCCCATCCTCCAATACTGCTTATATGAAGTGATATCTCAACTGAATGTGATTCATTCTTGAATGAAATGCTGAGTTATTTTCTAGATGAATCTTACTTTGAATATCACTATACAATATGTAATCCTCTTTCTCCTTTCCCAACTCTTCCATGAACCTGATCATCCATATTATCTCTTTGCCAGCCTCTGTAGCTACAAAATACTTAGCCTCTGTAGTTGAGAGGGCCACAACCTTCTGCAATCTAGAAATCTAACTAACTGCCATGTCACCTACTATGAATACATATCTAGTGGTGCTTCTCCTACCATCCAAATATCCAACCATATCTGAATCAACATAGCCACGTAAAGAAGTATTTGACCCTCCATAGCATAATTGCATGTTGGATGTCCCTCTCAAATACCTGAGAATCCATTGGACTACTTTCTAATGCTCTTTACCTAGATTGGCCATAAATCTTCTCACAACTCCCACTACATGTGCAATGTCTGGTCTAGTACAAACCATAGCATACATAAGACTTCCAACTGCTGAAGCATATGGAACTCATGTCATGTACTCGACCTCCTCATGTGATGTAGGAAACTGATATTTGCTCAATTTAAAATGTCCACCATAGGTGTACTTACAGGTTTTGAATTTTGCATATTAAACCTTTCCAACACCTTATTGATATAATGTTCTGAGACAAATACAATTTCCTCTTTTTCCTGTCTTTAAGAATTTGCATGCGAAGGATTTTCTTTACAACTCCTAAATCCTTCATTGCAAATGTATAAGCTAACTTTTCTTTAAGCTGAACACTATCCTGCATACTAGATCTTACAATAAACATATCATCTACATACAATAACAAAATAATATAGCTTTCATTTTCAAGCTTCTTGAAATAAAAAAATGGTCGATTCACATCTCATATAACCATACTCATGCATGAAACTATCAAACCTAATATACCATTGCATTAGGGATTGCTTGAGCCCATACAAACTCTTTTTCAACTGCACACAAGTTTCTCCTTACCATTGACTTCATAACTAAACGACTGTTGCATATAAATTTCTTCCTCCAAATCACCGTGAAGGAAAGCCATCTTGACATCAAGTTGCTCTAAATGCAAATCTTCTAATACAAATAAACTCAATACAATACGTATGGAATTCATTTTCACTACAGGAGAAAATATCTCACCAAAATAAATACCTGATTTTTTACAAATCCTTTTACCACAAGCCTTGCCTTGTATCTTTTATGTCCACCCTCTTCTTCCTTGATCATGTAAACCCATTTATTCTACAATGTTCTTTTACCTGCTGAAAACTTAACCAAATCCCATGTCTAGTTTTGTTCCAAGGAGTCCATCTCCTCATCCATGTCATCCTACCACTTCTTGTGGGTTTCATCCTGCATTGCTTGCTTCTTCAAACATTTTTGGTTCACCACTATCAGTCAATAATAAATAAGATAAGGAAGGTGTAAATCTTTCTGGAGGTCTACTTACCCTTTGTGACCTTCTAACTAAGATCTGGGGTGCTGGAGGCTCAATCTGTACATCCTGTACATTTGTATCCACCTCGGCGGTGATTGACGATGATCACTGTAGCCAACGTCGTCCCTAAGTAACCGGCCGGTTATATTCAACCGATACCGGTTTAGGCTGATCGACACTGGTACTTGTAGATGTCTTTTCTAAATCCGAGAATGAGTTTTCTTCCACAAACTTTCCAACCGGTTTGTCTTTGGGTACCAAAACTTGATCCCTGTACATTCTCTTTTCATTCCATTCAATGTCATGACTCCTAACAATCTTAGAATCTTCTAAATCCTAAAAACGGAATCCAAAATCACCATAGCCATAACCAATAAAAGTACATCTCTTGGATTTAGCATCCAAATTCTTTATTTTTTTTATCAACATACACAAAAGCTTCAAACCAAATACTCTAAGAAAAGAAAGATCTACCTCTTTTTCAGTCCAAGCTTCTTTTAGTATTCCACCATCTAATGCACTTGAAGGCCCATGGTTAATTAAATAAACCACCATGTCTACTACTTCTGCCCAGAACTGTAAGTGTAATCCAACATGTATCCTCATGCTTCTTGCACGTTTCATGATTGTCTTGTTCATTCTTTCAGCAACACCATTCTCTTGTGGTGTTCTACCTTCACCGAACAATAGTAATTGAAAGCTTTACTTGTAGTACTCACCACCATTGTCAGATCTAATACATTTTAACTTTGAATTTGATTCATTTTCCACAAGGGCTTTCCATCTTTTAAAAGTCTCAAAAACATTAGATTTACATTTAATACAATAAACCCATACCTTTCTTGTGGCATCATCAATGAAAGTCACATAATATTGGGATCCTCCATGAGAAGCTACAGGTTGGTCCCCACACACCCGAGTGCACAAGCTCCAATTTTGCTCCTTCTTTGTTGCCACAAATTTGATAAATCTCACTCTCTTTTGCGTTCCAAATATACAATGCTCACAAATCAATATCTACATCTTTCAAATATGATAACTTACATTTAACCTTTAAGATCTGCATTCCTTTTTGACTTATATGGCCTTGCTTGATTATGCCACATGCTTGCATATGAATTTGAAGTAGATAACACATAAAAAGAATCAGTAATACATGTAGACAAATACAATGTTCCTACCTTCTTTTCTCTTACTACAACAAGATATCCCTTGGTAACCTTCCAAGAATCTGCTGTGAATGTAACCATGCAACCAGATTCACCTAGTTGTCCTGCAGAAATTAGATTTTTCCTGAGGCTTGACACATGCCTCACATATTTTAATATCCATGTATTTCCATTCTGTAATTTTAGATGAACTTGTCCTTTACTAATTATATTGTATTATTCATCATCTCCTAAATAAACATGCCCAAAATTACCTTAGACATAATTTCAAACAACCCTTATTAGGGGTAACATGGAAAGAAGCTCCTGAATCTAAAACCCATGATAAAATTTTATCATCCAAGGAGAGAATAAGGGTATCTTTGATTACCTCGAAAGATGAAACATTTGCCTCTTTACCTTTCTCTGGTACATTTTCTTTGTTTTCTTTGAACCAACAATCTTTTTTTTTGCGCATGTCCTTTCTTTCCACAATTCTAACAGGTTATTCCTTTACCTTTGGATTTAGATCTTCCATTCTTAGACTTTGATTTCCCATTATTCTTGTTCTTAGATCTCTTCTTCTACCTTCCCCTTCTTTATACATTCAAAGCATTACCGATGATAATTCTCATGTACTTTTCCTACGTATTTCTTCATTCAAGATAATACTAACCACATCATCAAACTTTAAAATATTAGTAGCAGACTGTGTATTACTAACAACCATTACCAAGTTATCCTAACTATCTGACAACGAGAATAAGAATAAAAGTGATTTCACTTCATCATCAAATGGAATATTAACCAAATTTAATTGATTTACAATAAAATGTAAATCACTTAAATGACTTTATGTGGATTCACCTTCTTGCATCTTTGAATTAAATAATTTCTTCATCAAATAAAATTTAATTGAAGCACTAGGTTTTTCATATAAATTAGCTAAATATTTCATCAACTCTACCGTGGTTACTACTTCAGTAATATTCAAGCCACATATGCTGCTAGACTCAATCTTATAGATCCTAAAGCCTTTCTGTCAAGAATTTTCCATTCTTCATCAGTCATCTTTGTAGGTCTTTCCTTCTCATCCAACGATAAGTATAGATCTTTCTGATACAGATAATATTCCACTTACATCTTCCATAATTGATAATTATAGCCGTCAAATTTCTCAACTTTGTATTTTCTATCTTCTTCCATTGTTGTAGCTCCCACTCAATTAGAAATCCCTCTGTGAGTAAATCTTTCAACACACAAAACCCTCAAACAAAAAATCTCTGATACTAGTTGTTGGGGTTAATCACACCAGTTGTACAAATATATATCATATCTAAGCATACAAGTAATAAATATGAAAATAAACTAGAAGAAATAATACACAAGATATAACGTGGTTCACCTAGTGTGGGCTACGTCCACCAAGAAACAACCAATATATTATTCAAAGCTTTACAGAGGATATACAATGAAGATCTGCAATCTTCCACACCTCTCTCGGATGTACAATACTTTCTTCCTCACAAGATTCTCTTTTTCTCTCTCCAAGAATTCCTTACAATTCTTGTAACTCTTCTTTCTAACCCTAGCTTTCTAGCTTATATAAGCATATATGAATTTAGGGCACTTTTTCTATGCGATTAAAAAAATTAGATCACCTTTATATCAAAGGTTAGATCTAATTCCCGCAACTTAAATAAAAGCAATCATGCATAGGTAAGATATGCCGACTACCCTAATCGACACCGGTTCCCACTTGCTTGACCGATGCCGGTCCCCAAATGACCGACGACGGTTACCCAACTGACACCGGTTAATGTGTATTGCAACAAGTTAATAAAGCATGCTATTTATGAAGCAACTGAGCTCCATAACTCAACAGTCTAGAATAGAATCAGGGCACCTAGGCGCCAAGGACCTCTGCTAAGCACCTATGACTACACAATAACTTGGAATATGAATTTTCTCGGTGTCACACAAGTTTCTCTAACCTTCACTTTTGATCACCTATATGTCATTGGATGATCTTTGAATTCTCCCATAACCTGCAAAGGGAATATGACTCGCAAAACCCTCAAACTACATCAAATCCTAAAAATAAAAGATGCACATATGGTAATTCGATTGACCCGGTGGTCACCGACAAAGTGAACTTATGACTAAACGTTGCACTACATTTCGATTCCATGTAGTTCTTATCCGTGTGTAGAAATATTGCCTAGGAAGCCCTTGTACAAACACACATGAAAGTGGGTGATAAATATATGTAGCAATGTAAATAGATGTTTGAAAGGAAAAATGAACTTCCCCTCCTATGCGTGTATGTAAAAAATGTAGTCCCTTGTCCCTTGAATGAAAACTAGATGGATGCCTTTGATTTTCTTAGAATGCCTTTTGATGTAATCTTAGGTGATAATAACAGATGCTTAGAGCTTGGTCCTTTAGTTTGGTCACATAACTTTGTATTTATATGATTCCCTTGTTTGAATTTCATAATTGAAAACTAAAAGGCCAACACATAAGAAAATAATATGCCCAAAAGATTAAGGAGGCCCAAAATAGGCGAACAAGATACAAAGAGGTTGGGTCTGCGATGTCCAGGATGGGCGCCGTGTCCGTAGTCGTGAAAGATAAAGCAATAAAGTACCAAATGGGATGTAGGGTGTGAAAGACCAGGAATAAGACTAGAGACAAAGCAAAAAGGCCAAAGACAATTGTTAATTATTAGTTTTCTTGGTTAGGAATCATATGAATGCAAGTATGTGTTTATGGACCTAGAAATATAACCAATTACGTGATTTTGTGTCTAGATTTTCCCCCAATTTTTGTTTTTGAGTGAATGCTCGATAACATAAAGTAGATAAGAGATGCATACCTGATAACCATGTAGAGTGGGAGGGCGATCGCATGCCAAAGAGACAAGTAAAAGCGTTGAGTGATAAAAATGGAGCGTAAAGCTAAGAAAGAGGAAGTGACCCTAGGGGTGTACTCTGGGTACCTGTTGTTGTTGTAGCTTGATGAAGGGTTCCTTCTTGTTGTGTATTAAGGATGGACATGCAAAAGAAGAGAAAAAAGTAGTCAAAGGCATGTGTTATGAAAACTCTGTAAAAACATGTAAAAGTATGTAAATGTGAAAAAGTAGTAAAAAGGAAAGTGTGCACTGATCCATGATGAGTGAAAGGGATAGTAAATGTCCTCAAAATTCTATAGAAAAATGAATTTTTGGGGCGATCCTTCAATTCCTGGTCATGGTCCTACTCCCTCCCTATATCACTTCATTCTTTTGATCAATTCACTTACACATTGTACATTAATCAAGCGTATTGTCAACATGTGCCATTTGATCATGCTTTCCCTGAAAACATATGAACGTATGAGGCATTAACTCACTTAGGCCTCACCACTAATGATATCACACATTTTTTTAACTACATGATAAATATCAAGGTCACACATTTCTCCTAAAAACTTATGGTACACGAGTCTTTTACATTCAAGTTTGGGTTGCACTTGATCCCCGACCCTTTCCCCTTACACTTGGGCAATATTGGATAGATTGCATCGGTAGTATCATTGATAAACATAACATTGGTATTTCTTATCCCATGGCCTCTCAAATTATTTCTATTCGTAATGATTCATTTCCTAATTATACTCCCAATTTGTCACAATGGAATGCACATAAGTGCCATGGTTCACCTTTTATTGATGAGGAATATGTCATGGGCACATATGACTTATGTATTACAAGATTCTTTAAAGATAAACCAAAATATTTCTTATATTATGCATTTAAAATAACCCCATGTGGTTATGACTCGAACTTATAAGACTCTCTTGATGACATCACTTAGATCACTATGACATTCACATTTAGGGGGCATACCATGTCTCCTTGCTACTCGATGATCCACTCTTGTTCTAGGTTCAAACACGATTCTTTGAGGGTATAATTATCTACATGAACCTCAATTTACACACATACACATGGGAAAACCTTTCTCCCCTCCTCTAGTCATAATATTTCATATTCTAATAATTCAAAAATTTAAATATTGGCAAGAAAACAAAAACATTAGCGTAGATATTGGTTGCATGTACCCTTGCTTGCTTTTACTATTCTATGTTGCACTTCACTTATCATTTTACTTTGATTCATAATATGTTATATAATTTTACATACACACATTGCATATTCACATGGTACTTTGAGGTGAATATAGGCTATCTACAAGTTATCACACGATGCATGATGTTTGACACTATTCTCTACTAGTTCCATTGAGGCTCCTGGGGCATTTACCTTCCCTACTTCTCTATATGTAGGTGCTATCATTGCAATATCTACTAATTTCATTCCTATATTTAGTTTTATCTATTATGACATACTATCAATTTTTAGCATGCTAATGGGTGCTTCATGTGTAGCATTTGTCTTACAGGCCTACTCCTAACCATGGTTATTTGATTTGCTTGTATCTTGTCTATGCTTGTGTCTTGATTGCCATTGTTTTGCGGATATGCCCTATGCTTGCTTGATTTTTTTATTATATAACATTGAAGGCTTCAATTGTCTTGTGAAATCTTGAGTGGTGTCCCATGTATTCCACTAGTTACTACATTGATTCTTGCTTTGTATTACTACATGTTTTGACTAGTTTCTATTACATTATTGATGTAGAAACATCAAGCTTGTAAATAGCCTCTTTTGGTTTTAAAAACAATTTTGGAGAGTGATAGGTTTTAGGGGCATGGTTTAGCATGTTTTCATGGATCCCAACTCATTTGGGTCCTTTCTTGTATGTAATAAGGCCATTTGGGGTTTTCCCTCCAAAATGGGCCATTCAAATATTTGAATTTCCAAGTTGTGTTTAGAGGTCTAGGTGATAAGTTAGGAATTAGGAAATGTTGTAGATGGCTCTCAAGGGCTTAAAATAGAGTAACTCATATGTGTACACCCTTCTTGTAATGTTTCACAAACTATGGTCACTTCTCACCTTGGTTTAGACTAACTAACTAGTGTGAAACTACCTTTTTAAGGCATTCAAAAGGAGGTATTTGAATGGTGAAGAGTTTTAAGGTTTTGAGAAGAAGGAAACAAGTTGATAGAGAGTGTTAGAGAGCCTTAGAGGAAAAAAATGATCTACTTAAGATCAAGACTATTTTGTACAACATATCTTGTGTAAAAGACGTTTGAGAATCTTGCAAACATGAATGGATTAATGATTGAGCAACTATGTGTTAATATTCCTTTTGGTTTATGTACTTGACATGGTAAAGTTAGAGAGTTTATTGATGATAGATTTATTGTATGACAAGGTTTATTCTTAATTGTTGAAACTAGGTGGCATTTGGAAGAGAATTCTCATGTTCACGAGATGAAACTCTATATTTTTGGTGTTTATGATGATTGAACACGTTATAGAGATAGTATAGTGGAAATTCCAACAAATAAAAGTATGGTTTGAAGCATGAAGGACCCATGGAAGGCTAAAACAAGTCATTTGGAGGAGGTAAGCAAACTGTTTGTAGTATTTTCTTGTTGACTTAAGGAAAGAAACAAACATATCTTGCATTGTGACCAGGTGAAAAGGGATAACATTTGGTATGAAGGTGGAGTTAGGGAGAATAAAGCATCTCAAGACGTTTTAGGGAAAATGAAGAAGTTTTGATAGGACAAACATGAAGATCTCAGACCGATTGTGTGGACTAACCTAGTTTTGAGAGTTTGAATATAGAAAAGTGAAAATATTACAAGGAACAATATTTATCACTTATCAAGAGACTTGCTAGTACGGTTAATGGAGACCTAATGTAGGTGTAGACAAGGTTTAAAAAAGGAACCATAAGGTATTTAGGGAAGAAAACTTGAAATAATAGTCAAGAACTCTGTTTTTGTGTTAGAAACCAGTCATGAAATCTTATGAATCTGGTTAATGAAGGCATAATATATCAAAACTCACTAAAGAGGAAATTTTATGCTCATAAAAACATAAATTTTACAAGTGGAATGAGGTTTTGAAGCTTATAAAACTCGAGATATTAATTTATGTATCTTGCTGCCTGTGTGATCCTTGTCTATGAAATTTTTCTAAAACATCATAATTTGTGTTTTATCAACCGAGTTTGTTTAAATCTTAGATTGTATGGTATTTTTGCTAAGAAAAGGTGTGTAAAGTTTTATTAGTAAATTCACATGTGGGAGAAAGATATGATCAAATTTCAGTTTTGAGACTTAGAGGAGACCTAATTCAAATGTTGTGAGTCTAGTTGAAGAACTTATCTTGAGAGTTGAAACTTGAAACTTGGTTAAGAGTGATAAACCAATAAAGGGTGTCCTAATATGTGCTCATTTTATCATGAAAGTTTGTGAGTTGTTCTAAACAATAAGGTTTGCATAAAACAGGGCTACAAGAACTATGTCTCAATGTAAACTTTGAAAGGTGATTTGAAGGAGTTAGAAGAAATGATAGTCTAAAAGTTGGTGAAGATGTATGCTACCTAAAAGGGTAATTAAAAATATATTTGTAATCTTCTCGAGTGATTGTGTATGGTTCTAGACTATAAGCTTTTCTTGTTTTGAGGGCTAGTTGAGGCTATTCTTGAACTTGAAGGTGAAAATTGATAAAATTGTGTTTTGATTCATTCACGAATGTTATTGATGAAGGTTGTAATAGGTAATGAAGTTATATGGAGTGTGAATAAGGGATATAGCCCTTGAATCCATATTTTCATGATTTAGTCTTTTGGAATTCATTAACATAGTGAAGTGTTAAGAAAATTGCATAGTTTGACAGTGATGAATCTAATTGTTGGTATGTTTGTGTGATTTTGTTCATCCTTTGCATCAATTATGTCATGTTTGTCAATCAATAACAAATTTTGCTAGCTTATTCCCATTGTTTTGCATGTGCCATGGTTGTTACCATGCACATTCTCTATCCCCTATATGATTCCTTCTTTAGATGTGCACACCAGTTTTAACTTTCCTTGTTTGGGCCATGTTTGCATTGATTCATCTCATGCACCCCAAATGAGTGGGGACAATCATTAGGTGATTATTTCACCCTCCCAATAGTCTAACAACCAGAAACAAAATGGTAAACAACAAATCGACCAAACATGATCTAATAAAAAGGTTCAAAATCAAACTTGGGATAAAAACATCACACAAACATAAGCACCCGATCGGACATGACCGATGGGCACTAGTGTTCCACCTAGATGGTTATGTCCTGGGGGAAAAAAAATTACCTAACAGGTTGAACGGGTTCTCAATGATAGGTTTTATTAAATTTCAATAACACATACTCAATTACAGGTTATTGTCTAGTATAATAGGAACAAAATCAGTAGCCAATTTCATAATTTTGAGCAAGGGAACTATTTACTCTTCTTTCTTAATTTACATATTCTCTACCGAAGATCAAATAAGGTGTGACATCTAGGGCTTATGCGGGATAAAAATATGCTTGGAACAATGTGTCATCTGTGGCTAGTTTCTATTGGGTTTGTGATCATCTGTAGTGGTATTTATCCATGGGGAAGCATCAATGGGTGGAGGGAAAATCCTATAGCTCTCCCAACATTCTTCCCTTAGTGACATGATGCCTAAATCCTCGAGTACATTCTCTCAACTTTTCCAACCATCTCCAAGGCAACAAGTACACAAGAAAAATTATATCTTTTCTCTCATGAAATTCGGTACATTCTATCCTTGACTCATTTGTTTTTCATACATACTTCTATGCTAATTTCTCTAAGTTAAAGTTAAATTTCATATACCATGAGCATTGACTACACTTTTCTTCTTTTGTAGGTCTGTCCTTATCCCAAAAAGGAAACACAAATGGAACAAAGAGCAATCTCAAGCACAAGATGCTTAGGAAAAGGAAATATCCAAGTTACAAACACATACATCATTTCCACTACGCATACAAGGTCACCCCTAGGGTTCTCATCCCCTCTTAGATTCCATGGTAAAAATCCTACAATCTCCATTTGACACACTATCAATTATAACCTCCTTTGACTCTCCATAAGGTACGCACTTCCTATCTAATTTATGCTACTGAATATTCATTCACTAGCATAAAGTGGGGGACATGTAGACTCAAAATCACACACTTACTATTACATCACACCTCTAAGTATGTCATTACATGCATGATTCCTAAACAAGAAGACTAGACATTAACAACACTTATTTTGTTTTACACTTGTATTGTTTTTCTTTTTGTAATTTTATCCTTCGCTTTTATGGAATTATCTATTTACTATTAAACATGGCACAATATTCTATCCAACTCAATATTTTTTGTTCTATCTTTGGATCCTTTTGACAATAGCACCCAGTAGGGATAGGAGTACCCATGTGCTATTGTCCCCTTTGGTTGCTTATGTCCTTTTCCACCTTTTTCTCATGTTTAAAATACGACATCGATCGTTATCTTTTCTAGAACTTTCACTTATCACTATGGGTTGGATTTGTAGTTGTTAATGACGAAATTAAAGTAAATGAATCACATATATACATGAATGAATTACCCTACTAAGGGGAAATTTGGGCTATTACTTCCTATCTACTACTTGGGAAAATAGAAATATTCAAGGACTGCATTTGGGATGCATCACTCATTGCATAAGAAGGAAAATTTATGAATTCCATCCCACAAATTCATCTTCAGTACAAAATTGTATCCCACTATCTTGATGCAACAGACACAAGTGTAACTTAGATTCAAGGAAAATTTAATCACACACACACTAGAAGTACATTGAGTTTGAAATGTAGTGCAATGCTTGGTGAAAATTACATCCAGTGACCATCAAGGTTAATTTTACTCAAGCATATGCATTATTTATTCTAACTGATGTGTGCTTGAGACTTTTGTAGGTAGTCGTGGTTTTTTTGTAGGTGCATGTGCGATAAAGGAACCTTATAATTAAGTGAATATGAAAAATTTCAAAGTAAAGGTGATAAGATTAGACTATGAGAAGATCAAATCCGGACTCACTACTAGGACACTAGCGCCCATTTCGGACACTAGCACCGGGGTAGTCCTCTCCCCTTCTAAGAGTTTATATCCGAAGGGATTACAAACCTATGTTTTCTAGATGAATCTTATTAAGCTCAAATATAGATTTTTCCAATAGTTTTCCAGCCCGGATTCAATCCAAACAACGATTTACAAACTAAGTCACTCTCATCTTTTCATTACTTGCACTTATCTTTTATTTCATGTTATATATTGTATATTCCTAATATACCTATTTGATCTTATTCCTATGATAAATATTAAATTATGTTAAATCAATATTTAGCCTTGGTGGTGGATATAAAAACACTCACTTGGTGTTTCTTGACCCAACTTATTGCCCCACTTTATTGTCATGTAAATGTGCAACAAGGAAATTGACAATTTCCAAGCATGACAACTATACCCTCTGTGTCAAAACTCTTAAAAGTTTTTCCCTTCCAAGACACCTCAGTCTACCCAATCATTTAAATTACCTCATAATTGATGTCAATTCAAAACCCCTAGGTGATTTTATGAGTTTTTGAAAAATGCAAACTTTGGGCAAGCTGTGAGAAGGAATATCACCGGCCTTCCTAGGATCTGGAGCAAACCCATGGAGTGGAACATAGAAGAAAAACCAGACATGGAGGTCAATAAAATGACTAGTAACATCATGAAAGTGATTTAGGAAGATTTAGGAAGGATTCTAAGAAGTTGGGGTAGTTTCACCAAAATTAGGGTTCTTAGGGTAGTCAACGTATAGGGTGAAAAGAGCTACTGAGCTTCAAGAAGTGATTATGGGAGCTCTAGATAGAGTTAGGAACAAAAAAATGAATCTTCGGAAAGGGAATTTAAACCCCTAAAATATTATGGAATCATATGTTTCACAACACCTTAGTGCAATATGTTTATAAGTTGTGCTTTCCATGCACAACTAGCGACCCAAATCCAAAATCTGATGTTTTAGAAATAAATGGAGGAATCAAGACCTGATACCACCACCATTGGATTTATAAGGATATTTTAAGTCAATATAATATAAAATTTCATAAAATAATTCCATCAAGAGCTCAAGTTATTGCCATTTCAAGTTGCCCTCTAGGAGCGAGTTCGAGAGTTAGCCAAATTTTGAACAGGACACGTGTCAGCTCCAGGAGCTTGGCACAATTTCATGTCCCTTAAATCCCTCAAGAAAAGGTACATGAGGGAAATAAAAATTCACCCAGCCCCTAAAATCCCTCTGGATCCTCATACCTCTTGGACCGCCAATTCAGCTCCTTGGTGCTTGCTGCTCATTCCCTCGCTTGCTTAGATCGTGACAAGTGGTGACTTTTGACGCACTGTGAAATTTGATGTCCCCTTTTGCTAGGGGAAATCAGGGACAAGAAAATGTGCCCAGCCCCTAAGGAGACTCCTGGTCACACATGTGACCCATTCAAGAGTAGATTTCACCCCCTGGGAGCTAGTGGAGCTTGAATCCTCAATCGTCGATCGTTGCCACATGTCATCACCAGGCGTCTTTGTGAAATTTAATGTCCCCCATATCCCTTTGTGATGAGGGAAATCAGGGACACAAAAATGCACCCAACCCTTATGAATCCTCAAGGTTCCTCATATGACCACTTCCAGCTCCTTAGTGCTTTAAAGCTATTTTTTTGCTCAAATTCTCGAGCCGTTAGATCTCCGTCATGTGTCCCAACCAGGTGCCATGTGAAAATTGATGTACCTATCATCCCTTAATGATTAAGGGACATGAGGGACATGAAAATTGTGCCTCATCCCTTCATGCTTTATTTTGAATTTTTAAAAATCCTTCTTGCTTCCCGCTTCTAACTTTTAACTTCTTACTCCCTTGTGCACAACTTCATTCCACCACAACTTTGTAGCTTCTCACCACCACTCCACCATTGCTTTGAACCTCAAACCATATCCCTCATAGTAGTGTTTTCCTCCACCATAAAAACATACAGTTTTCGAGAAGAAGGTTTGATCAAACGAGGGATAAGAAGTGAAGAACGAAGAGAAGAAACAGAGAAATCCTTCATGGCCATGAAATAGAAATTCGAAGAGATCTTGCAAACTAGTGCACGGATTGAAAAATATTTTTTTCTATTTTTTCCTCTCACAAAAACATCAAAACCAAACCTTCAAACCCTCCTTCCATGACATAGAACATTCACAACGAAGAAATCCTCTTTCCGGCCCAACGAAGAAAAAAGCTCGGTTCCGTCCAAACCGCAACCGGATCGAAGATAAATTTCATGAGTAGAATAAAAAGAAAAAAACCATATCAATTTTTTTCATCATGAACGGAGGATAAAACCAAACCTGCAATTTTCGAGGTCCATCAATGGCTGCCGTGTTCGAAACACAACAGAATTTCAGAGGGATGATATTGGGAAAAAAACCATATTGGAAAACTTTGTTTCACATCAATCTGACCTCCAGAATCCCACTTTCTAAAAATAGTAGGTCTTCTTAATAGAGGATTGCTATTTTGGGAAAGTCATCAACAAAAGAACCTGCAAAGGAGATACTGAACATAGAGGATCTACTAGAGTTGAAAATTCATCAAAATGGGCATCTTGGTCCAAATTTGACACTTACTAAAAATAGTAAGTGTTTCCATGAGCACCTGCTAAAAATAGAAAGTTGATCCAGAAAGTGAATGTTAGAGTAGGTATTTACCTTAGCTCATGTTCACCTAGGCACTTTATTTACCTTTATTGTATTTATCCTCACCGACTTATGTGTGTGAATATTTCTTTTTATTTATTTAGATATTAGGGGAATATTATCTAGTTGTTAGGTATATTTCTTTCCTTGATCTATGGTATTGACTAGATCTTTGATGTCTAGTTCTCTCCTAAATCTATGGAATTAACTAGTTCTTTCCTTGATTTATGGCTTGATCTATGACCTTGATTGGTTCTTAGATTGTTATTCCTTGCCTATATAAGCAAGTCCCATTCTCATTGTATTTCATTAAGTTCCATAATAATATATGATATTACTTTGCTCATTTGTTTGCAAATGTTTATGTAAACTTATTCTAACGAATTAATTTCATCTTATTGATCACGGTGTTTGATTAACATCTATGTTCTTGGCCCGTATGATCTCGTTTATCATTCCTTTTATGGTGTCAGAGTAGGAGATTGCTATTGACATCTATTTGTAAGTTTTATTTTGCAAATAAATTCTTTTTATATTCATATATTCGGGATTTTCTCGTATTTTGTTGCTGCGTGTGTTTGTATGCAAAACAGAGGCTTCCATTGGATTTGGAAGGTGGAAAAACCCTAAGATCGACTGTAAACTCAACCATTTTTGGGCGCTTATTTTTTTGGTTTTTTTGTTGTGCGAGAGAAACATGGTGATTTGTCTCGGGATATGTGTCATTCGGGAAGAAAAACCAACAAATCGTTTTATGGGGTTTTAAAGTTTTTCAAGATCAGATTTGAGATTTTGTTTCGTGGATGCAATGTGGGCATTTTATTTATGTGGTGAAGGCAAGAGAATTTTATTCTGTTTTAGTGGCAACTAAAATAAATAGTAGAGCATAATATTGAAAAGCTTGTAACTTTTGATCGGTAACTCGGTTTTGAGTGCCATTTTTACAAAAGTGATTGTTTTTTCATGCTCTTTCCATTGGAAATATTTATTTTGAGACTCAAACTATAATTATAAAGTGCCATATTGTAACACACACTCATTATAAAGTGCCAAAATTTGGGGGCTCTTGTTGCATTGCTTGGGGGTCTTGTTGCATTGCTTGGTTCTTACATTTATTTTAATGATTTTTTGTGGATGGCATCTACTTATACATTAGATCATGTTGAGCCATTAATAACACATAATTACCACACATGGAAACCAAGAATGGAAACAATAATCAAGCGGAAAGGATTACGGGCTTTAACTTCTTCAGAATAACCAATGTTCACTAGAGAATATGAGAAATTTTAGTACTAGTGTAAATTTGATGAGTGTATGGGTTTGATAGGAACTTATGTAAGTGACATTATTTTGTTTCATTTGGAAAAGTGTGACTCTCCTTTCAAAATATGGGATAAATCGGAGGATTTATTTAGTAAAGTGGATCATATGAGAGCCATGCAACTTGAAATTGAGATCACCTCTCTTAATCATGAAGATTTTCCAACAATTATAGACTATCTTACCAAGTTCAATAATTTGTTGAAGAGTGTGTTTACTTGATTCTATCCAAGTTGAGAGGACCATTTCAAATATTTTCTTCTACCTTTTTCTCTACCATGGATGGCTTAGGTGACACATTCAAAATGCCTAACTTAGAAACATTTTGTGAAAGAATTACTAGGGAAGAATCCAAATTGTCTCACCTTGAGTCTTCTACATCTCAAAAGGCATTAGTTGCATCTAATCCTAAGGGCAAGGGAAAACCAAAAAGTAAAACCAAATCCACCCCTTCTCTATCTCAAAGTGTACCTAAACCCAAAGAAAACAACTCTAAACCCAATGAGTCTTCTAAATCCAGGAATGAGTCTAGCCTTTCGTGCTCTTTTTGTGAGGGTATTGGTCATGAATAACATAGGTGTTATAAGTGAATGCAAGTCTTAGAGGATGTAGTCAAGAATTTTTTTTTCTATCTCCACTCCACCCCCTTCTAATTAGCATGGATAAGCACTTAATGTTGTTGAGAGATCTCAATCACTACTTTACAGAGACAGTTGGGTTATAAATTTTGGTGCTTCTCATCACATGACTTCTTCCAAGGAGTCTTTTGTTTCTCTTGGTTTGAGTTCTACTTCCAAAATTGAGGTTGGAGATTCTTCCTTTATTTCTGTTGAGGGAAAAGGTGATATAAAACTTGATGGTGGAAGTATCCAAGATGCACTATATATTCCTAACATCACTACAATTTTTCTTTTTGTATATCAAATTTGTCATTCTGTCAAGGGAAAACAATGAATTTTACACCACATGGGGCTAAAGTAAAAACTTTGTTGGAGCCTTATTCACTTGTTGCTCAGGGTATTTTTTGATCATAGTTCTAGACTATATCACTTTGAGGGTTTTGATGACACTTCTTCTATAGGGACATGATTGGTTTCTCATGTAGATTTAGAGAGTAAGCTTTGACATGAAATATTTAGACATCTTAATTATAGATATTTGAAGGAGTTGAGAACTCATGGTATGGTAGACGGTCTTCCTAGAGTTTCTTGTCTTGAGGGATTTTTCTCTGGCTGTGCATTAGGGAAACAACACCAAGATCTATTTCCTAATAATTTGTCTAAGAGAGATTCTTCACCACTTGAGCTTGTGCATAGTGACTTGATGGTTTTTCCTACCCCTTTTTTCATTAGAGTTAAGTATGCACTGACCTTTATTGAAAAATTCTCTAGGTGTACTTGGGTTTAGTTTCTCAATTACAAAAGTGATGTTTTTTCACACTTCAAAGTCTTCAAGGATTTTATCGAGAAACAATCTTCTAGTTGCATAAAGAACATTCGCACTGCGATAATGGGGGTAGTACTTCAGCAATGAGTTTTCTAATTGTTTGGCAACTCAAGGAATTATTCACCAGCATTCTGTTCCTCATACTCCACAAAAAAATGTCTTAGCAGAAAGGAAGAATAGAAATTTGAAGGAAATGACTAACTCTGTATGGTGCATTCTAGAGATTTATCTCCTATCTACTCAAGCGAAAGCGAATTAATTGTGCTAACTACATTTAGAATCAAACACCACACAGAACACTTGAGCATTTTAATCCAGAGGAAGCTTGGTCCAACACTAAGCCAGATGTCTCATTTTTTTAGTCTTTGGGAGCCATGTTTGGGCCTTTGTGCCAAAGAATAAAAGGAAATATTTGGATAAGAAGAGAAAACCCTTGATCTTTATAGGGTATTGTGAGGACATGAGAGCTTATCGACTTTTAGATCTTGATACTCATGACGTTATTTTTCAAACACATGTTCAGTTTGATGAGTGCTTCACTCCTCATGATTCTTCATCTTCTTCCATGCCTCCTTCTTCATCTCATCTTGAGGATCCTTTCTTTGAGGAGGTTGATGAGGAGGTTATAAATGTCGTTGAGGATCATATTCCCATTGATGTTGTCACTATGCCTAAGTGGGCTCGTACTATAGTTTTTGAGGCAACACCTTTCATACAGGATCTTCCACCCACTAGGCATCATCACGCACATTCTACAGGTTCTAGAATTTTGTGTTAGGCAGTTTCTAAGGATCCACAGTCTTTTTCAAAGGCTCATGGGATACATGAGTGGGATGATGCAATGACAACTGAGTATTCTTCTTTGATGAAGAATCATACTTGGGATTTGGTATCTCTTCCTAAAGGAAGAAAGATGGTTAGGTGTAAGTGGTTATACCGAACCAACTACGCGGCTGATGGGTCCATTGACAAGTATAAGGCTCATCTTGTTGCAAATATTTTTTCACAAGTTAAAGGTATTGATTACTCTGAGACTTTTTCATGCATTGCCAAGATGGATTATGTATGCCTTGTACTTGTTATTACTACATCATAGGGGTGTCTCGTATACCAGATGGATGTGAAGAGTGCCTTTTTACATGGATATTTACAAGAGGAAATGTACATGGAGCAACCAACTGGATTTGTTCAAGATTCTTCTCCTGTTTGTAAGCTCCGAAGGTCTCTCTACGGTCTCAAACAAGCCCCTTGGGATTGGTATGAGAAGATGGATTATTTTCTTCTATCTTCTGATTTTGTTCATTGCCACTCCAATCATACAATGTATCTCCAACATGTTTGTGAGAATAATGTGATACTTTTATTGTATGTTGATGATCTATTACTTACTGACAACTCTTCTTCCCACATCCAGACTATTAAGAGGGCTCTTTCTACACAATTAAACATGACAAATCTTGGGTTATTGCATTATTTCCTTGGTTTGTAGATTTCTTAGACAGATTCAGGGAATCATTTGATTAGAAAAAGTACACCCATGATCTTCTTAGGCACTTTGATATGGCTGATTGCAAGCCAAGTCCATCTATTTTTCAGTCTGGAGTTACTCTTACTTATACATGTACCACACCACTTTTTGATCCTATATTGTATAGGCGGTTGGTTGGGAGTCTCATGTTCTTGACCCATACTCACCCCCGATAATTCCTTTGCAGTAGGACTTGTATCTCGGTTTGCACATTCTCCTCATAGTAGTAACTCGACATGCTTTGCTAAAAGGATTTTGCACTATTTGCAGGGCACTTCCCACTTTGGCCTACACTACACTAGGGGTTCTAATCGGTTGGTTGGGTATAAAATTTAGATTGGGCAGTTCTAATGATGATAGGTGATACACTTTTGGATATATATTTTTTCTTAGTTCTTCTCTAGTTGCTTGGGAGTGTAAAAAGTAATAGGATATTGTACTTTCATCTTCAGAGGTAGAGTACAGGGCAAAAATTATAATGAGTCAGAAAATTCTTTGGCTTCGATAGTTATTGACAGAGTTTGGATTCCCACAAGATTCACCAACTGTAATTTGGTGTGACAACCAAAAGTTTAATTCACATTTCTCGCAACCCAATTGAGCACTAGTGGACCAAGCATATTGAGATACACATCCACTTCATTCATCAACACATTCAGGATGGATTTCTTTACTTGTAGTACATTTCTCAACTCGAAATGAGGTTGTGAACATCTTTACGAAACCTTTTGCATCATCTCACTACCTTGAGTTGTGTGGAATGTTTGGGGTTTCGGAAGTTGTTCTTAGGGGATGTTTATGAGAACATCTTCCTTCTTATTCTTATTTCTCTTTCCTTATAGCATGATTCTTTCCTTCTTTTGGTTCGATATTTCTTCATGGATATATTGTATATGAGTACCTCATCAGGCCTAGTTTTCAAAACTCATACTGTGGACATGCCACTTCTATTTTGGCCCCTATCTTCACTTGAGGGGAGTGTTAGAGTAGGTATTTACCTTAGCTCATGTTCACCTAGGTAATTTATTTACCTTTATTGTATTTATCCTCACCCACTTATGTGTGTGGATATTTCTTTTTATTTATTTAGATATTAGGGGGATATTATCTAGTTGTTAGGTATAGTTATTTCCTTGATCTATGGTATTGACTAGATCCTTGATGTCTAGTTATCTCCTAAATCTATGGACTTAACTAGTTCTTTCCTTGATTTATGGCTTGATCTATGACCTTGACTGGTTCTTAGATTGTTATTCCTTGCCTATATAAGCAAGGCCCATTCTCATTGTATTTCATTGAGTTCCATAATAATATATGATATTGCTGCTCATTTGTTTGCAAAGGTTTATATAAAGTTATTATGGAAAATTACTTTCATCTTATTGATCGTGGTGTTTGATTAGCATCTGTGTTCTAGGCTTGGTATGATTTGGTTATTGTTCATTTTAGTGAAAGAATCACAAAGAGAAAAGGAAATCCGAGTTGCGACATCTAGTTGATGTTCAAGGTAGTTGAAATTTTATACTTAATAAAAATAAACATTTACTTTTTTTATAGGAATCATGAAGCAAAAATGGCTAGTGTAGAAGTTGGTGCAACCTTTCACTTCCGAGTAAGAGATAGAAAACATTGTAGTCTCTATCATCATACTATGTAGAGTAGGTGATAGTGAGGATGTCAACAGTGTATTTCGACACTCATTTTATGCTTCAATTGGTATGTGGGAGGTGGAATTCATAGTCGACACCATCAGACCATTCATAAGATGCTTCATCAGGATCATGTCCAAATTATCCGAGTAGTGTGACAATGTTGTAGGGAGTCAGGGAAAGATTCGTTCCAAGGCTCTAGTCCCTTTAGAGGAGGATCTTCATGAGTGATACTCACGGCCACCAAATGAGTCATTCAACAGTGTTTTTAAACACTTAGTTCACGATGTTCACATGTCATCCAAAGGAATTTTTTTAGTGTGCACAAGAGTTCGAGAGATTTAGAGTTCATCACATTGAAGCATTTCATTGAGTCATCTAGAAGGATCAACAGGCTTTATCAGAGGTGGAATCTGTCATCATCGACATCATTCTTCCTTCTTCTTCTTTCTTCTCTCTCTCTCTCTCTCTCCCCCCAACTTTCTCTCTCCTCAATATTCTAATCTTGCATTGGGGTTGCACTTTTTCACATACCTTAATGTTTTCTAATGTAATAAGTCACCCTTCAGTTATAAAAGGGGACTTAATGTTTTCCTAGGAATGTGAAAATTTCAAGGCATACGAAGCATCATTGGGGGTTATTTGAAAAGTCTTTTCTCTTCCTATAAATTATAAAGCCATTCCCATTTCAAGGGGTTGGTGATTGATTTTGTATACTTAAGAGTGCATTGAGAGAACAAAGGAGATAGCCAAATTCTTCCATTCCCCCATTCTCAATTTCCTCCATTTCTCCACTATGTACAAATTTTGTTTGAGCAATTAATACAAGGAGTTTCTAGCTTTCTTTGACTAAGGGATTTCTTGATACTTGGTGATAAAAATTCTATTTGGTCTTATTGCTACTTGTAGAGTTGTTTCCTCTTAATTTTAGTGCATGTGATGAAACTTCTAACTAGTGTGTGTAGGAATCTGAGTTTCTACCTGTAACATTAGTTCTCTTACACATTTTTTCACTCTCATTTCCCTCTCTTCAAACAAAGTCTTCCCTAGCAAGAGATTGCTAGATTTTCCATAGGGTAAGTGGAGTGCCCCTGTTGAATCCCTGCCACAAGGCCAACCCAAAGAAAACTCACTTCACTCGCACATGCATATATAGAAGCTGCACTAGTTAAGTAGAGGGAATTAAATCCCTAGAGCGTTGGCAAGAAACCCACAACTTTGTCCCTCGACAAATTTTCTCGCCAACACCCACCAAACAAGTTGGAAATATATCCACCAAAGGTGGACCTTCGCAGATCAAGATCTCCACCCTATTCAGAAATCACATAACCATGTAGAGTCACATCCTTGCTTTCAACAAAATTTCTAAACATCGAAAACTCATGTTAATAGAAAATAACATGGTCATATGTTCCATATAGATATCCAAAGATTCTCTTGAATGTGGTCCAATGTTCTTTGCCTTGATTGGACATATATATGGTAACTCCCACTGTATGTGTGATGTTAGGTCTTATCAAAAATATTACATACATCTGTATTCCCACCACACTTACATACAAAACCTGACCCATGTCCAACTACTCTAGTGTCTCTGGTCATTATTTAGCTGATATTTTCTGACCAACTAGGAAAGGTGTGCTCACCATATTTCGATCTTGCATGCCAAACCTTTCTAACACCATCTTCACATACTTAAATCAAATATTTTTATTTATACAATCCCTTTTGATCTCCTTTCCCAAAATTATTATTGCAGTACCAAGATCCTTCTTGTTAAACTATGTAGATAGTTGTGACTTAACATATTGGATCATCTATTTATTATTCTTGATCAAAATAATATTATCCAAATAGAGCATTATGGTGATAAACTTATCACCTTATTCCTCAAGTACACACAAGGATCTGTCTTATTTTGTGCAAGTCCAATTTTACACACATACCCATTGAATTTACAATTACACATCCTTTATGATTCTTTGAATCCATATAGGAACTTCTTCGAACAACAAATCAAGTCCTCCTTTCCCTTGGTTCTAAAACTATTAAGTTACATTGTGTAGATTTTTTCAAGTTATCCATACAAAAATTTCATTTTAACATCCATTTGATGTATCTCTAGATAAAATACAACATCAATAGCTAAAATAAATCTAGTAGAATTCAATTTTGCAATAGGGAAAATACCTCACCAAAGTTGATCCCTTTTACCTAAGAGAATAATTTTGCAACCAATTGATCCTTGTACTTCTCCAATTTTCCCTGTATTTTACTTCTTGAAAACCCATTTCAACCCATCAATTTTCTTCCAAAAGGTGACTTTACTGATTCCCATGTATTCTTCTTCTTCGAGATCCCATTTACTCCTCCGTAGCTTTATTCCAAGACTTGCACTCATATCAACTGTGATCTTCCTTTACCATCTTTGGATTTTAATTATCAATCACAAATAATAGGTATATTACCCCAAAATCAAGAGGGCTATACCTATTAGGCACTCTATGTAAACATCCAAACATTCTAGGACTGGAAGAGTCCATTTCCTTTGAATCCATATCCGTAACCACTTCGGAGATATATCGGGATCTCTAACCTCTCAAAGATGTTGCCTTGGTGATATCTTCTGCTCTCCTCCTCAAGATGTCTAGGTGATATATCATGTTGTTTTGCATCAAGATCTCACGTAGGTGAGACCTTATTCATTTTTGTAGCACCAAAATGTTTCTTAGAAACATCTCATTCAGGTTATGTGATCCAAGTTCTTCAAAATGCCTCTTGGATGACATTTTATTAAAATTTTGAGCCCCAAATTTATGAAGATCATGCTGAGGTGAGATATCATCATGACCTTATTTAGGTTTCTCTACCTCTTGAATAACCTCATCAAGATCATGTTGCAATTTTTTTCCTGATCTTCATCGACCCAAAAAAATTCCAACTATAATTAACCTTTTTGCGTTTATGGGTTCCACAACTTATAACCTTTAACACCATTTTTATACCTAATAAAGATGCACTTCTTAGAACTATAGTCAAATTTAGTTCTTCCTTTGGTATATTCTTATAATATTCACAACAAATGAATCTTAGGTGTCTTCGAGGTGGTTTATTATTATTCTAAGCTTCTTGTGGGGTTTTATCCACCAATGTTGAGGTGAGTGATGCATTTTCCTAGTAAAAATAGTAGCCACTGTCTCCACCTACTATTTTTTCTCCAAGGTGGCTCCACTTAACATACTCGGGGCTTTATCCAACAAACGTTATGTTAATATGCTCTGTAACCCAATTCTTTTGTGGAGTATAAGGATTTGTATTTTTCCTTACAATTCCAAAATTTTATTGTATTCATCGAATTCATTTGAATAATATTTACCTCTATTGTACGTGTGCAAAATATTTATCCTTTTTTCAATCTGATTCTCAACAAAAGCTTTGAACATTTTAAAAGTTTTGAAAGTACAAAAATTCTTCTTGAGAAAAATATCGAGGTCTTCCTGGAGTAATCATTTATGAAAGACACATAGAAAAGTGACTTACCAAGTGAGGGAAGCTTTACTGATATAAAGACATCGTTGCATATAACTTACGAAATCACATTTTTACAAGTACATAAATGAGAAACTTAACTTTTCTCTACTTTCCATTCACACATTATTCATGGAAGTCAAATTCCAAGGAAAAATTGAAATCCCTTTCACCATACCTTTTAGATAAAAGGCATGCAATATTTTTTCACCAATATGGTCCATCCTTTGATGCTAAAGAATTACTTTGTCTTATAGAAATAATTTTATCTTATATGTTTCAATTTTGGCCTCTAAGGTACTTGAATTGTTGCATTCACTAGCCACCTTGCTTGCATCAATCTCAAATAAAGTTTCTGTGCACACACCTCATGCCAAAAACATAACTCCATGCATCGTCTTGCACCCATCTTTGCTAAATGTGACTTACACACCGACACCAATCATCTTACTTATCAAAACCAAATTTCTTGCAAAGGGCATGAATGTGCAAAACCCCTAGGAGAGTTTTTAACCTCACATCTCCAAAATTCAACTCCAATTTTAATATTTCCATGATCATGTAGGTTGAATTTTCCTTACAAATCACATCACCTCTAGATAATGAATTTCATATTAAAAAAACCACTCCATGTGAGGAGTCATATTAAATGATGCTCCAACATCATTGCATGCATTAATACTTAGAGATGAAAGATATGTATCCCCCTTTTTAGTGCATGTTCCTCATTCTCCATAATACACATAATTTGGTGGGTTCTTTTATACCTTTTTCATTTTATAACCCTTCTTGAAATCCCTATTTTAAATATATCTAAAATTTCTTCAAAGTTCTTTTTGGAGATTCTAAAAATTTAGCACTTCTCTTGACCTCCTCCAACATCTCTTTTGTGCATGATCATAAAAAAAAAAAAACACTTTCTTTGAATGATAGTCATCTATTAACTTCCTCCTCATCTCTTCATACAACAAATCCCCAACTATATCCTAAATATTCAAGGTGGATGTTATGCTCGTAATTTCTATTTTCCTCGGAAAAAAATGTAATTTCATATTGAAAAATAGGAAATTAAATTTTCTAGATGATAGGAAGAGAACCCCAAAATAAAAAAATAGAAAAGTAGACAAAAATATTCCAAAAACAAAAAAAAAAAAGGATGAAAGCTGAAACTCAATAAAAACAAGTCCAACAACAATGATTTGCATCCCCACAGGAGCTAAAATAGAAAATCCCAAAAGCTAAATTAAAAAGTAATCGCATAACATTAAATACCGAGAGATAAATATTAAGACAACCAGATTAGTTACCCAAAACTTAAAGAGTGACAAACCCAAAATATCCCCCTACATGAATCCATTTATAACCCACAAGTATGTATCCAAATGTAAACCCTATTTGGAGAGCAAGTTGGCCCCAATATTGAGCTCCCGATAAATATGTAAGAGAAAATGTCAACGAAAGATAGAAAAATCTCTTTATTTGATTAAAAAGGGGCTTAAGGTCACATTTTATAACTCCCCTTAAGATAATTAATGACAACCTCAAAGTCCTTGAAAACATACAACTTTTCCATCTTTCCAAAACTAATTTGATCATAAGTTTCAAATTTAAAATCTTAGCAAAATTATTAGTGCCCTTGCCAGTGCTTGTCTTGAAGTGAAAAAATGATGTTTATTCAAAAAGAGGATGTCTCTAGCTCCACAACTAGTTGAAGTGTTGGCATAGGCAGGGTCAAGAAATTAATAATACATTAAATAAATAATAACTTAAGTACTTGATTAATAATTACATCCACATGATTATATGAAGTATATGCACATATAGATCATTGAGTAATTAAATAAAAATTACTAAACATAAAAACATATCACATATAACACAATATTTATGGTTTGGAAAACCCAAGGGTAAGAAACCTCACCATAGTAAAACACTTTCCTTTATATCAATTGAGGAATATTACATAGTTACCTAGCACATAGTAAATCTTCACTTCTTCACAATCTTAATTTTAAATTTCAAGACCTTGAGTCCCAAAATATAATCTCACAAAATGCTCATTAAAATAAGTATTCCCTCCGATTAACAATCTCAAAGAGATCACCTTGTTATATACAGTGGGTGATTCAGTTTCCCCATGTTGGTTGTACCATTTCACTCTTGATTAATTCAATAAATGAATAATTAAAACTTTCACACTAAGATGGAATTGACTCAATAAACATAAGTTATATTAATAACTTATATCATGGACGTGCATTTATGGTGGCCCACAAAAGGTGATTGTATTTAATATTGTACACTCCAACACTCCCCCTTAAGGATAAGTGGGGAAACATGCCAAAGTTACACTTTTAATAAAATGATTTATAATCTGAAAATAATCCAAGACGATTTAGGCTAGCAAGCCAACAAGGATAATCTAATAGAAATATATCATATTCTTGAAGGAAAATTGTATACGTGAAGTCTTATATGAGTTCATAGAGCCTTTTATAAAACATGAATCTTCCATAACCAATGTTTCACTAGGTTTTACAAGCAAACCCACACAATGTGATTATTTAAATAAGACCCACTTAAAATGATATTTTACACTAATTTTATAATAGAAGTACAAAATATTTATAGTGTAAGGTCGTTAGTAGGTGGAATTACTATGCACCCCTCCTTACATGAAAGCTCTAAAAGGCCTAACATTGTATGAAACTTACAAAACTTCATGACACAAAGTGATTTCGTAAAGATATCTGCAACTTGATCATTTGTAAAACATAATTGTCGATCAATATCACCATTGATGACTTTCTCATGAATAAAATGCATATGAATCTTCACACACTTTGTTTGTTGATGCTGAACTATATTGTTTGCAAGAGATATACAAATCTAACCATCATATAAAAGATGTATTTCCTTTGACACCCATATGAATTTCTTCTAACAATCCTTTTAACCACATTAATTCTTTAGTCTGTTTCCATAGCATGTCTTTACTCGCTTCCATAGATGAGATACATTCTTGGTTGCTTTTACGGCTCCAAGTGATGACACTTGCACAAAAATTGAAAACATATCCAAATGTAGTCTTTCTATATATAATATCACCAACATAGTCGAATCACAATAACCATATAATTTTGCATCATCATTACGAGTGTAATACAAACCATAAATAATTGTACCTTCAATATATTTTACAATTCTTTTAGCTATTTTTTTAATGATCCTCATATGGATCTTGCATAAATATCAAGTAACACTTATTACATAGGAAATATCAGGTCTAATAATAATTAAATAAATCAAACTACCAACAAAATTATTGTATAAAGTAATATTTACTTTCATAAATGCGGTTTAGGATTACGTTTAATACCAACTTCTATAGAACTAACCACATGTTTGAATTTAATAATATTGAATCTTTTGAGAAAATTATTAACATATTAAGATTGAGACACAATAATAGAGTTACAATATTTGAATATAGTCATGCCTAAGAAATGATGCAAAAGTCTTAGATCATACATTTCAAAATAATGTTTCAACTTAGCTTTAATTTTGAAAATTAAAGTAGTATCATTCTTAACAAGAAGGCCATTAACATATAAAATAATTAATATAATATGATTATTTTAAGTTTTAGTAAAAAATAATTATATCAAAAATAATTACTGAAAACCAAGATGTTTTAAAAAACTATTAATCTTAACATACCAATCTCTAGGAGCTTATTTTAAGCCATACAAATATTTCTTTAGTTGACAACGTAAAGTTCTATGCTAAGTTCCTCAAAACCTTTAGGTTGAGTCATATAACATTCTTTCAAAACATCATTTAAGAATGAATTTTTAACATCCATTTGATGAATCTCCCAACCATACTAGGAAACTAATGCTAGAGGATCATAATTGTGCTCATTTTTGCAACAGAAGAAAATGTTTTGACATAGTCAATTGTAGGTTTCTGAGTAAACCTTTGAGCCACTAACCTTGCTTTAAGCTTATAAATTTCTCATATAGAGTTATATTTGATTTTGTATAACCACTTTGAGAGCTTACAATTCTTCTATTAGAAGGAGGAGGGAATGATTTCCATGTATTATTTTTAATGAGAGAATTATATTCAGATTTCATATCATCTCTCCATATTTAGTCTTGATTAGCCTCTTCGAAAGATTGTGGTTCACATACATATATGATCATCAAGGCATGACAAGTGTGTTGAATACAAGTCATTTTATGAGGTTATTAAGATGAGAATCCTTTATCAAATTTTGATCCCATTTAAGTATTTTTGACAAGGTGACACGGTTTTGCGAGGGCTCCCCCTCAACCTTTGTATCCACATTTTACGAAGTAGGATGTTCATCTAGGAATTATGTTTCTTTCTCAAGAGAAACATAGGAGGGTTCAATAGATATTTCACAAAATCGTTTTTCAAGTACGTAGAGATTTCTATTTTTTACATTATCATGTTTAGATGGATAATATAATCTTAACCATTTAGTTCAAACTCCATAACTAATAAATATACACAAGTAGGAGGTAGGATCAAGTTTCTTTCGTTTAACTTTCTAAATGAAAATAAAGGTCAGACTACCAAATATTTTCAAGTGAGAGATATCTAGTTTCTTGTTCATCCACACTTCTAGAGGTGTAGTTTGATGTAGGGATTTCGTAGGAACTCTATTTAGAATATGGACAATAGTATTCATCGCTTTGACCCATAACAACTTAGGAACGTTCAAAGCATAAATCATTGTCCTAGTAATTTCTAAGATATTCTTATTTTTGATTTATGTGATTTGTTGTGGGGATTAAGGAGTGGTTACCTCTCTCTGAATCCCATAAGACACACATAATTTATCAAAAAGTTTTACTAATATATTCACCTCCATTACCTATTCTAATTCTTTTAATTTTTTGGCTAGAAGAATTTTCAACTAAGGCTTTAAATTTAGATAGGACTTTAGATTTTTTGTTAATAAAATATGACCAAGTCATCCTAGATAAATCATCAATGAAACTAAGAAAAATAGAGCACTCTTCGAGAGAAGCAACCTCAAGTGGACCTATAACATCACCATGAATTAAATATACAAGATGAGAGGAGTTGGGATCACGATGTTTGTGAAATAGTTCAACATGTTTCTTACCATGTAAGCAACCTTCATAAGTTTCATGATCAAATTTTAGTTTAGGAAGGCCTATCACAAGATTAAGATGATACAAACCAAAAAAACAATAAAATTTAAATGTCCCAATATTTCATGCCATAGTTGCAATTTTTTTTTAGTGTTAAAAGATAAAAAGATTAAGAAGCAAAACCATTAAAAATGCACAATCGATTCTTTTGAATAACAGTTGCAATAACTTTATCAAATTCATTTTAACATACCACTTATCTTGTAAAAAACAACTTTACAACTCTCATGAGTTAATTGAGAGAAATATAAGAGATTATTTTTCAATTTTGGCACAAACAAAATATTTTTAATCACACCATTAACAAGTTTGAAATTTCCACAACTTTCGATTGCATATCTCTTAGATATATGTTCTTATGAAATTTTAAAATATCTCGTGTGGATATCACACATGTAGGTATTTTGTCTTGAGGAACTACTATTTAGGATTCACTCATTATCATTGGATGTTATAAGTGTGGTATGTAGTGCAATAATTTTTTCTGCGTTATTGGCTTGGTTTTGGTTTGATTTTAAGTTTCTTACCTTTGAAATTTTTATTAATTTTTTTCTTGGTTTAATGACAATATTATTATCTACGTCTAAATTTCCCACATTTTTGATAGGTTCCTTTGAATATAAATTTAATTTTTGGTTATTATTGTTACTTAGTAGGGCTAGATTGGAGTTTTGATTTGAAATTAGGGTTTACTATAGTTTTGAGATAGAAATGACTTCGATTTTGAGAGAACAACGATTAAGATGAATTTATTTTAAATCAAATGTTTCCACTACTTTTTCTTCCTAAATCAAGAGAGCAAATAATGTATCCAAATCAGGTAATTTAAATTCATTTTGATATTTAGAATTCAAAATAGAAATAAAGTTTCTATATTTTTCATGTATATTCGTTTGAATTATAATGTAAAGTAATTTATCTTAAAACTATTGATAAAAAACCATCTAGTTGAGATTTAATATTCTTAATTTTAGCAAAATAATTAACAATCTTTTCATCTCCTTTCATTGGAGTGGTGAAAATTTCCATAATCAATTTGATAATTTTTGAGAGATGACTACCTTCATGCATTGAATTGATATATTTACAAGATTTACATGGGAGTCATGACATCTGATAGAGATAAAGAATTCATATTTTACACTCATGAGTATAGAAAACATGACCTCCTATGATTTATGTTAGAAAACACTCAAGTTTTTAGCAGTTGCATGTCTCCCAGTGGGTTTCTTCTCAACACCACTAATGAGATCCCATAGATTTTAGGCCATAAATTTGGCCTTTAACGTGATTTTTCATATACTATAATTCAATCCATTTAGAAGAAGTTGTAATTCATCTAAGTTAAAATTGTTTAAAGAAGCCATATATGTTTTTTATTTTATTTTTCAAAAATATCAAATTTTAAATTTTAAATTTGTTTAGATTCAATTTTTTTCTATATATATATATATATATATAAAACTAAAATTCTATATGTAAACATAAAAACATTTAATATAAAACTTTCTAGTTAAAGGTCTTGAACCCTAGATTCTCTTTTAGGTGAAATGCCTTTCAAATTTGTGCTTTTCCAATTATGTTATAGTGCTCTTCAAAAGTTATTGGTACTCCAATAAAATTTGGTTTTGTTTCTTTTATTTACAAAAATTGTGTGTGAATTGAACCCAAACACTATATTTTTAGCATGCCTAAGACATGTCTTATCCAGATGCTTGGTCAAATTCACAACTATACAAAGCTAAAAATACAAATTTAAGGTTAAAATATTGTGAATTCGGTTTAAAAACAAAGGGTGTGAGGTTCAAACCCCTACATGTTTTATTTAGCTTTAATATATTCAAACACCCATCAATTGTTAGTGATTATTATGCTGAAAGAATTCACAAGTTGGGTTGAGGATGGAAGGCTTCTAACACCCGATAGGAAGATCCATAATCTACGAGTTTAACGTGCGTCGTCATGCTCTATGGCCGAGTGAGACTGTTGATCTGCTCTCCATATGTTGTGCATCGATAAAATCATGGTAGGGATCCTCAATTTTGTGGTGTTTTTGCTTTGTCACTATTTCTCGCATCCCTTCTTCCGGCTACGGATTCTTGATTTGTTTGAATATGTCGTGAGATTATATCTCTGTTATCTCCTTCAACATCCAAATTTCAAGATTTGGGCCCTACCTCGGGATTTCCACAGATCTACAACGAGGCCCTAAGTCGATGGCATTCGCATAACAACTCTCCTAACGGATCTCGGTGATATGACCTTGAAAGACATTGATCGATGTTTAATTCAATGCAACATAATCAATCCTTTATTCGCTACAAATCCATACTCTCCCTTTGCATGGAAATCACAAAGAACAAGGTCAAATACATAAAAATCTCAGAATATACTTCAAAGAGGTAATGGGTATGAAAAGTCTTCTTTTAATTTTATTGAAAACTAACCAACAAATTTTAACTTTAAATGCAACTTCTCCACCTCCATTAACAATGATCTATATGGTTCACTTGGTTAGTGAAGCATTATGTTGGAGGATTACATATCGAGCCCCACCACTACAAATTAGTTAGAATTATTAATTACACAATCCTTCTTTGTAAATCGAATATACGTTTGTTATTTTGGACGTAAATGCATTTGATTTGGGTGACCATTGATGGCTCCATCTGTGTGCCCAAACATCCCAGTGCATTACGGTCAAATATAAAAAAGTGGTAATTTTAAAAATAACCTCCAAGTAAATCAAAGAAGATTTTTTATTCAACAACGTATGAACTTGTATAGAGTCTCAATATTAAACTTTCACTTCAGCAAGTTTGATAGAAAAACTTTTTATCCTTTCATGTTGTCTAGTTGTTTTGTTGGGGTAGCTAAAGGTCACGCAATCGAGTCACATGGATGACAAAGGTTGTTAAAATAGTGGCGGAAGCTTGTATATTTTTAATTTTATTTTTTACACTGAATGTGTTTTCCAAACTGGAGTAGAACCTCATATGTCTTACATATGACATGAAACAGATGGTGCATATTCATTTGAACATCGATGTACATAACAATCGTAATCATCCATGTGGTAAGAGAGGATAAGTCGGGTCAAAATTAATTTCTTGTAATAAAACCAATTTGTAATCGCCATCTAATCTCACGTATTTGTTCATGTGATGTGACAACTTGAAACAAAGCCATTGGCATTAGGATTTCTTCCGCTTCAGTATTCCCTGCCAAATTATGGAGTGAGTAAGTTTTTCTTTTTGTTTATACTTCCTATGGGTTAAGGGTTTGATTCTCATGAAAAGACCATGTCTTTTCTCATAGGGAAGTATATTATACTAATCCTCATAATTCTACTTGTACGTAACATTTTTGCTGCTTTATTTATGAAAAATGCATTTTGAGGGTGTTTTGTTACATTGGCGTACTTAGAAGCTCTGGAACCTACGATATTGAGCCCCACCCACTACAAATTAGTTAGAATTATTAATTATGAAATCCTTATTTGTAAATAGAATAGCTGTTTTTTCTATTTTCGACTAAAATGCATTTGATTTGGGTGACCATTGATGGCTCAAGATATGTGCCCAAATATCCCGAAGGCATTACGGTTAGATATAACAAAATGTTAATTTTAAAAATACCCTCTAGGTAAATCTAAGAAGAGATTGCACTCAACAACGTATGAAACCGTATGAAGAATCGATATTAAACTTTTACTTAAGCAAGCTCGATAGAAAAAAATTTCGTTATCCTTTCATTTCATCCAGGTTGTTCGGTTAGGGGCAACTAAAGGTCACACAATCGAGTTGCATGGATGTAAGAGGTCATTAAAATTGTGACGGGAGCTTGAATATTTTTAAATTTTATTTTCATCTTTGAAGGCATTTTCCAAACTGGAGTAGAACCTCATATGTCTGACATACGACATGAAACAAATGGTGCAGATTCATTTGAACGTCGATGTACATAACAATCATAATCATCCACGTGGCAAGAGAGGATAAGTTGGGGTCAAAATTAATTACCTAAAACAAAATTGATCTGTAACCACTTGCTACTCTCACGTCTCTCGTTCATGTTATGTGACAACTTTAAAAAAGCCATTGGCGCGAGGATCGCTCTGTTTCGGTCTTCCCTGCTAAATTATCAAGTGAGTAAGTTTTTCTTTTTGTTTATACTTCATGTGGGTCAAGGGTTTGATTCTTAGGGAAAATACCATGGCTTTCCTCACAAGGAAGTATATTCTACTAATCCCCAGACTACTACTTGCACGCAACATTTTTTTTGCCATTTATGAAAAATGCATTTTTAGGGGTGTTTCGTTGCATTGACGCACCAAAATAAATCAAACTCGAGACCTTGGACCACTAGGAAAACACCTCTGACTATGATTTTTTGGCATAAACAATTAGAGAGCACATCCCCATCACCACATCTGGGGAGACTTCACAAGAGATTTTTGTGATGTTGAGGAGGATTTTGTCCATGTTGTGGATTTGGTGTAAAAAAATAAAATTTAAAAATAGTCGATCTTCCACCACTATTTTAATGACCTTTTTCATCCACATGACTCAATCGTGTGACCTTTAGCCTGCCCCAACAAAACAACTTCAAAACATGAAAGGATAACAAAATTTTTTTCTATCGAACTTGCTTGAAGCAAAATTTTAATATTGAGACTCCATATAGTTTCATACATTACTGAGTACAAACTCTTCTTTGATTTACCTGGAGGGTATTTTTAGAATTACCACTTTGTTATATCTGACCACAATGCACTGGGATGTTTGGGCACACAGACAAAGCCATCAATGGTCACCCAAATCAAATGCATTTGTGTCCAAAATAACAAATGGCTATTCAATTTACAAAGAAGGATTGCGTAATTAATAATTCTAACTAATTTGTAGTGGGTGGGGATCGATATGTAATCCTCTAGCACAATGCTTCACCGACCAAGTAAACCATATAGATCATTGTTAATGGAGGTGGAGAAGTTGCATTTAAAAAAATAGTGGATCCGGTGTAAAAAAATTGAATTTAAAAATAGTTGAGCTCCTGCCATTGTTTTAACGACCTTTTTCATCCATGTGACTCGATCGCGTGACCCTTAGCTACCCCAACCGAACAATGGACAACATGAAAGGTTAACGATTTTTTTATATCTAACTTCTTTGAAGCTCCATAACCATCAATGACATCTCACTATAAGTAATAATGTGTTCAGAACAATCCCACAAAACAGTAGAATTTCTTTTCATTAATGATTTATAATAGAAAACCCCATGATAAATATATCGTAGTGTTCTCTCTCGAAGCTTTCCATGAGTCTAGAAGGATCGAATCAAGAAACAATAATTTCAATAGGGGTTCGAACATGGAATGTATTGAGAAAATGGAACATAGATAACCGATATTAGTAGGCTCTTACAATTTTACCAGTGGAAAAGGTGTGATATGTGCATGTATTTAATTTTCACTATTTAATTTCCATATTTCCATTGATGTCTTCGTGTTTTATAACAATTCAAACATTGTCCATTCAAAAACCTTAACAGTGTAAAAAATAAAATTAAAAAATAGTTGAGCTCGGCTAGGAGATAAAATATGTGTGTCACTCGTGTATGTTATCGTTAGAGGGGATCAATTATTAATGCTTGTTCATGCATTAAAAATTTATAATAGAAAACCACATAATAAATGTAACTAGTAATGGTCTCTCTCAAAGCTTTTCAAGAGTCTAGAAAGAATGGATTGTGTTGCACGTATTGAGGCCAAGAAACAAACATTTCAATTGGGTTTCAAACATGAAACATACTTGATATTTTCCATTTCTTATTTTGTCACCTTTAAGTGAAAATTACACTCACGCGCATAATGTGAACTCAATTATCAATGATTGTTCACACTTCATCTATTTCCCTACACTTACTCGAGCTTAGTATTATAAAGGGTGGCTATAAAGTGCTCCAAGAAACAAGCATTTCAGTTGGGTTTCAAACTTGAAACCTATTGGATTTTTCCCACTATTTATTTTTCCTCTTTTAAGTATAAATTGCACTCACAAGAAAATGGAACATATATAACCGATATTATTAGGGTCTTACAATTTGACCCATGGAAAATGTGCGATACATGCATTTCAATTGGGTCTCAAACATGGAACCTTTTCAAATTTCCCCATTTTTAGTTTGTCTGTTTAAACACATATTGCACCGCCGTGAATAATACCTGTAAGATAGAGACAATACATTGGAACAAAATTCCCCCCTCCATCGAACCCCTTCTTGATCACCCCTTATCCTTTCCCTCTTTTTTGCTTCCTCATTTTTTCATTCTTCACTCCATCCCCTTCAACGTTTCCATCGTACACTTCATGTATGGTTGCTAGTTTAAATCAACACCCAACTTAGAGGGGAAGCCAAAAATATATCTTTAATTGACTTCCAATGCCACCAAGAGGAGGTATAACCCAAAAAATTATTTAATTAGAGATCAAAAGTTAGTGCCCAGGCTTATTTGATTCTCAAAAAATACATAATCAACTATGAACAAGAACCAATGATGTTTATCTTGAACTTTTCTAGCACTCATAATTGTGAAATAGATTATGCAGAAGGAGATTTTAATTTTATATTGGAAGAAATTTGTAGAGAAAAAATAAAAACTAAACAATAAATATATGGCTTCCTAGTAGGCTACTATTCATAGAAATTTAAATTTTTCTTGCACCTAAATATAGTAGATTTAAATTTGTATTACCTCACAAATTTCCTACACAATCCGGTAAAATCTAATTGCCCTTGAAAACCTACACACTCATAGTAGCTCTTATGCCATGTTAGCAAAATTGGGGTCAAACAATTAATATTAAATTAAATAAATAATACCTCAATTACTTGATTATTAATTACATCCATAGGATTATATGAAGTATATGCACACCGATATCATTGAAAAATTAAATAAAAAATTACTTAATATAAAAAACATCACATATAACACTTGTATTTATGGTGGGAAAACCAAAGGGTTCAAACTCCACCATGGTAAAAAACTTTCCTTTATATCAAGTGGGAATATTACATAGTTATGTGACACATAGTAAATATTCATTTCTTCAAAATATTTAATTTACAATTTGAGATCATGGGCCCCATAATGTAATATGGCATGATCTCCCAAAATGTAATCTCGTAAAATGATCATAAAAATAATTATTCCATTTGATTAATAATCTCAAAGAGATCACCCTATTATATAGGAAGGTTGTTTTGGTTTCCCCTTGCTGGTTGCACGATTTCAATCTTGATTAATTCAATAAATGAATTAATTAAAAATTCCACACTAAGGTGGAATGAACCCGATAAACAAAATCTATAATAATACATTATAACATGGACATGTATTTGTGGTAGCCCACGAAAGGTTACCCCACTTAATATTATACACTCCAACGTGAAGTTCCTTGATAAGAACCATCAACATAACCCCACACCCTAGAATGACGTATGTGAAGATGAATTATTTGTCACGAACTATTAGTCATGGGAAGCTTTTGAAATGATCTAAGATCGATATGATTTATGAAGAAATTTGAAAGGTAAAAATAAGTTTTCCTAAATAATGTTAGCATTTTTGACTAACTAGATTGCCCAGACAAGACTAGAGGTAGTGCCTTAAAATATTTTAGCTTTGGTATCTTATACCAGCTCTCAAAAAAAGCTAAAGAGTTATGCCTTGCCAACCACCACTCATGATTTTCAACCCTTCCAAGTCAAAAAAATCTTGACAATGCAATGAAAAGTGACAAGAATATGGTTTATAGTCTCGAGTCCTAAAATTACAAACCCTGTGCACCCAGAGACCATTCTAATTTCTTTTTGTAAAACCTCCCATGTGAGAAATTTATTTATTAAAGAAAGCCACATAAAAATATGATGTTGGGCATGTGTCTGGAGTTTTCATTTATTTTAAGTGGCACATTGATGTCAAAGGGTGTCTAGGTGATTTAGGTGTCTCCATGAGGTGTCATTCATGAGTTAAGTTGAAGGTTGATTGGTAGTGAATAAATGTTGTGTCATGGTGTTTAGGCTTGTTCTTGGTGCATTGTCAAATAAGAGAGTGTGGTATATGAAATCAAGTAGTTGCAAAAGATCTTCATGAGGTCTAACATGTTTAATATGATGAGTCAAAGGTGTCTTTGTGTCTACAAGTTATTGGCAAGGTCAGTCACGTGTTGAGTGAAGCCATTCTAGGCCTAGTCCTAGACCTAGTGCATGGTGTATGGTACAATAACATGAGAAATGGAGTAGGGAATTATGATACGAGTATGTATAAGGTGTTGTGACATGGCATGCCATGTATAGAAGGCATACAAATCCATATATCAGTTGGTAAGTTCATGATGGGGGTCCTTTTGAAGAAAGAATACAAGAAAAGGATGATTTTGCACATGTAAGTCTTAGTGTCTAGATGTATTCAGATGTAGTTGAGAATGGATGAGAGTTATAAATCATGGAGGATGTTTTTGTGGTTCTTTAGGTCAAATTTCAGGTCAATAGGATCAAGACAAAGCAATAAAATGAGTTTTTGGTCATATCGAGTTCTTGAGAAGGAAAAATCCAGCTCGATGGTGAACTTTGAATGCTCACCCACAAGTGTGAGATATGAATGGGAACCCAATCCTTTGGGGTGTGATTAGACATGGAGTGAAGAGTGTTTTTAAATAAGAAATAATTCATTTGGATGCTAGAGCTTTATGAACAATCATTAAGTAGAGGTGGTCTAAAACCCTAGTTAAACCCTTCCTCTAGAGCGATAGGAGAAATATGAATTGTTTGAGATCCAAATGGATTGGACAAGTTGGTAATATTACTCAGGGTTGTAGAGGACTCTTCAGGGCTCTTGATGGTGGTGGTTTCATGTTCCAGGTTAGTTGGTAAGGTAGAGAAAACCCTAGTTTTGTGGAGATTTGTAGGTATAGAGATGAGATGGAGGTTTCATGATGCAAAGTGAATTATTACAGGAACCTTGAGCTGTATAATAAATGGCCATTAAAATTTTTAGGCAGGTTATGTGAAGAAATTTTTAGTTATAGGTCTCAAAAAGCGCTCTACACTTTTGGCCTTAAGGGCTAAAACCTAGTCATGGAGGTTTGAGGTGTGCTTTGAAGTTTTGCATCTTGTATCGAGTTTGATGGTATTGAATAACTTGTTAGAATATGACATAATGTTTTTGAGGTCTTGGAAAGGTATGAAGAAGTGGTTTTGAGTTGAATTCCTAATGTCCTATTTATCCCTTTTAGGCTTCTAAGAAGGTATGGTGAAACATGTGTTCTTAATTGATGTTATCCATTTGAAATATGCTTGTTAGTGCTTGAGGAGGTTTTTCATGATGCCCTTGATATCTTCCATGTATTGGTTGAGTGTAGATGTGGTGATGAAGGTATTTGAAAACAATTTCCTCAAGATAGTCTCTTGATTCTTAGAAGATGGTTTGAGTAGTTCCAAAGATTGAGTTGTTTGGAGGCCTTGTGCTCTATTTTGGTGAATGAAATGAGTTGTTTCAGTTAGAATACTTCATGATATTTCCATTTATGTGTGATTTGTTCCTTGGTGAGGTGATTTGGTGTGGTAAGTTTCTTGTTCTTGGTGACCTATTTTTGGGCATGATCAACATGCTTAAGTGAGGTAGGAGAGATGGATGTCTTGGAGTGTTGTGTCATGTTTGGTGGTGTCTCATGGACTTGGAGAGTGATTTGGGGTCATTTATATTACATTCATGTGCCCAATAATTCTTGAAATTTGATTTTGATGTGAAAAGTTGTTCACTCTTGTGGACTGGTTTTAGGTGTTTGAAGACCTTGTTGAGATAGCTTAAAAGTAGGTGTGTTTCTGATGTTGATAGCTGGTGCAAAGATTCTTGTGATTATTGGTGGTGTCTAGAGGATGTTCCTAACTTGTGTGGAGTTGGAGAAATCTTGGTGAAGCTGTGTTGAGCCCTTGGAGTTCATGGTGCATTATTTAGATCTAAAAGACCTTGTTTTAGGCCTACTTGAGATGCCTTGAGCTAGTTCTTGATGGTGCAACCCTTGATGACCTATTTGGTATCTTATTTTTATTTTATATGAGTGAGTGGATATTTTTTTATGTTAAAATGACCAAACTTAATGATCTTAGCTGACTCGTGGTCATTTATGGGGTGTGTCAAGTATAAAAGTAAAGTGTGATGGCTTATTTGAGTGTGTTGAGATGATGGGGATGTGAGTGAGCTAGAAAGGTTAGAGAATAGGTTAGAGGGTCAAGGTGGATCTGAAGATAGGAATGCGGAAGATTTGAGAGAAGAGTGGAGAACAATTTTTTCAAGGTCACTTGACCTAATCAACATGTGAAGAAGTTAGCATGAGTAAAGAAGGAGAGAGGGTAGTTTGAGAAGGTTTTTTTGTAATAGGAGCTAAACTTGTGATCAAAATCTGTTGTAGGAGAAAAAAATATTCAATGATCATCTATTTCAGGTGGTTAGGTGTATGCTTAATCATCTTAGGGGGTTATGGCCTCCTTGTAGGGTGGGTGTCCTACTAAACTAAGGGTTGGTGCTCCTTGTGGGGATGGTGCCTCACTAAAAAAATTGTCTGATGTGTAATATTCACATGAGTCTTTTGGATTGAGAAATATACTCAAATTTTTTTGTGGGTTTTATTACCCCTGAGGGTTTCCTAGTTTACATATGGTGTTCATGTGTTCTATCTCTTTTTTATTGTTCTTGTGAATTGATATTTCACACCTAATAAGTTCATAATTGAATATGTATGTTGAATGGTTTCTTTGATGATGTTGTAAGATATGGTAAATAAAATGAAAGTTTTTTAATAATGATTCATCCCCTCTCGAGTCTCTTTTCTTCTAAAAATTGTATTAGAGAAGGTCCTTGTGAAACACATTTAACAACTTGGAGGAGATCATATAAGAACAATGGGAAAATCATCCGGAGTTGAGATTTTGAATTAGTGACTTTGAGAAATAAGTATGAAATTGTAGTCTTTGATCCATGGATTTCAAGAGAAAATTATTTTTATGAAGGTTAAGCATGTTCAAGCTATCAAAGTATTGAAATCCTAAGTTAAGAGTGTAACAAAAGCCATAAAGGTCGAAGAAAAATATTTCCTTTGGTATGAAGATGAGTTGAGATCCTTGAAATCAAAATTGGAACAATCAACTAGCAGGTCAAATACCTATGAGAAGTTTGAAAAATCTCTAAGGCCTTAGATGATATGTTGAACAATCAGAGGGAATCTAGTGAAAAGACATGCTTAGGCTTCAAAGGAGAGAATATGGATAATTGTGAAGATAATAAGGTTAGAATAAGTACTCAAACAAACATAAAGGAAACCAAGAAGACAAATTCAATAAGGTATAACCCTATTCAACATTCAATGTAATAAGGTATGGTTCTAATTTCAATGGTTATTGTTATGCTTGTCATGAATTTAGTCATAGAGCTAGAGATTGCAAGAAAAGGTCCTCAAGGAGTGAGCACCCATGGAGTTATGATGGTTCTTTTAATGGTTAGTGTTATTCATGTTTTGATTTTTTCATATGGTTTTGGATTATGTTTGGAACCTAAGTGCATATCAGTCTAGAGGTAGAAATGGTGTTTATGTTACACCTATCATAAACTAGGCCATATGGCAAGATTTTGTCAAAGTAAGAATTCTAATGAATTTGAAAAGGGTAAGAATGTTCAAGGCAAGAATATTTTTATCAATAGGTATACCAAAGAGGAGTATGCTTAGCCAAGGAAACTAAAAGTTTAATCTTATAGAAATAGTCAATGAAGAAAATGAGGACCAAATTAGTCATGAAAATCAAGGAATCAGATCAAGGAATTGAAGCCAAGAAGGATTATTCAAAGGAAAATATGTAGAGAGTGTAAAGGAGAAAACAAAACCTATCAAAGGAGGTTCAAGTTTAAGGAACATGCTAGATGTTACTTGTGAGGCTAAGGCTAAGGAGGAAATTAGGATTGCGAAGCCTAAGACTAATACAAATAAAAGAAGATTATTATACCTAATTGTGAATGAAGATAAACACATGTGTTTTTCAGGTTTTCAATAAGAAGAATAAGAGATAGTAGATGAAATTATCATGCCTGAAAAACCATCCAAGAAGAATGAGAAAACATCAAAGGAAAATTACAAGATAGATAAAAAGAGGGTGGATTCTTTGGGCTCATTTGATGATTACATACTATTCTAGTGCTCTAAGAAGGATGAAGTGTCTTCACTAGGATTATTGAAGAAATTCTGCTATTAAAGGAGGAATGAGTGTGTTTTGTGTGACTTATGAAGGAACAAGGTCTGTATTATGTGTTTGAAGTTATGTTGGTTCAGTCTTGATAAAATATGTTTGAGTCTTGTTTATCCAAGCTATGAAAAGGTGTGTGTATACAGTCAAAAGGTCTATGAAGTTGTTTTGTCATAAGTCTGTAACTAAGTCGGCGTATATGAGTTTTCAAAATATTTGCAAGTAAAATTTGGGTAGGATATTGGTCTATAAAGTAGATGAAACTATAAAGTAATGCTTATTCTAGGGAAGTTAGTTTATTACCAAGAATGCCTTGTGAAGTAAGACTTGTGATTCATACTGATTCACGTCAATAGAGTGACATAGATATGAGTGTATCATCTTAGGAGGAGAAATGTTGAAATCAAGGTCTAAATGTGAAGTGGCAAGGACTATTAATACATTGAATATAGAGAGAGAGAGTAGTCAAGTTTTTGTGTATCAAGAAGGAATGTATGAGTAGTTTAAAGAGTGTTACACAATGATCATAATTGTAGGGTTTTCAAATGGTTCTATGTAAGTCCATGAAGGTCTTGACAACAAGATAAAAAATTCTTACAAAACAATAAAGGGTATTTGAAGGCTTGACAAAAGTTGTTTGCTTCATGAAGAACCAAAATCTAGGAAAGTATGATCAATTAGTGGTATTTGAAGTTTTTATTCCATAAAATATTTTTTTCCAAGTCAAGAGAATGTTAAAAATATGCTCCTATGGGGGTCAAGTCCCATGTTGATCAAGTGTGACATAATCTATGAGATATTTTAATGTGCAAATGGTTGCTGAGGTATGAGTAGTCATTTGGAGATTTGTTTTCAATGAGGAAGATGACATTGATTCATGGTAAGCTGGTATACTTAAATAAGAAGCCCGAGTATGTATTTGGTAAGAAGATAGTGCCCAGATGATGTAAAAAGAAGGTTAATAGTAGTCACGAGTGGTCGAAGTTTAGAGTCAGAAAAAGGAGGTATGAAAGAAGATGTATACTAGGTCTAGCAACTATAGTTAGTACATTATCTTAAGAAGAGAAAAGTTGAGATATGAACAAGGTATGTTGTCTCCTATGAGTTTTTGTATCTATTTCAAGTAGTTGTCAATGTGGTATCAAGAGTGTGATCATAAAAGTGGATTCAAGTGGATTTTATGCAAAAATGGTCTTGGTACTATCAATTTATTTGGTGTTAAGTGTGTTCTCAAAGGTGGTTTGCTTGAGCAATGATAGTCTGAGTTATCCAAAGTCAGAGTATTGTTATAAGTTGAAGTTATGAGTATAAACTTATTAGGAGGTAGAGTAACCTGATTAGGTCCAATCATTAAGAGAAAACGAGCATGATTTAAAGGGAGAGAATATTTATCTCAAGGTCTATGAAGATAATGAAGGTGAGAATCAATCTATGGGAGATACCTTGCTCCAAGAAGTTACATTTGAAAGGTTGTGCATGTGCTAGAAACATGTGTTTCAAGGTAGGATTAGATGTCTTAGATTATGAAATTGAGCTATTTATGATCAAAGTTGAAAGACACATGATTGATCAAAACTAAGTATCATACGCATGTGTTAGGTGTCAAGGTGACACAAGAAGGCCAATATAAGAGATAAGTTATGTAGGTCTTGAACTAAAAACAAATGCGAGATAAAGGTACATAATCATGAAGAAGATCTAAAACAAGTGTAAAAACATATAGTTGTATGAATATGTTAAGGAGGGAGTTGTGTGAGTGAGTTTAAGGCTATATTGGTGCCAAGTAGATGAGTAAGACCAAGAATGAAGACCAAATTGAAGAATGTAACCACCTACGGGAGAAAATATGAGTATTAATCAACATGATAGGTTTAAAGAAAGAGTCAGAGTGAAATGAAGATCAAGACAGAGGGAGTGATGTCCATGATCTCCAGTAAAGTCTTGAATTCAAGAGTGTGTATAGGTCCATAGGATCATTTTTCATTTCTGAAGTCAAGATGGAGAGTACAATCCAAGGAGAACTAGTAAGTTGTCTATATGCATTGTTGTCATTGTTTTCATGTTGAGTTGTCATAGTGCGTTTTCATAGATGTCAAAGGGGAGAGTAGACTCAAAAACATGAAAAATAGGTCTTGTAGGTGTTTGCATTTGTGGTTTCCATCAATGTTTCTAAAGGTGGTTGCCATCAATGAAAAAGGGGAGATTTTTGTCCATTGTGTCTATGGTGTTTTCATTGATGTCAAGTGGCACATTAATGTCAAAGGGTGTCAAGTGATTTAGGTGTCTCCATGAGGTATCATTCATGAATTAAGTTGAAGGTTGATTGGTAGTGAAGAGATGTTGTGTCATGATGTTGTTGTGTCATGGTGTCTAGGCTTGTTCTTGGTGCATTGTCAAGCAAGAGAGTGTGGTATATGAACTCCAGTAGTTTTATAAGGTCTTCATGAGGTCTAACATGTTTAATATGATGATTCAAATGTGTCTTTGTTTCTAAAAGGTTCGTCATGTGTTGAGTGAATTAGTTCTAGTCCCAGTCCTATACCTAGTACATGGTGTATGATATAGTAACATGAGAAATGGAGATGGGAAGTATGATATGAGTATGTAGAAGGTGTTGTGACATGGCATGACATGTATAGAGGGCATACAAAGCCATATCTCAGATGATAAGTGCATGATTAAGGTCCTTTTGAAACAAGACTACAAGACAAGGAGGGTTTTACACATGTAATTATTAATGTCTAGAGAGATTCAAATTTAGTTGAGCATGGATGAGAGTTGGAAAACATGAAGGAGGTTGGTATGGTGCTGACATCAAATTTTAAGTCAAGAGGGTTGAGACAAAGCAAGAAAAATATTTTTTTGTCATATTGAGTTCTTGAGAAGAAAAAATCCATCTCCATGGTAAAATTTGAATGCTCACCCACAAGTGTGAGATATACATGGGAACATGAGACTTTGGGGATGATCGGGCATGAAGTAAATAGTTTTTTTCAAGAAGAAAGAGTTCATTTGGATGTCAAATTATTATGAACAATCATTAAGAAGTAGAGGTGGTCTAAAACCCTATTTAAACCCTTCCTCTAGAGTGATAGGATAAATGTGCATTGTTTGAGATCCAAATGGATTGGAAAATATAGTATGATGGCTCAGGGTTGTAGAGGAATCTTTAGGGATCCTGATGGTGGTGGTTTCATGTTCCAAGTCGGTTGGTAAGGTAGAGAAAAACCCTAGTTTTGTGGAGATTTATAGGTATAGAGTTGAGATGGAGGTTTCATGATGCAAAGTGAATTGTTCCAGGAACCTTGAGATTTTTAATAAATGGCCATGAAAATTTTCAAGTAGGTTTTGTGAAGAAAGTTTTAGATACAGGTCTCCAAAAGTGCCTTACCGCTTTTGGCCTTAAGGGCTAAAACCTAGCCATGGAGGTTTGAGGCATGCTTTAAAGTTTTGAATATTATATCAGAGTTTAATGGTCTTGAATATCTTGTTGGAATCTCACATAATGTATTTGAGGTCTTGGAAAGGTATGAAGAAGTGGTTTTGAAGTTGAATCCCTAATGGCCTAATTGACCGTATTAGGCTTGCTAAGAAGGTATGGTGAAATGGGTGTGCTTGGTTGATATTATAAATTTGACATATGCTTGTTAGTTATTGAGAAGGGTTTTTATGGTTCCCTTTATATGTTACATGTATTATATGATCTTGGAAGTGGTGATGAAGGTATTTGAGAACAATTTCCTCAAGACAAGTTCTTGAGTCCTAGAAGCTAGTTTGAGCAGTTCCATATATTTAGTTGTTTGAAGGCCTTATGCTCTATTTTGGTGAATGAAATGAGTTTTTTTGGTTATAATACTTCATTATATTTCCATTGATGTGTTATTTGTTCCTTGGTGAGGTGATTTGGTTATTTATGCTTCCTATTCTTGGTGACCTATTTCTGGGCATGATCAACATGCTTAAGTAAGGTAGGAGAGATGGATGTTTTGGAGTGTTGTGCCCTGATTAGCAGTGTATGATGGACATGGAGAGTGATTTCAGGTCATTTATATTCCATTAATGTTCCCAATAAGTACTTAAATTTTATTTTGATGTGCAAAGTTGTTCACTTTTATGGACTTGTTTTAGGTGCTTGAAGACCTTGTTGAGATAAATTGCAAGTTGTTGTGTTTTATGGTGTTAATAGATGGTTTAGAGATTCTTGTGATTTTTTGTGGTGTTTAGAGGATTTTCTTGACTTGTGTGGATCTAGAGGAATCTTGGTGAAGATGTTTTGAGCCCTTGGAGTTCATGGTGCATTCATTGGAGCTAGAAGACCTTGTTTTAGGCCTATTTGAGATGCCTTGAGCTAGTTCTTGGTGGTGCGAACCTTGATGAACTATATGGTATATTATTTTTATTTTATATGAGTGAGTGGATATGTTTTTATGTTTACATGATCAAACTTAATGGTTCTAGTTGACTCATGGTCATTTATGGGGTGTGTCAAGTATAAAAGTAAAGTGTGATGGCTCATTTGAGTGTGTTGAGATGATGGGGATGTGAACAAGATAGAGAAGGTTAGAGAAGATATTAGGGGGGTCAAGGGAAGACATTAATATAGGAATGAAGAGTGGAGAAGAGTGGAGTATAATGTTTTCAAGGTCACTTGACCTATTCAACATGTGAAGAAGTAAGTATGAGTGAAGAAGGAGATATGGCAGTTTGAGAAGGTTTTGTGTAAGAGGAGTTGAACTTGTGATCACAATATATCGTAGGAGAAAAAAATATTTAGTGATCATATAGTTAAAATGGATAGGTGGGTTCTTAATCAGATTAGGGGTTTTATCCTCCTTGTAGGGTGGGTTCCCTACTAAACTAGGGGTTGGTGCTCCTTGTGGGGTTAGTGCCTCACTAAACAAATCTTGTGTGATGTGTAATATTCACATGAGTATTTTGGATTGAGTAATATATTCAAAAATTTCAATGGGTTTTCTTCCCTTGAGGGTTTCCCACTTTACATCTAGTGTTAATGTGTTTGGTCTCTTATTTCATGTTCTTGTGAATGGATGTTGCACACCTAATAAGTTCATAATTGAATATGCATGTTGAATGATTGTTTTGATGATGTTGTAAGCTATGGAAAATGAAATGAAAGTTTTGTAAAACTGATTCACCCCCTCAATCTCTTTGTTTCTAACAATTGGTATCAGAGAAAGGTCCTTGTGAAGAAATTTTAACAGCTTGGAGGAGATGTTAGAAGCACAATGGGAAAATAATCTAGAGTTTAGACTTCATTGGTGAATTTGAGAAAGAAGTATGAAATTTTAGAGTTCTTTATCCATGGATTGCAAGAGAAAATTATTTGTATGGAGCTTGAGAATGTTCAAGCTATCAAAGTACTAGAATCCCAAGTTAAGAATGTGAAAAAAATCCATAAAGGTTAAAGAAAAGGCTTGCCTCAGTGCCAAGATGAGTTGAGATCCCTTAAATCGAATTGGAACAAGCGGTTAACAAGTTGAATACCTATAAGAAGTTTCCATATCTGATTTAATTTTTGCACCATATCTAACTTTCTAGATCCACTAGTTTCCAATAATCAATAAGTAAAAATTAAATCTTTCCACATCATTTAAGCTTTAAGTGATGTGTTTAATAAGACATATTAGCCATTATTGATAGTGAGGGGATCATATTTTTGAATTATGATTTGATTCCACATACCCCATTAAAAAAATCCTCCACATGTTGTTTTATGGAAAGGAATCACAAGAAAGATAAATTTTTTTAAGGCACTAACCACCTGCATCCTTAGTAAAACCAAGGGAATGATATTTAATCGAATTAACACCTAAATATTTCATCCTACTAGTTTACTGAAATTTCAAGTTTTATCCATGATCATGTTAAGAACATGTTTATGGATATGGGCTAAGAAATATAATAAATAGGGGTAAACTTAAAAATTAACTTCAAAGGAGTGATCCTTCCACTAAGAGACAATCATCTATTACGCAAAAAAAATATTCTCTTATCCATATTTTTGATTAGTTGGTGCCAATCATTTTTCCCATAATCATTTGAATTCAAATAGAAACCCATATATTTGAAGCCAAAATGAAGATCAAATTGTGGAAAAGGGAAACCCCAAAATCCAAACTAATATGGGTAGGTTCCAAGCAATTTTAAAGACTTCAATAGATTAGCCTCCATGCTAACAACCACAAAAAAGACACCCAAATACTATGTTTAACTTAGTGATGTCCCTCCGAGAACCATTACAAAAATAATACATCATCCACAAAACGTAAATGCGTAAGAGAGATATACCTTTCCACCTTTATACCTCTGATATCACCATACACTTAGCTTCCATAATAACATGACTAAGCCCCAAAGAAATGAATTAAAAGAAAAATGGAGATCGAGGACAACACTGCCTTATACCATGCACATATGTAAAGAAATATGATTTTGATCTATTTATAAATAATGAGAAGGAAATAAAGGTCAAGCATCCCATTATAAAATTCACCATATACAAGAAGAAACCTATATGGATCAACAATAATCTAAAATAAATCTAGTTTTCCTTGTTAAAGACCATAGATAAGTAAAGTTTAAAAATAACAACCCATACCTTCTTAGCTTTTATGGAGCGAAGACCCTTCCGAGTCACCCTAAAAAAATCATGAATATGTCTTCCATGCAAAAAACCAACCTTCTCACAAGATATAGTCCTAGAGAAAATTTTCTTAACCCTTACAAGAATAATTTTATCTATAATTTTATAGATGCGGTTAATAAAGATATGGGTTAAAAATCATCAAAGGAAGTTTGGATGTCATTCTTGGGAATGAGAGAAATGAAGGTGGATTTGATATACCCTATGATCTTCCCCATCATCATGGAATCATTAACCACCCTTAACATCTCCCGATAAGAAAAATGAAAAACCTCTTGAATAATTCCACCTTCTAACCATCGTGTCTAAGGATTTTATCTTTTTGGAAAGTAGCAAAAATGACCGCTATTATTTCATATATACTTACTTTCTGAACTCTTCCATTTGATTCCTCATCGAAAAAGGTAGGAAAAATTAGAAATTTTAAAAATATCTACAATATTAACACTTTCAGGATCCTTGTACAACCACTCCAAGTGAGAGACACTTAAAACGATGATTTCCTTTAAGGACCAGACCATAAATCAATCCTCCTAATTCATTTCTAAATAGTATTTTTGTTTTTATGAAGATTGGTAAAATTTTGAAAAATGGTGTTTTCATCAACATTTTTAACCAAAAGGATCCACTTTTCATTATGAAAATGTTTTGTTATCCAAAAGAAATGATCTCTTCTTAAAATCTAGTGCATTTATCCTAAAGATGAAATCCTCATCAAAAACCTATTCAAATTCCCAGGAAAATAAATTAACAATATGTTGCTCCATCGACAAAATTTCCCTTTCGGACTCCTTATACTTGTAGGCTTCGCAAGTAGAAAAAAATTCATAAATATTTTCAAATTGAATGCAAATTCAAGCTGAAAGACTCCTCGGGAAAAGTGTCAAAATCAACCCACTCTTCATTAAGTAGGTTGAGGAATCCTCCTCCATCCATTAAGGATTGAATTTTAAAAGGATTAGAGGATTTTGGTCCTTTTCTATCTATAGTAGGATGGGTAGATGATCGAATTATCTTCCGGAAGAAGCGAACAAATATCATCTTCTCAAAACCATTCAACATGGTATTAAAGATTAAAAATCTATCAACTTGTTATCACATGTTTTTGCAATGGAAAAATTTAACATGAAAACATGACAACTATCTTTGCATGATATCAATTTTTTTATCGTAAACATTCTTGGGAACTCTTTTAGATAAGTTCATCCCCATGTGTTAGGAATGTTTCCATCCTTTGGTGCCCATGTATATGGTATTAAACTTGCCTATGTGTTGAATGGATGAAAAAAAAGTTCACAAGATTCTTCTGAGACAACATCTTTCAAGGAAGATCTTTTAGTAGGCTTAAGAATGGCTATTTTTAGCCTTTCTAAGGTAAGTGCATATTCTTATGAGAAAATTTGAAGACCCATATTCATAAGGGATTTTTATTAATAATACAATATCATTGTGTAAGTGATTTAGGAAAGATTTGGAGGGTTAGGAGCAACTTCAGCAAAATCATGTTTTTGAGGGAGAAGGAGCTTGCACTACAAAAAAGAACTTGAGATTTAGAAGATGATTGTAGGAGCTCCAGAATGAGTTGGAGGCCAAAACAGATATCAATGGAAAGCTAATTAAATTACTTACATGGTGGTATTTTCATATTTCTGACAAGACCCATGAATTTCTTTCCATAACTTATTATTGATAGCCAAACTTGTTGATCACGAGAAAGAAGGAAATTTTGAGGAGGTTTCAAGATAAATAATACCTTGAGACCCATTCCATTCTTCTAAAAATTCCTTTTGTATTAAAATTCATATAAATAAGTTCCCAAAAAGTCCTCTGGGAGCTCCAATAACTGTCATTTTCAAGGTCCTTCTCAAGGTACAAGCTTCTTCCTTAGTCAAAATTTTCAGTGCCATGGAAACATGAGGTTGAGGTGCACTTTTGTGTCCCTTAGTACCTTTCCAAGGGGACAAGGGGGATAGAAAAATTCACCTCTCCCCCTTTGAGATCCTAGAACAACTACATGACCCTGGAAGGCTCCCGTAAGCACCCTTTAGCAATTATCTAGCCTTTGCCTTGTGCCTTGCATACCCACCATTTATCTCCATGAGGTTGAGGAAATTTTTTGTGTCCCTTTAGTCCCTTTTCGAAGGGGACAAAAATATGTCCCCCCTCATTTCTCCCACATGGTTCCTCACGTGACTTCAACTTACCCTCAGGTGTCGAAAATAAGCTCCTTCCTCTCTCTCCTCTGCCAATGCATGTATGAAACTTGTCCTCATAGGGATAGTATGAAATTTTGTTCCCCCTTCATTGCTTTCCAAGGGGACATGGGGGACAAAAAAATGCACCCCCTAAAGGCATAAAAACCAAGGAGATAGTGCATTTTTCCATTTTCCTCCATTTTGCTCAAAATCTACCCAGAACTTTGGAAAATTTTCTTCCAAATTTTTCTCCTCCATTGTTCCTCCTCCATTCCTCCCTCCATGTTTCCATGATCTTGATGAAGAAATATTTCACAAAATTTTCAAATTTTTAAAGGCTCCATGTGTATTTTCTCACTTGAATGACTCCGTACTTGAGAAGGTGAAATTTTCATATCTCATAAATCGGTGCATGGATCGAGGTGGGGTTTTTTGCAATATTATTCATTTCAGAACACCTTAAAGGATAAATTGACAACATATTAAATGATTCCTAAATTTTTAATGGTGAAAAAACCCTCATTTTGTGCCCTAGCTTTCATTCCTTCAATTTCCCATCATTCCGCGATGAAATCGAGCTAAAAACTTTGAACACAAAGTCCAGATGAAAACCTATTCCGGTGAAGCTAATTTCATCACAATCCAAGTTGGGAAATAAATTTTTCCAAAAATATCTAGGAATCATTAATGGATTCCATCATTTAGTAATGAAAAGGAAGAGGTACTTCTTCACTTCCCAGGTTCCAGTGGGTGAAATCATGTGAAAATTGGAGCAGAGCTTCAAAATGAATTATGTAAACTTATGCAAGTGGTTTTGTTCAAATCCAAAATCAAGGAAGACTTTATATTTTTAGTAATTATCTATGGGATAACCTACTATAAATAGTAATTTCAAGAAAAATGTGCATTCACACTCCTTATTTCACTCCCTCATGATCGAGACACTCCAAAATTGACAAGATTGACAAAAATGGAAAAAATTGGCTAAATGAGACCATAATGGTGAATATTATAAAAATATAAAATGAGTGAAAGGAGATAAAGGTGGTCACATTTCAATTCATTCACTCATCCTACGATGGTCTCAACACTCACAGGGAGCTCTCTCTCTTTTTTCAAGTCAATTCTTGCATTCCCGATGTAGTGAGCAAAGAGTGCCAAAATGAGAAAATTGCCAATTTTGTATTGAAGACCCTTTAATTCATTTCACATGTGATGCATGATCAACTGGTGGATGAAATTTATTTTGGTATCATTCTCCTTTCCTCACTCTAGAATCAAAATATTTTTCACATGCTTGTTCATCATTAATGCGTCTCGTAGTGGCAGGATCAAGATCATGGCTAAGTGAACAAAGTGCATCCAATTTCTCCCATGTGAATGATTGATCATGAAGTGTGATAGTGTCTCAAATATCAATGATTTTCTCAATGAGGGAGTCATCTTCTAATGTTCTCAGTGGTATTCTTCTCAAGTTTTCATCATCCCTCTTCTCGGTGTATCTAGGAAGCATGTGTAGAAGTGCATTATTTCAAAGATTTTTAAAAGGGGAAAAGTGTTCAAAAGTGTCCAAAAGAGAAACCTTCATCAATAGAGCATGGAAATGTTACAGAGGGCCATCTTGGGACAAGTTTCAATCTTCAACATCAGTGGAGATGATCTTCATCAAAGGTAGAGGCATCCTCATCCAGGTTGTGGGGCATTCCTTCTCTTCTCTCTCCATTCTTTCTCCTCTTCTCTACCCCCTTTCTATTTCTCCATTATAAGAAATCATGAATTTCATCCTATTCAGTTAAATGTGACTATAATCAATATTGTAATAAGTCACCCTCAATTAATAAAAATGGGACTTAATTCATCCCTAGGGAATCAAAGAGTCACATGTTGTAGAAGATAAATGAAAATTCATGTGGGGGTAGTGAAGAGTCTCTTGAAATCTATAAATTGTAATGACTTCCCCATTCCAAAGGGTTGTCAATTTTGTATGTTCAAGAGTAGATAACTACTTGTGATAAGCAAAAGAGATAGTTATTTTCTTCCATTCTCCTTCTCATATGTTCTTCCATTCCTCTCTTTGTACAACTTTTCCAAGAATGTCAATAAAGAAGAAAGGAGTTTCATGCTTTTTTTGATGAGGGAATTAGTGAGACTTTGTGTTCATAATTCCATCTTATCTTGGTGTTAGTAACAAGGTTGTTTTATTTTTTAATATGTGTGTTGAAATACTATGATTAATCTTTGTAGGCATCTAAATTTTCTACCTACGATATTAATCCCCCTCCTAATTTCCCACTCCCTTTTCCCACCTACTTAGAAAATTCCTCCCTTGCAAGAAATTGTAAGCATTTTCATAGGTTCAATGGAGTGTCCTTTGGATCCCCGACCTCTAGGACAACAAAATTTTTTATTTTCATTCACACAATAAATGGAGCTGCCCCATTCAAGCAGAGGGACCTAGTCCCAGAGCATTGGCAGAAATCCACCAATTTTTCCAACCAACAAATTTTCTCACCAACAATTTTTAACGCCCCACCATGGGGTAGATTTAGCACTTTTGCACCCAAAATATGAACCACAAAATACAAAAAAATTAAAATTAAAAAAAACAAAAAAAATGGAAAAACCATTCTAAAAACCCACTGTTGATTCCTATGAGTAACCCTTCATATTCCATAGTGTCCCTTTCATATTCTTGTTGCAGATTTTCCCAAACTGGCTAAAAGAAGATATACCATGATGAATAGGTTAAGAAAATTAGTTGATCCCTTTTGAGGCTTTGAAAATCCATACAAGAACAAATCATAGATAATCCCTACTACTTCTCTCAAGCCTCATCTCCATCTGATTCTTCAAGTGGTACCCTAGAAATCCTATCCAAAATCCTATTGATACTCCTCCTAAAATCCTCTTGTTTCTCTTACCTTCCACCACCATTGAACATTGAATTCCCTAGTGAAGGAAGAACAAGAACTAAAAGAAGAATTGGGAGAAGAATTTTCAGAATTTTAAGTGGAAGAAGAATAAAGAAGAAAAATAATGGCATGAATGAAAGAAGAAAGACCCCAACCCATTATTCCATGGGGAAGGAATACAAGTCCACTCACTCTTACACCTCCTCTTCATGATCTACTAATGAAGTTCCCAAGAAATTTCTAAAGTTCAAAGGTGATGACACACAAACTTCCCAAAGAACACATCTCTACCTTCATCACATCATGCAAAATTCTTGGAATCGAACATGAGATGTTGCTGTGAGATTATTTGTGGAATCACTTCAAGAAAAGGTAAAATGAGTGGTTTTATCTCTTTCCCTCCCACTCCATAACATGTTGGGAAGACATTCAAGAAAATTTCATAGCAAGATTCAAATCAGCCAAATATTTCCAAGACCTCCTCATTCAATTGGTACAAATGAGGAAAGAATCAAATGAAACTATGAGAGACTTCATGGCCCATTTCAACCGGTTACTCCATATAATACTAGAAGATGCTTCACCATCTAAAGAAAATGTCAAGATATTATTCATCAATGCACAACCCCCTAAAATTGGATTCATCTTACAAAGATTTCAACCTCATACTCTTGAGCTTTCCCAAGATGATGCAATTGAGATTGAAGATGATCTAATTTTGTTTGGAAAAATGAAGAATCCAAATGGAAAGCAAAGGGGTCAATTTTCCAAGGAAGGTACCACTAACTGAATCTCTTGTCCAAAAATTGGAAAATGAATTAAATGCAATAAAGAAACAAATAGCCCAAAATATTCCTCTTCAAAATCAAGATAGGAATCGGATTTCTAGAGCACCCCAAAGGCTTTCCTTGGAAGCTCCACCTATCAATGCAATTTATGTAGAACTCAAGAAGATGAAGAAGGACTTGAAAAGAAAGTGAAGGCAATGATTTCCTAGAGATTGAAGAAGTAGATAATGATGCACAAATCAGATTATATGAATATTTGGAGGTGATGAAGATGATGAAAAGATGCACCCAATTTCTCATGTGCATTATTCACCATTTTCTCATCTCAAAAAGGAGATTCTTCCTCCATTGTTGTGAAAAGAAGAAGGATGAATATCCTCATGTGGAAACTCTACAAAATAAAATAATCAGTCGAGGATCTCCACTTCCACCCTCCATGGAGTCTGCATTGGAGAAACTTGATCTTGTGGAAAGCAAGAGGTCACTGTTATTCCAAGTAAGTCTTCCAATGCCCTTCTAAATTCTAAGTCTTCTCCTACAAAATCTAGTCCTTCAAGAGTCTCTAGTATACCTTCAAAGTCAGCCTCTTTTTCCCAAACATCCACTCCCACTCCCAATCCTATCCTAACTCCAAAATAGTGCTTCATCCCCTTATCCACATCTTATCCTTTTGATATCATAGAACATGTGAAAAAATCCAAAGTGCAGATTTCCAAATCTGAGTATTTGTGGACTCATCCCGAGAAATTCGAGAAGCTTTTTTGTCATATTAAGGGTATTAGTTCAAAGCCCAATACTATGACTCCTAGTTCTAAAGGAATACTACCAACCCCACCTACACCTCCATCATAGAGCATGTTTTCCATGAGTGCATCAAAGACTGATAAGATTGATCCTTTATATGTCTCCCTTTTTGGAAGATACCAATTGAATAATTGTATAATAGATTTAGTGCTTTTAACAATGTAATGCCTATAAAGGTGGCCAATGCTCTTGACTCACCTTGACATGGGCTAGTGGCTCATGTTACTCCATGGAATCAAAGGAGGTCCCACTTGTGGGAAAGATCAATGATGCAATGTGTGTCTCTCATCAAATTTCTAGATAAGAAGGTGTCAATGACTATCTTGGTGGTAGAACATTCTAACTTCATTTGGAATGTTGTTAAGTAGAAGCTTTTTCCAAACTTTGGAGGAAAAATCCAGATGAATTGGTCTTCCACAACCATTCTAGTTAAAGGAGATATGGAGAAGTTTCTTCCTGTGAAAAAGATGAAATATACGGTGTAAAATTTAGGAAATCCAGAAGCTAACATCTTGTACCAAGATAGTGGGAAGATGAATCATTTCATAAAAAACGAAGAGGAGGATGAGATTCCCACCTTGATAGGACCAAAAATCCCTTTTCGAGGGGGTATTGATCTTGAAGAAGTGTTGAGAAATTTTGAGTTGCAAGAGGGTATCCCCAGTTGTCGGATGATGCAAGCCATGAAGAAGAGAAATGGTTCTTGATGAATTTCAAGTGGAGAAATCAGATGACATGTTTCCCCATGATGAGGAGGTGTTCTCATTCCCATTTGAAGATGAAGATTCTCTTGATCATGTCATCCATGAAGAAGAAAATCCAACTTGTGATGAGCCTTTGAAAGGTTTGAAAGAAGAATTTGAAGAAATGCTAAGAATTGTAGAAGAAAAAAAGATCCTCATCTTAGTCTTGAACTCCTAATGCAAGCCATGGATTTCAAGACATGTGTGAATCCAATTTTGAATTCTCAACCAATTTGAAATTTGGTCATGATGAAATAAAGTAAGGTGAAAAATCTGATGTCCCTCTTGAACAATGATTGATGGATGTGATGATGAAATTGAAGTTTTCTCTTTTCCATTCAAGAAGAATATTCTTTCTATGATGAAAATTGAAACAAAGAGTTTTGGAGTCCTTTGATGATGAATCCTCCCATTGAAAATGAAAGTGTGAATGCAATGAGGAGCTTCAGGATGATGAAGCAATTCCTCCAAATGGTTTCCTTGAATTTCAAAATGAATATTCTTCAATGAATGTAAAGGTGAGATTTTGGAAATTTGAAGGAACCCATATGCAAAAATATTGAAAAAGTCTGCAAAGGTACGGAAGATCCCAAGATAAGTTCTTGACCTCTTGACTCATGCATATGGCCATGCAAGATATGTATGAGGTTATGTCTAACTCTTCACTCAATTTCAAACACCTCATAATGAGATAGATGAATTCAAGGCCTCTAAAATTTTTTTTAATAACATGAATGTGGGAAAGAAGAAAACTCAAGATATTCAAGAATTCAACAAAAATCAGCCTGGGGAAATGATGGGATGCTAAATAAGAAATCAATAGTGTTGAACACATGGAAGGCAATTTTCACTCTAAAATTGATTTCAAAGATAATAAGAGAAATGGAATTTCTTAAGTGAATATTTAAGCATCAAAATATCATGTAGGCTCACTCCTCCCAAGTATATAGTATTCATGAAAGAACATGGATTTCATAAGTAGTTGAGGAAAGGAGGATACTTTCTTGAACCAGTCAATGGATTCATGTAGAACATCATCACTCAGTGTTACCCCTTCGAGGTAACTTCTGAAAAGAAAAGTGCTACATAAAAGTGGGTTGTCCCCACATGTATCATAGGTGATTTAGGTTTGTGTTTTCCCTTTCCATTTGTGTGTGTTTTTTCCCTTTTGTGTGTTGTGTGTTTCCTTTTTGTGTGTGTGTGTGTGTACTCCTTTCAATCTATCTATTGCTTATTATGACTCTATGAAGCCCAATGGATAAGGCACTTGGTCCAAATTGTAAACTGAGATTCTAGAGTTCATTCTCATCTTGTCCTCACTTTTTTTTTTTAATCTATAATGAGTCCCCAAGTGAGAGCCAGATGTTGTCATGTGTTTTTTTAAGGGAAAATTCAACTTGAAAACATGACAACTATACCTTAGTGTCAAAATTTTTATTGTAAACCTTCCCGGCACACCCTTCCAGATCATTTCATCCTTGTGTTAGCCTATCCCCATCCTTTAATGATAATTTTGTGTTGTCTTAACCTTTCCCATGTGTTGAAGAGATGAAAAAAAGTTCATAAGATTCTTTTAAGACAATGTCTTTCAAGGCATCTTTCAATAGGCTTAGGAATGGCTATTTTTAGCCTTTCTAAGGTAGGTGCATATTCTTTAGGAGCAGATTTGAAGACCCAAAATTCATCAGGGAGTTGTATTAATGAGACAAGATCATTGTGAAAGTTATTTAGGAAGATTTAGGAAATATTTGGAGGTTTAGGAGCAAGTTCAAAAAAAAGTGGGTTTTTGGGAAAGGAGCTTGCACTTCAAAAAAAACACCTTAGCTTCAAAGATGATTTTAGGAGCTCTAGAATGAGTTGGAGGCCAAAAATATATACCAATGGAAATATAATTCAATTCCCTAAATGATGGTATTTTCATATTTTTCACAAACCCATGAATTTCTTTCCATAATTAATTCTTGGAAACAAAACAAGTGATCTCGAGAAAGAAGGCCATTTTTGAGGAGGTTTCAAGATCAATTAGACCTGGACCCATCCCATTCTTCTCAAAATTATTTTTTCAGTCAAAATCATATAAATAAGTTCCCAAAAATACCTCTGGGAGCTCCAGAAACTTCATTTTCAAGCTCTCTCAAGGTACAAGCTCTGTCCTTAGTTCAGAAATTTTCAGTGCCACGTGGTAGCATGAGGCTAAGATGTAATTTTGTGTCCCTTTTTTCCCTTTCCAAGGGGAAAATGGGGACAAAAATTTCCCCCCCCCCTTTAAGCTCTGGACCCACCACATGACCCTGGGAGGCCTCCGTAAGCACCTTTTGGCAATTTTCTAGCCCCTACCTTGTGTCATGCATGCCCACCACTTGTCACCATGAGGATGAGGTGAATTTTTGTGTCCCTTTCATCCCTTTTCAAGGGGAAAGGGGAAAAAAAATTTCCCCCACCTTTCTCCCACATGGTTCCTCACATGACTTCAACTCAACCCCTCGGGTGCCGAAAATAAGCTCCTCCCTCTCTCTCCTCTACTAATGCATGTTTGCCACTTGTCCTCATAGGCTAGGGTAAAATTTTATGTCCCCTTATCCTTTCCAAGGGGACAAGGGGGAAAAAATTCCCCCCAAAGGCATAAAAACTAAGGAGATAGTGCATTTTTCCATTTTCCTCCATTTTGCTCAAAATCTACTTGGAACTTTGGGAAATTTTTTCCATATTTTTCTCCTCCATTGTTCTCCTCCATTTCTTCCCTCCATGTTTCCATGATCTCAATGAAGAAATATTTCAAAAAAATTTCTAATTTTTAAAGGCTCCATGTGCATTTTCTCACCTAAATGAATTTGTACTCGTGAATTTGAAAATTTCATATCTCACAAACCAATGGACGATCGAGGTGGGTTTTTTTGCAATATTCTTCATTTCAGAATGCCTTCAAGGAGAAAGTGAAAACATATTAAATGATTCCCTAAATTTTTAATGGTGAAAAAAACCTCATTTTTTCCCTAGCTTTCATTCCTTCAATTTCCCATCATTCCAATGCGAGATGAATCAAGCTAAAAACTTGAACACAAAGTCCAGATGAAAAACCTATATTTCGGTGAAGTTGATTTCATTGCAATCCGAGGTGGGAAAGAAAATTTTAAAAATATTAGGAATCCATTAATGGCTTTCATGACTCCACAATAAAAAAAGGAAATGAGGTACTTCTTCACTTCTCAGGTTCCAGTAGGCAAAATCACAAAAAATTGGAGCAGAGCTTTGAAATGAATTATGTAAACTTCTGCAAGTGGTTTCATTTGAATCCATGACACCAGGAAGACCAATTTATATTTTTAGTAAGTCTCATGGAGCACCTACTATAAATAGTAAGTTTGAGAAAATTTGCATTCACACTCCTTATTTCACTCCCTCATGATCAAACCACTCTAAAATTGACAAGATTGACAAAAATGGCAAAAAAAATTGGCTAAATGAGACCATAATGGTGAATATTATAAAAATATAAAATGAGTGAAAGGAGCTAAAGGTGGTCACATTTCATTCATTCACTCATCATACTATATGGTCTCGCACTCATGGAGGATCTCTGCTCTCTCTATTTTTAAGTCAATTCCCGCATTCCTCGATGCGGTGAGCAAAGAGTGCCAAAACGAGAAAATTGCCAATTTTATACTGAAGACCTTTCAGTTCATTTCACATGTGATGCATGATCAAATGGTGGATGAAATTTATTTTGGTCTCATTCTCCTTCCTCACTCTATAATTAGAAGGATTTTTCACATGCCTCGTTCATCATTAGTGGTGCATCTGCATGCTGAGGTGGAGATCAAGATCATGACTAAGTGAACAAAGTGCATCTAATTTCTCCCATGTGAATGATTGATCATGAAGTTGTGATAGTGTCTCAAATATCAGAAGGATTTTCTCAATGAGGGAGTCATCTTCCAATGTTATCAGTGGTCTTCTTCTCAATTTTTCATCATCCCTCTTCTCGATGTATCTAAGAAGTGTGTAGAAGTGCATTTTTTCAAAGAGTTTTTAAAAGGGGAAAAGTGTCCAAAAGAGTAACCTTCACAATAGATAAAGGTAGCATTATAGAGGGCCATCTTGGGAAAATTTTCAATCTTCAACATCAATGGAGTTGATCTTCATCCCAAAGGAAGGCATCCTCATCCAAGTTTGTGGGGCATTCCTTCTCTCTCTCTCTCATTCTTTTCTCCTCTTCTCTACCCCTTTCTATTTCTCCATTATAAGAAATCATGAATTTTGTCTTATTCAGTTAAATGTGACTATAGTCAATATTGTAATAAGTCACCCTCAATTAATAAAAAGGGGACTTAATTTCATCCCTAGGGAATCAAAGAGTCACATGTTGTAGAAGATAAACGAAAAGTCATGTGGGGGGTAGGTGAAGAGCCCTCTTAAAATCTATAAATTGTAATGACTTCCCCATTCCCAAAGGGTTGTCAATTTTGTATGTTCAAGAGTAGATAACTACTTGTGATAAGAAAAAGAGAACTATTTTCTTCCATTCTCCTTCTCATATGTTCTTCCATTCCTCTCCTTGTAAAACTTTGGGAGAATTTCAATAAAGAAGAAAGGAGTTTCATGCTTTTCTTGATGTAGGAATTAGTGATACTTTGTGTTCATAATTCCATCTTATCTTGATGTTAGTAACAAGGTTGTTGTTCTTTCTGAATATGTGTGTTGAAATAATCTGATTAATATTTGTAGGCTTCTGAATTTTCTACCTGTGATATTAATCCCCCTCCTTAATTTCCCACTCCCTTTTCCCACCTACCTAACAAATTCCTCCCTTGCAAGAAATTGCAAGCATTTTCCACATGTTAAGTGGAGTTTCCCGATTGGATCCCCGACCTCTAGGTCAACAACGAGTTTTTATTTTGTTCACACATAATAATGGAGCTGCCCCATTCAAGAAAATGGACCTAGTCCTAGAGTGTTGGTGGAAATCCACCAATCCTCAATTTTGGTATAAAATCATCAACAAAAGGGTTAATTATAGAAAAAATCCCCCACACTTCTACTCTTTTATGGGTGAAGTTTAAATCTCCACTAATGATAGAATTACCAACTCTTAAAAATGTTTTTACAAATAAGTCCTCTAAGTAGTCCACCCTCTCCTCATAGGGTCTATAAATGCCAGTCACAATGAAGGGTTTCCCCAATTCTAAGGAGTGATGTTTTGTATCGATTCTAAACCCAAAAAAATCATATTCGACCAACCTCAAAATGGTTTTCCTCCATCCCGATACTAATCCTCTAGAGCTCCCCTTATAATCATTTGCTAAAAGTCCCAATATTTTATTTTTTTGCTAGTTCTCCAATAATTTTAGTCCATTCCCTTTAGTATCTTGAATCATTAACATGTACAACTTATGTAGATCGACCAAATTCTTAAAGGTATTTTTTTGTGGGAGTGACCATCCCTCTTATGTTAAGGGACAATATGATCATGGAAGAAACCTTTCAAGGGCATTTCCCTCTCTAAGGGCCCCTAATAGTTTTTATTTCCTTGAAGTATTTCCCTTACAAATTTGGATTTTGCTAAAGAAATATGGGGATTCAACTTCTACTTGGATGAGAACTTTCTACTAAAAATACTAGCAATTCCTCATGCTTTTCTACTATCATCCAAAACAACCCTCGCTAAGCTAGATCTCAAGGGATATTGCGGAGGATATAAAGCATATGAATAATCTATTGAATCTTTATCGAAACACTTAGAATGAAATTAGTTGAAACTTATAGAGAGGTCATAGAGTTGAACCCTCCAAATGCCTATAATTTTTTCACTCTAACATCTTGAGGTCTCATATGCTCACCAAAAGTACTTCAAGCATTCTGATTATTTATCACATGATTTATCCCCATGCATTTTTAGGGCCCCCAAAGAAAGACACCACACATATTTAGTTCTAAGTTAAGTATCAGTCACCCTTGTCTCATAAGAGGGTACAATCCATTTTTTTTATAGAATATAAGTATTGTAAGATGATAGGATCCAACAACATCACATCCCTTTCAAATACAACCATAGATTGTTTCAACTTATTCAAAAGTTAGATAATTAAATAATTCCACATGAGTTCTTCCTCTTACACACTCAAATGCTATTAGAGCTCTCTAACATTTGCCTTATTTTTAAAAATATTTAGTTCCACCATCATCCGGGAGAAAACACCATTACTTTGCAAATCCACCTAAAATATGTTAGGTAATTATTTAATTACTATTTTTCCCATCCAACCCTTGGATCAAATGATGTATTTTTCCTCCATATATGACAAGTGAAGTGAAGAGAACAATCAATTTCTAAGTGACCATAAACATGGAAGCTATCACACCTAAAGGGAATAACCACATAATCTAGGGTTTGTGTATGCTTCTAATAGCCATAAGATAACTCACTTTCCTCTTCCAACCCATCCTAAAAATATAGTTTAGAAAATATTTTGGTCACCATTCTAGAGGAAATCCCTAGATAAAAATATCCACCTCTAAAAATGTCCCTAAGCTATCCCCTATGGCCTTAAATACCACCTCTAAATAGAACTTTCAAGGTAGGCCTAAATCTTTATCAAAATAGTTCGGGTTGAGGATCTCTCCACTTGAGGATAAAATCTTGATATCCACTTTCTTAGTGATAAAGGAAAATTCCTCTAGAGCTAATGAGTATCTAAAATTATCTTGGCATCATTCTCAGTAACTTATGAAAATTAAATCAAACCAAACCCTTAGGAATAAATGATAAGAAAGATAATATCCAAGAAGAGGCCACTAACACTTATCCATCCAGTTTCAAGAGACTTACTTGAGATTATCCTTTCATAAAAATATCCTATTAGAGAAGTGTTTGCTAGCTCACTAGTTGATTCATCTTCACATCTTCACACAGCTTCATTTATTCTCCATAAATGACAAGGAAGGAACACAAATATGCTCATATGAGCAAAATTTTAGAATGTATTTCACTTTGCTAATTAATGACTATGTTACCCGGATAAAGAAAAACCTAAATTTTTACTTTCTTGGATTGTTTTGGATTCATAAACCTTGTGAAGTCCTATGAGTTCCTAACCACCATCAAAGAGACCATTCAAGAATGGAACCAAAAAAATTAATTTGAGGCATTGGGAGATCACTATATGCATATGGATTAGTCAACCCCCTTTCCCCAACCACACCACAATTTAAAGTACCAACCTTCTCTGGGCATCTCACATTTCTATCATTTTCTCTAAAGGAAAAACCATTCCCTTTTTGTAGGTATAGAAACTTTATTGTACCAGAGTATTATCCATAACCCCAAACTAGGGAGGTTCAAAATAAAAACCTCGAGGCTTCTTCTGCCATAAGTTTACAAAAATATTGAATTTACTTCAAGCAAGTAATTAAAGTATTCCACTAATTCTTCTTCCCTATGAAATATATTTTTTTGTTTGAGAAAAAGTCCCGTCACGCCATTAGCGTCCATATTTTTTCAATCACTATAGGTTTAAATGCCCCTTAAGAAAACCTAGTCAAATAAAGTTTAAACATTTTTTCTAACACCTCACTTTCTATTTCCATATTAAATCTTGCTCAATAAAAAAATATTTATTTTGACAAACACTTTTCATGCTATCATGATCCATAAGAAACTAAGACCACAATAGAAAAGTGATGCCTCTTAAACTTGTAGACTAAAACAACTTTATATAATTATGACATTATTTCCGAGAGGACCTTAATTTTCCAAGAATTATGGATTGTTCTAGACATATGGATGAGAGCCCAAGATTTGAAAATCATGGTAAGGGTGAGAGATCTTGTTTGGAAAAGTTTGGAGGTCAATGCAATAATATCATGTGTATATATTTAAAGATAAAAACAACATGTGTGACCTCTTCCAAACCCTATGTCATTTTTACTCAACATTTGCATGCCCTTATTGAAGACTTGGGAAAATAGGTTTGCACAAAAACAAATATCAAACTGACAACCCTATTTTTATTAAAAATTGTAAATATCCTCCTAGTTTGCTACCCATGTGACCCTTTGGCGCTAATTTCTCATCGAGTACTTACAAATTTGTGTCTCTTGGATTCACACATATGCTCAAAACTAAGAAGATCTAAAACCTTCAAGGGTTATGCTAGTGATTTCCATCACAAAGTTACCCAGAGAGTTTGGTAAAGTGTAGAGAAGTGTAATACACCTCTCTTCATCATCCATATTTACATCAATAGATAAAAACTCTACATATTTAAAATTATTCAGGTGCTCTGAAATAGAGTCACCATAATTCATATTTAATGAATACAACTTAGTCTTTAGAAAAAAATTATTTACCAAAGTGATTTTTTTTTGTATAATTCTATCAACTTATCCCAAAAAACCTTTGTAGTTTATCACCAACGGTGTTAAAAACATAGAGTCAAATAAACATAACACGATAGAGATCTCGACCTTCCTATTAACCTTGTCCCACTCTTCTTATTTCAACCTTGTGTGTACTTATCTTGACACATCGATCTATTGATATCTCTATTAAGACATCCTTCGTATCGAGTTCCCATAACTCAACGTGTTTCCCATTGAATATGTTAATGTATATTATGGTGTTTCATGTTATTACTTAAATAAAATAAGATTCTAAAACACAAATCTCAAACTCAAAATAGTTTAAAAAAAACAACCAAAACCCTTACCAAACACAACCTTGTCTCTTATACCACAGATAAGTATTTTAGAAACCAATATGCAATAAACTAAAAAGAGAGAGAAAACAAGTAGAAATATAAGTAAATTAATGACACAAAGAGAAAGTTTAGACACTCAAATTTGGTAATTTACACTTTGGAAACCCTTGATTTGACTATGCATTCTTACTATAACAAAGCATACTTCTCCATTCCTACTTAGCACTTTCTAAGGTTCATTGTTTACCTTGTTTATCCTTACACATTGACATGTTGATACATCCCAACTATAAAGAGACATCCTTTTACTATCTTCAAAATTCATTCATCACATTCCTTACTCTTGGCAGACTATATAGCTTGTTTCTTGACGAACATGTATTCTAACTACACTTTCAAATTCAAATCTTTCGTTAGATCTTATACTTCATCTGGTTTGACATTTCTTATAAAAATCATATATAGAAACCTATATAATCAAGTAAACACTACCTCATTTACTAACCCGAAACTCCTAGAGGTAATGCATTAGAGCACTTACTTCATACACTAATTGTAAAGGAATATAAATCTCCATAAATCTTGAAATTGTATATCTACAATCATTAGGGAAGCAACCGCATCGGGGTTCATTTTAAGACACCTCTATAAAATTGTAGGTGGAAAATACAGTGAATATCCCCAGAACCAGTTTCAGTGAAAGGTGAATTTGACAGTATTCCAAAACCAAATTTTCACCTGGTTTTTCGAGCTGGAGAAATAAGAGTTCCAGACATGGGTGCATCATCGACGTGTGACAATAAGACGTCAATAATAATTCTTGATGCACATCAAGGCAATGTCAATGGCTTGAGTTGACGCGCGTCAATGGATTGAGTTGATGCGCGTCAATGGCTTGAGTTGACACGCGTCAATGGATTGAGTTGACGCGCATCAATGGATTTAGTTGATGTGTGTCAATGTTTCGATTGACGCGCGTCAAAATAAATCCATTGGCGTGCCAACTCAATCCATTGACACACGCCAACTCGCTCTCAAGCCATTGACACGCTGTCAACTCAAGCCATTGACACGCATCAACTCAAGCCATTGACATGCGTCAAAGCTTTCAGTTGACGCGTCAAAAGATTTCAGTTGACGTGAGTCAAAGCTTTCAGTTGACGCGTGTTAAAGCTTTCAGTTGACACGCGTTAAAGCTTTCAGGATTGACGCGTGTAAATTCCTTCGGTTGATGCACGATTTAGCCTATAAATACCCTCCAGCCGGTCATTTTCTCGTTTACACTTTCCGGCTCATGATTTTTTGCAGATGTCCCTCATTGTCAAAGACGCAAGCACAACTATAATGTCGACTTCACATGCTTCCCAACTGCAAGCTCATGGAAAAAATCAAGAAGAGAATCCAATCCAATCCACGGCCAAGATCATCTACAGGAATCCCTTGTGCCCTCACATCCATACTATTTTAAAAATGTCTTCTGAATATAAGGATTTGATGGATGCATGTGAGTTTACAGGGCTCGTTAATATGCCCCATTTCGAAACAGATCCGGATATTTTGAACTACCTTCTGTCATCCTACAATTCAGAGGACGGCCTTTTTTATGTGACTTTGAACGATGACTGAATGTTCCAATTCAGTATCGAAGCAAATGACATCCATCGGTTTACCGGCCTTCCTTTCAGAAATTTACCAATTGTTACAACCAAGGCAACACTAGTGGAAGAAGACAAGAAATTTCTCGAATCAACGTTCGGTTTCCATGTTGATTGTAAGTATAATTCATTTTAATTCTGTTTTTTATTCTGATACAATTTCTTGTTATAAATTTATAGTAATTTTCACTGTTTGGCATTTGTAGCCCATGTCAATAAGTCCAGGCGTGGTGTGGATACGCAATCAATTGCTCACCACTTTCTTGCTGCAGTAATTTCATTTTTTCAATCCAAATTGTTTTGCAGGGTCACCAAACAGATATACCAAATTGGGCCATTGCATACATAGTTGCCACTATCTCAAAATAGAAATTCGATTGGTGCACCTATCTATCCAAAAAAATAAGAACTGACATAACAAATTCAAAATTTTCAGAAAAACCTGTCATTTATTCCACAAACTATCTCCTTGGCCTTTATTATGAGGCACTTTTAAATTTAAAAGATAAAAATATTCCTACTTGCACAGATGAGGAGTTGATGAAGTTGTCAATTCCATTTGAAGAACAACAGGTATAAACTATTTAGTTTGTATTTCAATTTTCGACATTGCACTGCACAATTTTTTACACTTAAATTTTAATGTTTTGCAGAGAAGATTTATTGAAGCCCTTCCCCAAAAAAAAAAAAGTGTTATCGAGAAAAAGCGTTATCTAGAGGAAGAGGCCAACAACTGAAATGGAAGCTCACTCCTCTCCAAACCCTCAACAAAGTTTGAACTCGTTAAACGCCAGAGAAGTAATACCTTGTCATATATTGTTTACAAATTCCAAATTTGCAAATTTATTTTTCAATTTAAATTTTAACCAAATGAATTGACAACATTTAATGTTGATGACATTGCAGGGACTTTGGACCATACACTTGTTTCGGAAACTCAACCTTCTTCGCCAACTCACTCCATATAGTCACATGCATTTGTATCTTCTGAACAAACACTGAATACAACTCCTACAAGGCCACCCTTAGCACCGCGAAAAACTACCCCTCGACAACAAGGTACAATTTTTCGATAGTACGTTTAATTTCGTATTTTTTTCCTTTTGAATTGTTTTCCTTTTTTTCATGTTTTTTCTTGTTCTTTTCAGCACATGTCAGTCCTGATCAAACCGCGGCACCGACACCCACTCAACCAATAATTTTTAAAATGCCAACCAGAGGAATAGTAAAAAGAACATTGGTAAACGCATGCCACTAGCTCCGGCCCCTAGCGGGACACTAAACATTGCCTCCTCCTTTCAAATTCCAACTCTCTCACTTGGTGGCTTGCCTAGTGCAACGGGCATATCAGTTTTGAACAATATAAATTTAGATGAATATTATTTGGGCATTGATAGCAATGACCCAACTGGTTTTTTCAATACCCGCAAGATGATTCAGGGCCAACAGGTATACTTTAATTTAAATATGCTTTACAATTTTGAAATACATTTCGATTTAAATTTATTTATCTAAATCTTTATTAATTTTATCACAAACAGGATCAGGCCACCCAAAGGCATAAAAAAGTAGCAGTTGATCTTGCCAAAAGCCCCCATACTTCTCCAGCAAGATCATCTTCATCAGATTCAGATAGTGAACAGTTGCTACCTTCTCCTTTGGAGAACTTAATTGGTTTTGATTGTCAATCCCATGTCAGTGAGTTTATTCTACCTCATATCAATCAGCTTATAGAATGGGAGAGAAGGGCTAAGGTTCTTATCAATGAGATTATTAGTCATTATGAAAATTATTGGCAAAGGGATAGTTTATACGCTGCAGTCCAGAATCAACCTGCGAAGATGGATTCCTTACTTACCCAAGTAAGAAGTGGGACTGTCACGTATAACAAAAACTATAAAGATGACATTTTAGATAAGTCATTAAACAAATTGGAAAATATTAGTGCCGAGGCCCAGGCATATTTTAACAAATGGTCCAAGGACAAGGATTTGGTAGCTATTGCAAATGCCGAAAGAGATAGAGCGGTTGTAAGTTCTAACTTCTATCACTTTCAAACAATCATTCTTGTTAATTTGAAATTTTCATTTTTTAGTAATATTTTGAATTGACATTACTCTTTTTGTGTAGTTGAAATATGAAAATTTGAAGAGTCAAGCAAAGGTATTGCAAGTTCACCTGGAAACAACGAAGAACAGTTTATCCACAGCAAAGAATTTGAAGAAAAATATTGTTTTGGTTAACAAACAAAACAATACACTAAAGCAGATAATTAAAGAGCACGGCTTTGACCCTGACATATTATTCAAAGCTAAGGCAACAGCTGATCCAAATTTGTTGTCGCATGGAGATGTGAAAAATCAAGAAGAAAGAATTTTGAAAAATCTGGACAGTGTTGGAAGATCTTATAAGTTCTGGGGTTATTTCTGTTGTTGGGGAAATGGGTACAGCCACAGTGGAAGAAGCCGTTGGGGAAAGGAGCAGAGGAGTAGAAATGGATAAAGAAAAAGAGGGTTGAAAACTTGAAACTTTTATTATTGTGGAAACTTTAAATATTGATTTTGGAAACTTTTAATATTGAGTATGGTATTTGAATTTAATTATATGGATTTGATAGCCTTTTAAAATTTGAAATAATATATAATCTTTAATTTTGATTGCATTAGATGGGGATTATCATGAGTTATCATGAATTATATGTATGTTTCATGTTATATGAATGATGATAATGGATAATTGTTTTACAAACATGGAATGATGATAGATGATGATGAAAGATGATGAATGATGATAATGATATGATATATATGGGCATTGGACGATGATCAATTTAATGTGGACGTAGATTTATCTTCAAGCAGAATAATTCTTCTTCTCTAGACATTTGAAGTTGGTTTAAGATAATTCTTCTCTATACTTGTAACGATATGATCATAATGTCATTAGAATGGATATAGATGATAAATAAATGGAATGTATTATAGAAGAAATTAGAACGGATATTACTTGTAATGATATGATTATGATTAGAAATTAGAATGGATATTATTTGTAATCATCACTAGTAAGAAATTAAACGTAATTGCAAATATGATAGGGTTTAACTTACCTCTTGTGTATTAGGTTGCTGTTCAATCATCAATGGTAATGTGCTAGATCTTTGTTTTAGAAAAACTCAACACGAGAAATGGATTAGTAGATAGAGGGGTGAGTTGCCTGACATTGTCATTCTGAAGAAGTACCAACTTCCTCGGATGGATGTCAACCCACATTTTCCAAAAAAATAAAAGATTGTATTTGAATAAATGTAAATATATAGACCTGTAACATCTTTAATGATAACAAGAGCTGAAAAAATGTAAAGTAACAAACAATAAGATTAAGTTGAAGAAGATACCTATTCAAATTCGAAATCATCACTGGTAATGTGCTAGATCTTTGTTTTAAAAAAATTCAACACAAGAAATGGATTAGTAGATAGATGGGTGAGTTGCCTGACATTGTCAGTCCCGAGAAGTAACAGCTTCCTCGGATGGATGTCAACCCACGTTTACAAAATAAATGTAAACATATAGACCTATAACATCTTTAATGATAACAAGAGGTGAAAAAAATGAATAGTAACAAACAATGAGATTAAGGTGAAGAAGATATACCTCTTTAAAGTTGAAATCATCACTGCCACTGGTAATGTGCTAGATCTTTGTTTTAAGAAAACCCAACACGAAAAATTGATTAGTAGATAGATGGGTGAATTGCCTGACATTTTCAGTCCCGAGAAGTAACATTTTTAATGATAAAAATAGATGAAAAAAATGTAATGTGAAAAACAATAAGATTAAGATAAAGATAAAGAAGATACCTATTTAAAGTTGAAACAATCCGTTATCAATAGCTTCATCAAACTCGATGTTGTCTTCTGTAGAATGTGACGATGAGCCAATTACACTCTCAAGGTTGGGAATATTTGTACTTGTAGCTGTATTATTCACACCTCTTCTTTCGCAAAGGGAATTCCAATGCATAATTGCTCTGTCGAACGGAAAGGTTTCGATGGAGTATCGAGAAACATAAACCCTCATGTAACTTTCCAGATTTTTATCCAACCTGTTTCTCAGTTTTGATTTTATAAATGATAATGCACTGAAAACCCTTTCGTCCTCCACAGACCCCAAAATCATTGTTTGGCATAACTCGTATAATCTGAAATACTCACTGATATCTTCTTGTAAGATAGAACTTTGATAGATTCCTCGCCACAACCTTGTAATAGCACCACTCTTAGAAGGTTTGTCTAAATTCTTATATTGGTTCCTCATTGTTGTTGCAAAATTTGTTGATTGAAACTTTAATATATCGGCATTCAATATACCTTTGATTTCCATACCCTTGAGCTCTGAAGTCTTTGTAAATTGTTCCATTATTGTACCCATTGATTTATGGAAATGCTTTCGACAAAGTCTCGACCACCACCTTCAAAGATTCCAAAATTAGGATTCATCACACCCATGGCTTCCAAATTTTATCTTTACATAAACGTTCCCTAATTTCTGATGACAAGGTTTCTGAAAATTTTTTAAGCTTTATTCTTGTTTCAACTATAACAGACTCAAACAGATTGCGTGTCACAGGAACATCTTCTCGTTCCGATCCTATAATATCTTGACATTTTTACACAATGTGCAGTGGTATTTCCCTCCCATTAACAGTGATACAGAGGTGATCGTGGATATTAAATTTCAAAAAGGTGTTAGGATTTTTAAGATCTAATAAAGATTTCCAATTCTCAAAAATAGGTGCATCAAAACTATCTTGGGAACAATACAATATATCAAGACTTTGACATACCATTTTTCTCATCCGTATAAAATCCACAATATAGATTAATCTACCCTATGCATGCTTCATCAGTGTATTGATCTCCTTTAACATTGGAAGAATACCAACCAATGTAAGCAATGTCTCCAAATCAGTTAAACGAAACAACAAGTCCCTCGCCCTATCAACTTCATGACGATATTTGTGCATGAAACCAACCAATGAAGGATACTCCTCACGAACTCTGCATGCAGGTTCATACAAAGAGATCCATCTAGTTTCCACATCCTTGAGAAGTTTTTTGCCATCTCAGTAATTCCAATTGCAAATTTCTGGAACTTGAGAAATCTCTTTGGGATGCTTGACATATAGGCATGAAGTTCTCTTATAAGGTCTTCTAATTTAGCAACATTTTTGTGGTTGTTTACTATTTTATACGCTAAATTCATTCTGTGAGCCATACAATGAATTGGTAGCATATATGGGGCCACTGTTGTTTGTAATCTAACACACAATCCTGTTTGGTGACCCTGCATGATAGATGCACCATATGCTCCAACGCATACCAACTTCGTAGCAATTTCATAATCAATCATTCCAACAATATCTTTCAAATGAGAAACAACTATTTTATGTAGGTTTTCGGCATTGCAGTTTTCAACCATTTTTATAACACCCAACAGATGAGGTGTCCTTATATGATTTTCTAAAGTATAGACGTGGATACATACCCATGCAGTGTTGTCGACTGTTATCACTTCATCAATTGAAAGAGAGATAAAGTTTGCTTTTTTACATTCTCTTTCAAATCTTCCTTCTCTATCATCGAGAGGCATTTTTCCATTTCCCATCCACTACTTTCAGACCAATGAGACTGAGGTACATTCAGCATTCCGTTAAATTGATACAAAACTTTGAAATCAAGGAAATCCGAAATAGCTCTTCCTTTTTTTAGTATGTGAAAAAGAGTAGAGAATTGTATGAATTTTGCATGTAGATTTGTTTCTTTCATCTTACCAATATGCGATGTGATCGTTCCTCCCTTTTCCAAGAGATGTCTATGTTTTTTCTGCTCTGCCTCATATTCCACTGTGTATCTAACATGCATGCATTCTTTTTTAGTTTTCCACCTGTGTGATTTGATTTTTGGCCATTCGACCTCACATTACCAAATATTGTTTTCCACAATGTTTTTCTATAGTGTCCAGCTTCAGTTGCATTTTTGTTGCTTTCCCAATTTCCACGTACATATTGTACATGTACATTCAGATGGGATATCTTCAGAATTAGATGATTGTACAAGTTCAATAAATGGAAATTTAGCTACCCAATCAAACTTGTATGTCCTGCCAATGGTCCACATATTCTTGTTTGTTTTCAATGCTTTACTTTTTTGAGTAGAATTTTGAGCAATATCACGATCACCTTGTTTCCTCTTTCTTGGACCAGAGTTTGAATTTGATTTCTATGTTCCATTTTGCTGAGTATTTGTATGTGTGATATCTTGATGCACTTCAGTTGCACCCCAACAGAACAATATCTTCAAGATCTGGCATATTATCGTAGGTTTCATTTGTTTGACTTTGATACTATGCAGAATGCATGTCCACCTCAATAATACCTTCCACACAGTCAATATTCTGATTCTTTGTGGTGGCATCTATATGGTTGGTATTTTCAATATCTGTATATACAGAGTTTCCAAAATACTTGAAGAGTGATTTCTGAGATTTCTTACTTTCAGGTTATTCGCATTCTTTGAGCTAGCACCTTCCATTATTATAAAGAGAGTCCTACGTCAGCAAAAGAACCAATTAGCGACTCTGTCCACTATCTGAGGTCTCTGTCGCGTGTCCCCTGTCTGAGGTTTCTAGCGCACACGTCAACTCTGCACTTGTCACATGTCAACAACCTATTCCCTGTCGCGCGTCCACATTCTAAAGTTACTGTCATGCATCAATACTACCCTTGTCGCACGTCAATTGCGATGCCCAAGTCACGTCAACACTACCCTTGTCACACATCAACACTGTTCTTGTCGCACGTCAACACTGCCCTGGTCACACGTCTGTAATATCTCTTTGTCGCGCGTCTGCAATAACTCTTTGTCGTGCATCAACAATATCCCTATCATGTGTCAACAACGAACCCTCCCAGGCTAACAGGAATCTCTGGTGCTTAAGGGTATGCGAGTTCAAATTTCACAGTATTGGTAATTTGGTAAGCTACTTGAGGTATACTACTCGGTGAATCACCTAGGTTTTTATAGGAGATGTTTTCAAATGAAGGTGAAGCCGACCCCCAAAAAAAATACTATAAATTTTAGGCGAATAGGACACCGACCCGCTCCGAATAATTCACCTTTTCAAATTTTTCTAAAATGAAATTTTCGCCATATTACGAATATTCGCCGCTAAAATTATCACTGAACCGCATCATGTCTAAATCTACATACAAGGTTAAGGCAGACATATATCTCATCTATAAGCATCCAAACATCATTTTTCTAAGTGTTTTAGTAAGATATAAGTAAAAAAAAATGGTCAAAGTAATTTCCAAATCTAATTGATCTATATAGATATCACATGCTAGATAAACAACACTTTGTGCGGTTTGAGGCCTCTTCGAGTAGTGCCAATGTCTACAATGCACGAGGGTTTACATATGTGAAAACATATGTGAAAACTAGGGGTTTACATTGTGAGACATATTGAAGAAGGTGGGCAACCTAGAAAGTTGTAGAGTTAGGATTAGAGTAGGTCCTATACCATACAGGAGGGGTTAGACCATATGGTATGGTCCTCACTTGATGGTACAATCTTGAAGTAGGTGTAATTACGGTTCAATATAGGTTGCAAGGGTTACTCAGGTTTGGATCTTCCTATTTCTCATTGCATAGTCCCAAATCTATCCGAGAAATCATCAAGAATCAATTAAGTGCTTCTATACATCTAGTTTGTGCTTATGATTGCTTGTTAGGTTGATTTGGTGTATGTTAATTATTTCCATTTGAACCAAGTTTAGAATATGAATTAGTATTTGTATTATATCATATTTTTTAGATTTGGAAATCAAATATAATATAATATATATCTAATTAAATTGACTGAAAATTTAATGAGGGTTAAATATTTTGGTGAACCAAATTTTGATCAATCCCTTCACCTAATCTAGGATCTCCTTTTCTCCTTGAGTATTAGGCATGCTAATATCTAAAGCTTAACTACCATAGAGTTCCAAACTTACATTGTATATTCATACCTACACTTGATTTCTATCTATTATCTTCCCTAAACTTGATTTGCACAAATTTTTATAGGGTTTCATGGTCGGTTCTACCCTTTAGTTCACTTTCTAAGGCTCCCAATTGCCAAATCACCTTTTTTCATATCTCAATAATAAAAACTCTATTTTAAAATTACTTTGAGGTTAGTTTTATTTTTACATATTCATCGAATACCTATTTTTGTTTGCCTAATTTTTATTACACTTTTTAGAAATCCAAAATTAATATTTTTAATATACACTTTTGAAAAAATCCTTGAGGTTTTTACTTCACAATATCATATTCAAAAATACCTTTTTTACTCTCATAAAATTCAAATTCTATTTTGATATAAGGTCATCTGATTCATTTAATGGTAATCACTTTTTTTCATAAATCACATTTTGGCCGACCCTCATCACTAATATTGGGTCCCTCTTGGTGCATGATCCTTCTCATATTTCTAAGATTAATTATTCTATTTTTGGGTAATGTGATGGATTCTACTCCTCCTCTTGTTGAAATCTATCTCCCTCTATATGTTCAAGTTATTGTGCATATGACCTTGGTTAAACACGTTCTTCTTGGCAAAGGATCAAACCTCAATGTTTGTGGTATCTCTTTCATAAATGCTTTCGTTGTTTCCATTGCAGATATATTTTGTTCTAGTTTGTATTAATATGGATTTAAAAAATCTTGCATAAAGTATTTGGTTATGTAGACATTAGAAAACACACCTTATGCGTAAGGTTTCCTATTTAAAAATACCAAAACATAATAAAACACAATAATCCCCAAAAAATCAAATAGTCACACAAAATCAAATAAAAATATAAAAACCCACAAATTAGTGATAAAAGACACCTCATCATTCATTTACTAACCCTTACCCACTCACATTTAATTCTCGTCCAACCTACCTACCCATTTGCGTACCCAATGCACTATGAACCCCTATTATCTTACCCATCTATGCAAATTACACCCATACATGTCACATTCTTCTATGCACTCAAAAACTATAAAACACCACTCGTCCCCATCATTCCAGTCTCCCAAATCTTTGTGCACTTAATCCCATATTTACGTTTTTGTTTCTTTTCTCACATATTTAGATATTGTAGGTCTTGGATAGGTGAATGAGGATAAAAAAGGATAAGTATAACTTGTTTCATCACTGTTATAGAAATTTTTTAACATAGGTGTCCGTCACAACCGTGACTAGCTTGTGATCTTTGTCGATTTTCAAAACCAGGCTCGTGACTAGCCTCGCAATTGCACTAGGTATAATTTTCATTTCCATGCATTTTTTTTGTCATTTTTACTTAATAAAATGTCTTTTATCTCTTTAAATGGTTAGGGATTCGACCAAGGAAGGTCCTCTAACAAAAAAAAATTACAAACTTTTTTCTCGAGTGTGCTTATGTGCAAGTTATAGATTTAGATAACGTTGGTGAAATAATTTTTGCGTGTAAATTATTATTTTTTCACTAATGATCATGGGGCTAAGTCACTCCTTCTTGGGTATGAGAAGGCTCCCACTTGAATCTAAACTACCTAAAACTATGGGGTGAAAGTTAGGTTGGAGATCACATAGTAATACTCCAATAAACTCGTGGAAAAATTCATGTACAATGTACAAGGGAGAAATTTTTGTGAAGGGAGGTAAAGAGGAGTAGGAGAAATAAGGAGAGAGGGTTAATGTTGTGAGTAATAACTAGTATATTATCACCAAAAATAACCGAGTAAGTCTAGATTCAATATAAAGAACACAACAATGTAAGAAATCAACAAGAATAACAAACTAGAGACATAAAGTTAAGCGATTCATTAAGTTCAAAGATTCATTAATCAAAGAAAAAGTTCCTTCTTGGTTATACAAGATCACCATGCTTGTAAAGTTGGAGAGTAGAGAGGATAGAGGAACATAGACAAGGACATAGAGGAAATGTATCTTTTTATTTCTTGATGTAGTAGTGATACAAATATCAACAACATATAACAATCAACAATTACCAACCCTTTGGAATGGAGAAGCCATTCCAATTTATAGCATCAAAAATGTCTTTTCATCTCCCCCCACATGAATTTTCACATTTCCTCATCACTATGAAATTTTGTATTCCTAGGGAATAAAAGTGAGTCTTTTTCTTATTAATGAAAAAGGACTCTTACAATGTTAAGTTGAAGGCCACTTAAGTGAATAAGACAAAATAGTAAAAGTACATTCTTAATGAAGAATTAGAACATGGAGAGAGAAGAAAGAAGAGAGAGAGAAGGGTAGATCAATCTAATGAAGTTGAGGCCTTTGCCAATGAAGAACTAGCCATTTGTGAACCTTGAGTGAAAAATCCTAGAATGAGATCATGTCTTTTAAATTATTTACTAAAATGGTCTATCTTCATTGCCACCTTTTATGTTTTTGTAATACGAATGCAACTCAACACTTTGATCTATGTCTCAGGAACATCATTAATAGTCTTACACTGATTAAACCATACCTTGCGATATCTCGTAATGTTATATATTGAGCCTGTAATGTTGGAAAGGGTCTCCAAAGTATCCATGTTGAAGGAGAAAGGATTGCTTGTCTCCTTCTTGACCAAATATTGGAAAGAACCAATGAGTCCTTCTGATTATGAATTCTTAGTGATTGGAAGGGATCCAAGCTTCTGAACACATTTGCTGATATCATATAAAATATGGAAGGCATGTTTCCCAATAGATTCAAGTTCAGAGATGGAATCATTTATCATGTCATATCTAGAATTCAGTATGTGGGCCCATATGGGGAAAAGTTATCAGTAACAGATGAGAACACATTCTTACTCAGGAGAGTGTCAAAATCGAGGAAAATAATTTCAAACACAAGTGGGAACACACTATCCCAACGAGTCTTCTATTTTTCAATTTCTTCCCTTGTTGTAATTACTTTTAAAATCGTGGAAAGAACATACTTGAGCAAGGAGAGAACCTCTTGTAGTAATGTGTTTCCTTTCTCGAGAATATTTTCAACCCACTTGCCATTATCTCTCCCTTGCATTTTATATGCTCGTGCCTTCTTGATCACATTGGTGTCAAAACTACGATGGGAGAGATGGATTATGTAGGAGGAGGAGGAGATGCATTAGGCTCTAAGATGACGAACATGGTGAACATGGTGAATGCATCATTTACCCTAGCATAGTGACAATTACTTTCTCTGTCGGTGAATACAAATACTTCTCATAAGTAAGTGATTTTGAGGAAAATGGGGAGTATTGGAAAATCCCAAAAAGGGTCTTATGAAGGAAATGGTGTATGATAGGTAATAAGTCATAGAAAACTTCTTAAAGGAGGAAAACTACATCGAGTTATCGATGGAAGTTGGTGTTGATGATCTACCCCAATAAACCACTTGGGTTTCTTCAATAACCATGAGGATGAACTGGGCCACTCAATCCTTAAAGTATTTCATCATTTTTCCCCCATTACCTTGCTTAGTAAAATAATAACATTAGAATAGGCCTCATGAAACTCACTCCTTGACATGTTCTTGGGAATGTGGGAAGGATTTATTCCTTACCTAAGCCATGAAATGAGTGTTAAACCTTACAAATATGAATTGGTCTTTAAACACTGCTGTGAATAAAATTACTTGGATATGATTATCATGATATTTATAGTGCGAATCTATAAGAACCGAGAAATTCCCTTAGGAGTGAGAAATGTGAGGAGTAAATTATTGTTCACTTGAATTGTTTTGTAATCAGCCTCGTAGTGTCATGCACAAGCTAGGACTAATTCAATACTTTGAATAGATACTGGGTGACCTCCTACTCTAAATATTCGATTGAGAATATTTTATCCTCCATTGGTTCACGAGGTCAGCCAAACATCCTATTTTTCAAGTCTTCCAGATCCATGTGAGTGACATCACTATCTCCTACACCATGATATTTAGTGATCAAAGTTTAAATGAGTTCCATACTTGAATATTTGAACTTCATAGTGTCAAAAATCACTGAGATAGATAAAATGTGAGTTGTCATAAGTTTTTGAACTCATCTCGCAAGACTTTATTTTTTAGCAAATCATATCTAGGACAACTATTTTTAGTAAGTTTTCAAAAATTTCTCCTTCTGATGTTTTTTACTTGTTTGGAGTGTTGCAGATGATAAGAGTTTTATATTTTTAGAAACTTACTATTCTCGACATGTGAATCCTTACACACTTACTATGTTTTGAAATGTGACCTTTGGATTTTGGTTTGTAATGAAATTGATTTTAGATTTTAAGGTTTTACTTTGGGACCCTCCGCTCGAGTTTTTGAATTTTTTCTCTACCAAATCTTCATAGATATGAAAAAGTAACTTCAAGGTCTAAAAATTTAGGTTTCTACTATAAATTATATAGATAATCAATTGGGTTTCTTTCATAATCATATTAAATGCATTTTTGAGAGGAATGTACAAGTAAAATTTCAATGAAATTAGATGCACAATTTGAGATTTATTAACATTTATTCCTTTTTTAGCATGTATGTCTAGTGAAATTTGAGCAACATGGCTAGTTAAAAATTGAGGTTGGGAGGGTACCTCAATAGAAAATTGAAAGGATAAAATGACTAAGTATTTTTAGAGATAATGAGAGTTATACATTTCAAATTTACAAAATTTAACTCATGTTTGACCCGACAACTTAACTAGAGTCGGTGGAGGTGAGATCTTAAGTTTCAACAGTAAAAGGGGATAAAGGGGACACCCAAGTGTGATTTTCACCTAGTGTTGACATGTGGTAGGCTAAAACAAGACTAAGTATGAATCCAAGCCTCTCACCCACCCCTTTGCTCAACTCACATCTAACCCAACTTTGCTTAACTCCGAGTCGGGTGGAAGGTAGATTTTGGGTTGTAGTAGTAAAAGAGGGGAAAAGAGGACATAAGGGACATCCAAGTGTGCTTTGAATCTAGTGATAATATGTGGCACTCTAGGGTTTAGTGAGGATGTGATGTGGGGGTGAAAACCTAGCACTTAGGGGCTGAAAATAGGTTCATCATGTGCCTTAGAGATGGATAAGAGGGGGAGCACACTTTTTTATCCCTTATCCCATTTACACCTCTTATAAGACTCTTTTGAGTGAGTGGAACCCTCAAAATTTTTAGATGTCCCAAAGGAAGAAGTGTGAGAAGCTTGCCTTTATGGAGATAACAGAGACTACCTAAATCGATGAAGAAAGATCTCTTCCTCTTAAACCACTATTTTGATCATTGGATCAAAACCATGGTCCTCTCTCTAATATCACCTAATTATTTGATGTTTCATGAAGTGAGAGGAAGAGGGGAAGATTGCATCATTTTATATTTAGGATCAAACAAGTCTCACCCATCTTATTTCATTCCATCCATGAACTAGTCAAACTTGAAATATCCCATTTGGTCTCTTGTCATCCACATATAGTCTCTTTTTTTGATTTCAAATTCATTTGTGTAGTTGGCACATTAGTCCTCAATTTGTTGTACATGGTGAAAATATGGAAAGGTGAAAGTTCCTGGATCTTTCCTAATATCAAAGTCATATTGTGATATGTAGGAATAAAAATTGAGTTCGGCGAAGGATTTTTCAATGTTTTCCACATCAGTGATATTATTGCATGAATATATTCCCAATGAGATGGGAAATGACACACCTTTATTTATTTTATTCTTACACCTAACATGAACACAAGCCACTTGCTTACATAATTAAAACATTATGATTTTATCACTTGGGTACTTGGGTAACTTGCGAGGGGAAGATCACAACATGAGATTTTGATGTAGGTGAAGGTAGGGAACTTGGTGAAGTGGATCCCATAATTTCAAATCAATGAAAATACTTAGGGATATATTATTTATTCTATATTGCCTTTAAGGATCCCGATGATGAACATGGTGAATGAATCATTTACCCTAGCATAGTGATAATTACTTTCTCTGTCGGTGAACTACGATACTTCTCATAAGCGAGTGATTTTTGAGGAAAATGGGGAGTAGTGGAAAATCCCAAAAAGGGTCTTATGAAGGAAATGGTGTATGATAGGTAATAAGTCATAGAAAACTTCTTAAAGGAGGAAAACTACATCGAGTTATCGATGGATATTGGTGTTGATGATCTACCCCAATAAACCACTTGGGTTTCTTCAATAACCATGAGGATGAACTGGGCCACTCAATCCTTAAAGTATTTCGTCATTTTTTCCCCCATTAACCTGCTTAGTAAAATAATAACATTAGAATAGGCCTCATGAAACTCACTCCTTGACATGTTCTTGGGAATGTGGGAAGGATTTATTCCTTACCTAAGCCATGAAATGAGTGTTAAACCTTACAAATATGAATTGGTCTTTAAACACTGCTGTGAATAAAATTACTTGGATATGATTATCATGATATTTATAGTGCGAATCTATAAGAACCGAGAAATTCCCTTAGGAGTGAGAAATGTGAGGAGCGAATTATCATTCGCTTGAATTGTTCTGTAATTAACCTCGTAGTGTCATACACATGCTAGGACTAATTCGATTACTACGAATAGATCTTGGGTGACCTCCTACTCTAAATATTCGATTGAGAATATTTTATCCTCCATTAGTTCACGAGGTCAGCCAAACATCCTATTTTTTAAGTCTTCCAGATCCATGTGAGTAACATCACTATCTCCTACACCATGATATTTAGTGATGAAAGCTCAAATGAGTTCCATACTTGAATATTTGAACTTCATAGTGTCAAAAATCACTGAGATAGATAAAATGTGAGTCGCCATAAGTTTTTTGAACTCATTGACAAGACTTTATTTTTTAGCAAGTCATATCTAGGACAACTATTTTTAGTAAGTTTTCAAAATTTTCTCCTTCGATGTTTTTACTTGTTTGGATTGTTGCAGATGATAAGAGTATTCTATTTTCAGAAACTTACTATTCTCGAGACATGTGAATCCTTGCACACTTACTATTTTTTTAAAGGTGACCTCTGGGTTTTGGTTTGTAATGAAATTGATTTTAGATTTTAAGGTTTTACTTTAAGATCCCCGCTCGAGTTTTTGAAGCTTTTCTCTGCGAAACTTCATAGATATGAAAAAGTAAATTCGAGGTCTAAAATTTAGGTTTCTACTATAAATTATACGAGATAATCAATTGGGTTTCTTTTATAATCATCTTAAATTCATTTTTGAGAGGAATGTAAAGTAAAATTTCAATGAAATTAGATGTAGAGTTTGAGATTTATTAACATTTATTCCTTTTTTAGCATGTATGTCCGGTGAAATTTGAGCAACATGCCTAGTTAAAAATTGAGGTTGGGAGGGTACCTCAATAGAGCATTGAAAGGATAAAATGACTAAGTATTTTTAGAGATAACGAGAGTTATACATTTCAAATTTACAAAATTTAACTCATGTTTGACCCAACAACTTAACTAGAGTCAGGTGGAGGTTAGATCTTAAGTTTCAACAAAAAAGGGGATAAATGGGACACCCAAGTGTGATTTTCACCTAGTGTTGACATGTGGTAGGCTAAAACAAGACTAAGTATGAATCCAAGCCTCTCACCCACCCCTTTGCTCAACTCACATCTAACCCAACTTTGCTTAACCCGGGTGAGGTGGAAGTTAGATTTTGGGTTGTAGTAGTAAAAGAGGCGAAAAGAGGACATAAGGGACACCCAAGTGTGCTTCAATCTAGTGATGATATGTGGCGGTTTGGGGTTTAGTGAGGATGTGATGCGGGGTGAAAACCTAGCACTTAGCGGTGAAAATAGGTTCATCATGTGCCTTAGAGATGGATAAGAGGGGGAGCACAATTTTTTTATCCCTTGTCCCATTTACACCTCAAGGAAATGAAAAGGGGAAAATCATGATAAGAACCCCACACTTTCCATTTTAGGAAGCTGATGTTACCCGTACAGTCCAAATCGGGACATCTGGAGTGATTTTTCCACCACGGGAGCATGGGAAAGTGTTTTGGGGTAAAAATGTATATTATTGAATCGCAATTTTTTTGAGATCATCCCAACAATTATCTGGGTGGATTATGCCTAAAATTTTATTTTTAGGGCCTATTTCATTCTTGACTAGATGAAGCAACTATTTTTTTCTAGGTTATCACAAAAATATTTGAGTCTTGGAATAAATTCTATGTGTCCATAATGTATAGGGTTCTAAGATATTTCCATTTATTATTTTTACCTCCTAAATCCTTCTAGAACTCCAAGAATTATATAGAAAAGATGGTTTTCATCATCGTAGCCTTCATTCGCCACACCCAAAATTACCCGTTGTTGCACAAGTTGTTCTTGAATAAAATTTCTTCCACCAATTTTTCCTAAATTACCTTGTACATATTCAATGTTCTATGAAACCACCCTTAGATGGTTTTAATATTCCTTATAGGCTTATGGAGGTTGTTTACTAGCTGTAAAATGGCCAAAAATGGCCTTTTCTAGGCCTCCAGGAGTAATTGTTTCTCATTGAAACATAACGACTTCAAAAATCACCCTAGGCATTCATCCATACACATTTAATTTTTTTAGAACATTCCTCTAAACTAGGATGAGGGTGAAACTAAAAACCTAGCCGAGAGGAAGGGATCATAGTGTGCCAAAATTTTAATTTTTCATGCTAGACATTTAACACGACAAAAACTAGACACAGGGCATTGGATTGTAAGGGGAAATGGAGGAGCTCAAAAATATCTTGGTAAATAGACTAGTTCTTTGACAATTGGGAAATAGAGTCATTCCTTCACCAACTAATAAAAGCAATGAACACATACAAGGGAAAAATACAACACACACAACATGAGAGGGAAACACACAAAAATTGTAAAGGAACCACACAATGGAAATGGAAAATATAGTATATGGGAGGGAAATTTACAAAGGAGTGGTAATAATATACACACACTTGATAACTGGTGAGAAAGAGTAGGTACCATCATGGAATAGTGGGTTGAATTCATACCACTTCGAAGCTCAAAGATAATCAATTGGTCATGTCATGGTCTCATGATGGATCTATTAGGTTGTGGAGCTAAATTTCTTCATAATTAGCATGGTTTATCAACTTGCAGGAAAACAAAGTAACCGACATCGGTTATGAAGGGAACAACATTGGTCACTTATGACCAACATCGGTCAGGAAAGTAGGAACCGACATCGGTTAGGGCTAACTGACATTGGTTACTGTGTTAGGATAAATATATTATTACCTTAATTAATTATGCATTACATATTAGTTAGGTGAATTATTAATTGTTATATGGTTATATTTAATTATAACCATCTATTTTGTTTTATTCAAAATACGGGAGTTGTATTATTTTAACAAATACTATTGTTTGTATTATTTCACGGTTGTACTGCGAAAACATATTTGATTGTTTATATCCGGTTGTGTAACATCTATAAATATTGCATCCTGCACCATTGTAATTAATTTTGATGATTAATAAAATATCTAGACTTTTGTACCTATTTCACATTTAGTACTAGAGCTTGTTGAAGCTCTAGCAAGGTTAGAGAAAGGTTACAGAGGAAGAAAAATCATGGAGAATAAATCTACATCATCGGAGAGCTAGTGCTACCTCCAACAGCTTCCCAGATCTCCCTGCAGTCCCACAACCTTCTGTGTGATATCCAGGTAAACGTATAACAATTGGTTTTTGCCTTGGTGCCCTCTGCACTAGGAAAATTTGCTTCTTGGCACTCACAAAATTAAAAAATATAATATTTTTTCCCCATTAGGGGTTTTGTCTCTAATATTAGAGAAGCATTTAGTATCTACTAAAATAGCAGATTACTACATTTGGAGGAGTCTAAGAAACAAGTGTAAGTCCCACCAAATTGAAAAAATCCCCTGAGAGCTAAGCATTGGTTATAGAGGAGGACCGAGCTGAGCTATTTCAAGGTTGACCGAGCTACTTCATTAAGCAATCAATGTGTGGGAGATTGTTTTTTATTAAGAACTAGGTTGTATTACCCCTTGGCAAGTTGAAATCCAAAGTTGAGCCATGTTCCCATCGAGCCAATATTGGCTTTGAGTCGAGCTATCCACGTCCCTACAGAAACAAACAAAAACACATCCAAATCATCGACCGACCCTATAACACAAACAATCAATGTTAATAAAGAAAAGTGAGCTATTCACATTGGACTATCCTTCGTTCTAGTTGAAACCTCATAAGTATAAGCAAGCAAATACCAAAACCGTCCCCCAATGCATCCCCTACGACCTATAACTGCATGCACAAAATGATGGAGTTAAACGACGTATAAGCAAACACAAAAGGAGAAAAGCAATCCAAAACCACAAATTGGCAAAGGAAAACAATAAAGAAATACACGACAAAAGAGATAAAGGTGTTTTAGATCCATATTCAATGCATGAACCCTAAAACCAACCTCAACGTAGATTTCCACATCGCATTTTTCAAAGGTTAGCCTTTTTTACATTAATTTAAATTGTATTTACTTTATTTCATGCCATAAGTGCTACATGCACCAAGGAGGATAGTGAAAAAGACTTGGGTGGGTGAGGTTTGGGGTTCGACCCCCACCCCAAATTTAAAACAAAAATTGCATTTAGTGGAAAATTTGGCAAAACTACCAATTTTAGAGGCAAAAATAGCCCAAAAACCATCCCTAAAGCCTTAGTTACAATTTGAACAAGCTACTTTTTTAGCGAGGAAACCCTATTTTAGGGTAAAAATGTTTTTCCCACTCTGCATATTTTTGCATTCCGAAAAAAATTCTCAAAAGGGGGTACCAAAAACTCCATTTAATCAATTTTTTTACAATTGTTTGCTCAACAAGCCGTTTTGGGATCGGAGGTCACTTAGGGCCCGAAAAACAAATTTTTTTGCCTACCATTCAATTTTTTAATTTTTTCAATGTAATTGTATACTTCAGTGTATTATACTAATTTTTAGGTTGTCATAGTCAACCACAAACATTGTAACTGTTAGCAATTGGTAGAGAATTATAATAAAAAATAGTGAAATTTGGTTCTAAATCACTCACAAGATCACATATCTCATTTGAGGTGTTCGGTATATACAATGCCTCTAGGAAGCGCTTATAGGTAAATCATCACGATTACTACTATACTTAACGCTAATATAGCTGCAACAACATCATATGGGCATCGACCCTTTAAATCGATGGGGAGTAATAAGGACATAATGCACACACTATGAGCCCTCCCATCCATTTGTGAATGATTGCTCGACTTAAATCCAGACTGATAAATTATCCGAGTATATAGTGAAGTTACACACACGTATGAGGATATTTATTTGATCTGGTGTCAATAATCACATAGACACATTTCAATACTATCTTGGTACCATGTATCAAATTATTTCACGTACGTTAATGCCTCTTTCACATATTGCCAGATATATAAAAAGGGTGAGCTTCTTCCACGTATTGATAGGTATATCAGAAGGGCGTGTATATAGAAAGGTTCGGTATATCGGACTAATGGTATATAAATTGGGAGACCTTATACCTGGAGTGATAAGAGCCTAACCTTGTCAATGATTTCTACAAAATGGGCACCAATGCCCCCAAATGTTTTCTTCCAGATTCACAACTACTCAGAGGAAACAACTATGCTGCATAGAAGACAAAAATCAAGACACAACTTGAGTTTGAAGAGATCTGGACTGTTGTGAATGGTACTCTAACCAGATCAACTACTAATATAACACAATAATGTCAATTCGATAGATCAGATTAGAAATCCAAAATCATCATCTTGTTTGGAGTGTCTGATGATGTGTAACTGTACATTCAAGATGTAAAAACAACCAAAGAAGCATGGGATAAGTTAAGCATAGTATATGAGGCCAAAAACAAGAATGTCATTCTAAATTTGTAGAGTCATTTACACACATTGAAGTTTAAGAAAAATGAGAAAATCGAAGCTTTCTTGAGAAGATTTGTAGAGTTGAGGGCTTCACTTCTAGCCCTAGGAGAAGTGGTCACTAATGAAGCTCTCATTCCCATTGTTCTGAGAGCTCTCCCTTCTTCATACCACATTTTTGTGACAACCCTAAACTTGTCAGATACAATAGTGAGTTTTGATAAGTTGGTAAATCTACTGCAACAAGAGGAAGCCCTGTATAATAAAGATGATGAAGAGGAGAAGGAACTTTCTTCTCATCAAAAATGGAAAGGAAAAGGGAAAGGAAAACCTAATTCCTATCAAAAACCCTAATATCAGAATCAGAATCAACGGGGGATAAGCAACAAAAGAAGAAATGTCCAATCTGTAAAAGAGAACATGAATTGAAAGATTGTTGGTATAAAACTTATAAGAAAGGCTCATCAAGAAACTCTGGACCTCAACACCAAAAATATCACAAGAGACATTCAAACTAAAATCAAGGGCAAAAAAAGGGGAACTAGAAAAGAAGACCCCAACAATAAGGCAATATTGCTGAACAAGAAGAACATTTAGATCTTCAAGACCACTTGTATACTACTTGATCAAGTGAACCTTCCACGTCATGTAGTGATGTCTGTGTGTTGATGCGGGAGTAGTGACACATGACCAACCACGAGACTGGTTTAATTCAATAAGGGACATGCCTTTAAAAACCATCTTTCATTAGGTGATGATTCTTCATACACAGATTCGGGGGATTAGGAACATTTCTCTACCTCATGGTTCATGTAATTATATATTGTCAAATGTTCTATATGTCCCAGGGTGACTAAAAACCTACTACCAGTCGATCACTCAACTTGATCATAACCTAAAAATTGACTTTGATAGTCATTCCGACAAGAAATTGTGTCTAATTCGAGACAAATCACGAGGCTCGAAAATAGTTACAAAATCCTCCAATGTGGGACGCATGTTCCAGCTTGATTTTTTTCACAAAGACGATCAGACACTTATGACTAAGAAATATATCTTTGCACAATTATGGCATCAAAGACTTGGTCATATAAGTTTCAAGTATCTCGAGACACTTCACCGAGCAATATGGTAAATGGTTTACCATCTCTCCAGAAGGATACAAACAAGTGTCCTCACTGCCAAGCAGGAAAACAACACAGAGCTTCATTCCAGAAGAGTAATTTTTGAGATCATCAAAAGCTTGACCTAGTTCATACCGATCTTTGTGGTCCAATGCAACCGAGTCATTCTGGATTTTAGTACTTCATGCTTTGTGTTGATGACTATTCAAGAAAAATGTGGATTTTTGTCTTCGCAAGAAAAGTGAAGCTTTTGAAACCTTCAAGAATTTCAAAGTGGCTGTTGAGAATGAAACTGGTTGTCACATTAGAACTCTCCACTCAGATCGAGGGGGGAAATTCACCAGTAATGAGTTCAAAGACTACCTACAAGCTCACGAGATTTGTCAACAAATTCCTCCTCCACACACACCATAAAAAATGGTGTTGTTGAGAGAAGAAATCATACTATCATGGAAATGGTGCAATGTATGATCGATGACTCTAGACTAGTAAAGACATTTTGGGTAGAAGCAATAAAGACAACAATGTATTTGTTGAATAAAGTGCCCACAATTGCTCTTGATGGAGTAACACCACATGAAGCATGGTCAAAGCGGAAACCATCTGTTGAAATCCTCGGAGTATTCATGTTTAAAGAAAGTATGCACATACCCAAGCAGAATAGAAAGAAATTGGACATGAAGTCACAAAAACTCATTTTCATTAGCTACAGTGAAGAAAATATTGGGTATAGATTGATGGATCCGAAGACCAGGAGAGTCTACACCAGTAGAGATGTTGAGTTCTTTGAGAATAAGGAAGTAAAGTCTCCTCCTCTAGACTCACCTAATGTAGATTATTCACCAATTATAAAAACTGAAGCTGATGTTCCCGAAGATGATGAAAGTGATGATGGTGATGATTCGATAGAACCATGACCCACGGGAACCACTCATCGTATGCCCAAGTGGTATACTAGCATGTTACGAGATGTAAAAATGAATGCTCCACCAGATACATCCACACCTAGATAATAGACTTGCAATAAAGCAAGAGAAGAAGTGAAATTTGATTTGATGAGTAGAGTTATTAAATCTGATGAGCCCTCTACAATCTAGGAATCCCTATAGTCAAAATATTGGAAAGATGCCATAGACGCTGAGTATCAATCAATAATGAAAAATAACTCTTGGTAGCTTGTTGATCTTCAACTAGGGAAGAAACCCATTGGATGTAGATGGATATTTAAAAAAAAGTACAAAGCATATGGGACAATAGACAAGTTCAAAGTGAGACTAGTAATAAAGGGGTGTGCCCAAAAATAAGGCATTGACTACGAGGAGACATTTGCTCCCACAACTAAGATCAAAACAATTAGAATGATCTTTACTCTAGCTACTGATTGGTTGGAAAGTCCATCATATGGATGTAAAAAGTGCCTTACAAGAAGAAGTATACATGACTCAACCTAAGGGATATGTTGTACCTGGTTAAGAAGCAAAGGTACACAGACTCTGGAAATCTTTGTATGGCCTAAAACACGTACCCCAGGCATGGTACATCAAAATTGATGAAAATATCGTACAACATGGATTTGTTAGAAATCCATATGATTCCAATCTTTAACTCAAAATGAAAGGGGGAGATTGTGATTGTCATTGTCTATGTCAATGATCTAGTCATCACTCGCGATTTAGTGAGAATGATTGATGCAATGAAAAAGATCTTAATCGATTGTTTAACATGACAAATCTTAGGTGATGCATTATTGTCTTGGATTGGAAGTATGTCGAAAAGAGAATCACATCTTCGTTTCTCAGTTGAAATATACCAAGATAATTCTCGAGAAATTTAGGATGATGGATTACACACCGATAGCTACACCTATAGAGAACAAATTGCAGTTATCTTGTTCAGATCCATCTCTTGCGGTAAATTCCTCTCTCTCTATCAGATTGATTGGGAGTCTCATTCACCTAACCTACACTAGACCGGATACCGACTTTGCGGGGAGCTATCTATCCGGTTCATGCGAAACCCAAAGTTTTTCATTGGAAAGAAACAAGGTACATCTTAATATATCTCAAAGGAACAATAGATCTTGGTCTAGAATACAAGAAGAATGAAACTTCTTCTTATCAAGATATTCGGATTCAGATCATGTAGGAAACATTGATGACATAAAATCCACTTCAAGGTTTGTATTCTTTATGGGATCTGGACCAATATCATGGGGAAGCAAGAAATAACACTTTGTTTCTTACTCTTCCACATAAGCTAAGTATCATTATGTAGGAGAAGATGTCTGTGAAGCGATATGGCTACATCACATACTGGAAGGACTTGGAATAGTACAGGACAAACCGAGCACCTTGTATGTTGAAAATGAAGGTGTTCTCAAACTTGTTCACAATCCAATTTTTTATGAAAGAATAAAAGATATTAAGGTACATGTGGATTTCATACGCAAACATGTCTTGAAACACAATATACAACTTCAATTTTGTCACACAACTGAACAACGAGCAGATATCTCCACAAAGTCACTTGTACGTGAAAAGTACAAGATGTTTAGAGAGTTCCTCTCCTCATCCCTTGAGGCAATGCAAAATTAAGGGGGGGAATGTTAGGATAAATATATTATTACCTTAATTAATTATGCATTGCATATTTTTTAGGTTAATTATTAATTGTTATATGGTTATATTTAATTATAACCATCTATTTTGTTTTATTCAGCATACGGGAGTTGTATTGTTTTAACAATACTATTGTTTGTATTAGTTCACGGTTGTACCTGTGCAACATATTTTATTGTTTGTATCTGGTATGTGTAATATCTATAAATATTTCAGCCTACACCATTGTAATTAATTTTGATGATTAATAAAATATCCATGCTTAGTCCTTATTTCACAACTTGTGCGTGGAATGTTTTATTTAACTCATGGGAATTTAATCTAGCTTTTGTTTTAAAGCTGATTTAAAGGTTGTAAATGCATGGTTAAGGTGCCCTAAGTTTATCTAAGCTTATGTAAGCTAGATAACTAGGGTTAGAACATAAGGAATGAGAAAAGAGAATAATTGAGCTATCCTTGGTTGAAAGGATGATGAAGAAGAAGAAAACATAGATTGCATGAAGACATGAGCTTTCATAGAGAGAAGCTGAACAAAAGGAAAGTGCAGGTACATTGTTGGTGAAAAGATGGTATTATCTTCTCTTTGTATTTCCTTTTGTATTATTTAATCTCATGTAATGGCTTGCATAGTATGCAAAGAACTTAATGTTTCTTCTTGTTAGATCCACAGGTTGTTGTGAGATCTTGTTATTGCTCATTCTTGTAGATCCACATGTTGTGAGATCTTGTATTACAGATCCATGAGATCATGATGTATTGTTGATCCATAGGAATCTAGTATTGTAGAGGAATTTTTCTTCATGTTTGCACAAGTTGATGTAGTGATGGAGGAGAGACTTACTTCTTGGTGCATGGTTATGGTTGCACATTGGTAGACCCTTCTAGAGGTCTTGTTTGCAGATTCATAGTATAATGAGAGCTTGGTTACACAGTGGAAGATGTAGGGTAGCTTTAGGTATGTGAGATCTAGTGGTGTTTTAGAGGCATAGTTGTAGTACACTCAAGTAGATCCGGTTAGAGATATGGAGGAGACACAGGTGGTGGTATGGAGGCATGGTTCAGTGTACTTAGGTAGATTTGGTTGTAGATCTGGAGGAGGAGATACTCTTGTAGAGATACATGTACTCTTGTGCAAAAGAGTTGGTTTTTAATCTCTTGTTATATTATATATATGAGATCTATATCTTTGGTGGATGTAGCCCACATTGGGTGAACCATGGTACATGTTGTGTTATGTGTGTGTACTTTTGTGTGATTTGGATTATTCTTGTTTATACTTCCACTATTGTAGATTTTGTGGGGATTGTTAGATCTGTATTTGCATGTTTTGGATTTGATATTCTATAGTTGTAAATGTTTCCGCATAGACCCATCCCCAATAATTGGTATCGAGCTTGGTTAGCTTGGTTATTTTAGAGCAAGGGTTTGCTTCATGGTTTTGTTAGTGGTTATTACTGACATGTATGAGAGTAGGGTTTGTTTTGCCTAATGTGAAAATCACAGGAAGAGATTGAATCTCAAGTGGGAGCTGGAAGAGTAAGGTTGCTAGAAATTATAGTGACTAGTGTTGGTTAAGTGGCAACAAATGTCGGCGGGCGACCGTGGTTGGTTCTGAGGTGACCAAGTGGTTAGTTACTAGGCAACTTGGTTTTTAAATAGAAAATCACATATATGAAGAATTAAGAAGATGCATGGAATGTGTCTTGTTTGCTGAGGTGTCCCTAGTTCTTAGAGGCACAAGCATGTTGGTTAGATTGCAGATCTAGGTTACAAAGGTATGGTTTTATCTTGGTATTGTAGTGCTTGTATGTTTTGGTTACACATGCATGGTTTTGGATTGCAGATCTAGACAGAGAAAAAGAGCAGCGATTATGCATCCTTGGTACGATTATATGCACGAGGCTTCGATAGAGAGTTGTAGCATGAAAAAAGATAAGGCTTCCATCAAAGAAGCATGTACTTCAATTTATTGAAGATGAGGTTGAGAATCTTAGTGTTGGTAAGGTGATGTATTTCATATTGATGGAATTTATTGCATGGATTTGTTGTATTATTTTTTGCATGAGATTTGGATGTTTCTTGAAATGACTGGCTCAACTCAACTATTGGATTTGATCAAAGTAGGCACTTGGTGTGGTGTTCTATGCCAAATTGTGTGGTGTTGGCTTCATTCCAGCAACATCAACATCGGTCTAAAAATTAAGGTCGATCACGAGAGGAACCGATATTGGTCGATTAACCATGGTCGATTAGGAGATGATCATGGTCGGTCTCTGTGGAAACTTATCTATACAAGGTTTTTTGCAGCAAGAGAGGGAATATGGTTTTTGTCCTAGTTTGGAGGATCAAGTTTCTTGCATAGAGTGTACATAACAAAGATGGTGTAGATAACTTCATGGTTTAGATCAGAAAGAGGATGGAGTTGGCTCGGTTAGTCCATTGAGACTTTGAGTTAGGTATCTCTATATGATTCATGTTTTATTTCTTTCATTTGGAGCAACTGATATTATGTTTGGATAGTGTGCACAGATTTACACCATGGTTTTTTGGTGTTGTTTGAATTTTATTTCCCGGTTGTGTAGAATCGGAGGACAAGGGTTTCTAGTCTAAGGATAAGATCCTCAATGAAAAGTCATGATTAGACACGGTTGTAGGTAATGAGAGATGTTGACTAAACACAAATGGAAAGAAGGTGATTCACCTATTTCACAAGAAGTCAAAATTTTTGTGATGTAGAAGTATTTTCGAGAGAAGAAAGGGAATCAAATTTATAGTTCTTTCTTTTGGTTTTATTTCTCACTAACATATTAGCTTTTGAGCTTGATTTTAGAGGAAGTACAGGGGATTTGTGTTCATTAGGAGCAAGCCATGGTTGTCGAATTACAAGATTGGATACTTGATGCACATGTAGAGAGAGGATATTGCTACTATTCGAGTGCGGAGGCAGGTACAAGTTGGGTTTGGAGGGCGTCATAACTTTGTAGGTATTTTGAGTTTATTGCTTTTTGATGTCACTTCTGATTTATTTTGTGGTGCCTAGATATTCCTTAGGGAAGGAATTTGATGGTTGGATGGAGGAATTTTCAGATTTTGAAGGGTGAAAAAGGAGAAAATATGATATTTATAGAGATTGATTTCAGATTAGGGTTGACCATGGTTGGTCATATGGTAACTATGGTAGACTAGGCATTGAACAAGGTTGCTTAGGAAACCATGGTTAGTTTGGTCACAGTTTAAAAATAGTGCTGATTTACCATTTTTAGATGGTGCCCTTGTTTTGCTTTCATCTTGGTTGGTTTGTGTAGTATGTTGATGACATGTATGATGCTATTTGCACTTGGTATTAGTGGGATGGTTTAACATGGATGTTTTTATTGACATTGATGAGCAAAAGATTCATATTCATCTTTGGAGTTACTCAATGGTAGACATGGAGCTTCTAGAGAGCTTTGGTAATATGGATGGATGTATATGGTGAGTTTATACATGTGGATAGATTTTGTTTTATGAGTCTATGATAATGCAGATGTTTGTTTTGTAAATGGATGCCTTGAGCATGAGTAGGGGATGTTTGTATTTCCTCTTATCAATATGTTACTCCTTGATACACATGTTATCTATGGATTGTTGTCTTGGACATGCTAGTTGTTTATGTAAGTTTGATTTGATTGCGGTGTTTAGATTCTTTGAGTTATGAAGGTGTTTGTGAATTTGTCACCCATTGTTACAGGTAGAACTCCTTTGGGCTGTCTTTACCCAAGATCTTGTTTTGTTTTCCTTGGTCGATTGCATTGGTGGTTATATAGAGACATGGATAGCTTGATGGAGAACATGGTTAGTTTTATAGGTATGGCTATGGATGTGTTAAAGGCTCCATACTTTAGTTTGAGTGTGAGCTCTTGTAGGTATGATTAGTCATGGTGGCTTAGTTGCATGAGAGGCTTGGAGTTATGATTCAATGAGATATTGATGTATGGATAGCTCGTGTATAATGAATCAGGAGTAGCTTCGTGTAGGTATATGGTAAGTCATGGGTTTTTTTATATTTTTGGTTTTAGAAGATGGTTTAATCTTCTTGATTTCATTTGAGAGAATTGTTGATATAAATAATAGACGATCTTCACGGTATGTAGAGGACAGTAATGTAAAGGTACAACGGTTCAACAATTTATCTCCGAGTGGGAGATTGTTAGGTTGTGGAGCTGAATTGCTTCAAAATTAGCATACTTTATCAAATTCCGGAAAACAAAGCATTCGATATCGATTATGAAGGGACCGACATCGGTCACCTATGAACAACATTGATTAGGAAAGCGAGAACTGACATCAGTTAGGGCTAACTGATATTGGTTGCCTATGCATGGAATGTTTTATTTAATCATAGGAATTTAATATAGATTTTTTTAAAAGATGATTTAAAGGTTGTAAATGCATAGCTAAGGTGATCTAAGTTTGTCTAAGTTTATACAAGCTAGTAAAATAGGTTTAGAACATAAGGAATGAGAAAAGAGAATAATTGAGCTATCCTTGGTTGAAAGGAAGAAGAAGCGAAAAATTAGATTGCATGAAGACATGAGCTTTCATAGAGAGAAGTCGAACAAAAGGAAAGTGTAGGTACATTGTTGGTGAGAAGATGATATTATCTTCTACTTGTATTTCCTTTTATATTATTTAGTATCATATAATGTCTTGCATAGTATGTAAAGTACTTAGTGTTTATTCTTGTTAGATCCACATGTCGTTGTGAGATATTGTTATTGCTCATTCTTGTAGATCCACATGTTGTGAGATATTGTATTACAGATCCATGAGATCATGATGTATTGTTAATCCATAGGAATCTAGTATTGTAGAGGAAGTTGTCTTCATGTTTGCACAAGTTGATGGAGTGATGGAGGAGAGACTTACTTCTTGGTGGATGGTTATAGTTGCACATTGGTAGACCCTTCTAGAGGTCTTGTTTGCAGATTCATAGTACAATGAGAGCTTGGTTGCACAATGGAAGATGTAGGGTAGCTTCAGGTATGTGAGATATGGTGGTGTTTCGAGAGGAACTTCTATAGTATACTTAGGTAGATCCGGGTATAGATCTAGAGGAGACAAAGGTGGTGGTATGGAGGCATGGTTTAATGTACTTAGGCATATCTGGTTGTAGATCCGGAGGAAGAGATACTCTTATAGAGATACATGTGATAATATTCGAAGATTTGGTTTGTAATCACTAGTTATATTATATATATGAGATATCTATCTTTGGTGGATGTAGCCCACATTGGGTGAACCATGGTACATGATGTGTTATGTGTGTGTAATTTTGTGTGATTTGGATTATTCTTGTTTATAATTCTACTACTATAGATTTTGTGGGGATTGTTAGATTTGTATTTGCATGTTTTAGATTTAATATTCTATAGTTCTAAATGTTTCCGCATAGACCCATCCCCAATTTAGTGGGTTAAATTCATACCACTTCCGAAGCTCAAAGATAATCAATTGGTCATGTCATGCTCTCATGATGGATCTACATGGTTTGAGAAGAAGGAGAGAGACCAAGTTTCCATCCTCATACTTATATTGCTTAGAAAATACCTTTACATCCAATGACCACTTTATTACTCATTTGAAAGTTTTGCTCTCTGTAGTCTTCGTTTGATATTTTGTGACCATAAGAAGCCATTCCTCCATGTTTTCAAAAATGGAATATTTTATTTTAACATGAAGGTATTCATCATCCTTGGTTAAAATTTGTAGCATGGATTCATTTTAAAAATTAAGAGGGAATTCATGAGTGATGAAAATAAGTTGATTTTCTACCCATCCATTGACTTCTTCTAACTTCTCATTTTATTGTTCTAAATGATTCATTTCTGTGCATACTAGCTCATATTTTATATGAAAAGGTTTATATGATGAATTATCCTTATGGAAAGAGGAGGGAAATAATTTCATAACCACAACATGAGAATAATCATTTACTCCATCCTGAACATCTCCTAGAGAGTCCTCTTCTTTGTAGGGAAAAGAGAAGACTCCATACTCACAATTATGATCACTATCATACTCTTTTTAGTGATCATATGGAAAATAAATCATCGAAGAGGTCATGTTATATTTGTTCACCCACAATTTTTCAAGAAGGAAATTTAATTCTTCTATTTTCTCTATTTCATCATTGGGAATTTGTGCATCAAATGAAGAGCCAAAATTAGAAAGGAAATCATCAATAATTACCTCAAAATCATCCTCTTGAAGAACTTGTTGTGGAGAATCAAGATTCATCCCTTGAATTTATTCACGGTCATTTGAATTCCAAACAAACATTTGATGATAATTCTCAAAAAGCATTGGGTCATCCATTATGAGACAAGAATTCTCATCTCTCATGCACATTGCTTCTTTAAGGGATTGTGGTTCAAGCCAAAGTACCCCTATAGATAGCGACTCAACTTCTATGCTTTCTTCATCATTTACTGAGGTGTTGAGTTGAGAATCATTGGAATTCTCATGAAAATGGAATTCATGAGAATCACTGAAGAGTTTTCCTAGAATAAACACTTCGTAGCATGGGGAGCCAACATAATTTGTTTATGGAAGATGGCTCTCTTCCTCACTATGGAGTGCCTCAAGATGGTCATAATTTTCTTGCATAGCCATATCATAGTTTATAATTTCAAGATTGGTTTGAGGGTAAAAACTTCCTTTTGAAACTCTCAAAATTCCTTACACATACTCTTTTTTTAAGGCTACCATTTCTTTACCTCCATAAGCCAAAAAATCATCCAAAGGAATAGAAACAAAAGACATTGTTTTGAGTTTTTCAGTCAACAATGTATAATTCAAAATATTACCTTTAAGAGATTATTATTTGCTTACTTCATCCAAGGATTCATATTTATGAAGTTTATACAACATGTCATATATTTTTGCATTCTTCTCATCAAGATTTTAGACTCTCGATCATCAGCTAGTGCAATTCCCATTTTCTTTCCTCTAGTAGTGGTCCGTTTGAATTGAACCAACAAAGATATGATAATAGGATCTTCAAATGCAAAAATTATATATATTCTATATGTCCTTTCCATAAATTTTGTAGGAATGTGACTATCCTTTTTTATTTTATCTGATTGCAGATTTTTGGTTGAAGCACATGACCTCTTTCCTATGCCAGAACCCATACTTTTGTAAGAGCTAGTCTAGAATGATGGCTGATCAGAAATATAGACATCTTAGTGGTCTTATTATTCTTCATTTTCATTGTCACTTAGTGGTGTTGAACACCAATCTCGAAACTTCATCATTATGATGTGGGAAATGAATGTGACATGGATTTGTTCTTTAATAATGTCACCTTTAAAATCTAATTTTTTTATATATGATTTTGTTTGTTTTTGGAATATGTACTTTTTGGATTTTCCATAGATATTTAAGGGTGCACAAGGAAGATATATCCCCATCAAAGTCAACAAAAATGTTGATGAAATACTTTGTCATAGTGCAGATTATTGGTTTTTCACCAACAATCATGGGCCTAAGATCCTCCTTCTTAGGTATGGGGAGGCTCCCATTATTGAATGTAAACTAGGTTAAATTTTTTGGCTGGCCATTATACTAGATATCACATAGGAATAATCCACTAAACCTATGGAAAAATTATTGTACAATGTATAAGGGAGGAATTTTTTTGTGAAGGGAGGTAAAGAGGAGTAGGAGAAACAGGGAGAGGGTTAATGTTGTGAGTAGGAACTAGAAGATTCTCACCAATAGTAACCATCATAGGATCACATTTTATTATAAGAACACACCAATGTAAGCAATAAAAAGAATAACAAACTAGAGACAAAAAGTTCTACATATTCATTAATCAAGGACATAAAGTTCCTTCTTGGTTATACAAGATCACCATGCTTGAAAAGTTGGAGAGTAGAGAGGATAGAGGAACATAGAAAAGGACATAGAGGAAATTTATATTTTATTTCTTGATGTAGTAGTGATACAAAGCTCAAAAACATACATCAAAATTTTTTTCACACCCTTTGGAATGGTAAATCCATTCCAATTTGTAACATTATAAAATCTATTTTCATCTCCCCTACATAATTTTTCACCTTTCCTCATCACTTGTGACCATCCATATTTCTAGGGAATAAAAATAATTATTTTTATTATTAATGAAAAAGGAATCTTACACTGTTAAGTTGAAGACCACTTAAGTGAATAAGATAAAATAGTGAAAAAGTACATTCTTAATGAAGAATTAAAATATGGAGAGAGAAGAAAGAAGAGAGAGAGAGAGAAGGGTTGATCAATCTGATGAAGTTGAGGCCTCCGTTGATGAAGAACTAGCCATTTTTGAACCTTGAGGAAAAAAATATGGAAAGAGCTCATGTCCTTTAAATTCTTTACTAAAACGGGTTACCATAGGTTCCACCTTTTCTACTTCGGAATAAAAATGTAGATGAACACTTTGATCCATGGCTTAGGAACATCATTGATAGTTTTGCACCGATTAAACCATACCTTACAATCTCTCACAATATTAGAGATTGAGCCTCGATGTTGGCAAGGTTCTCCAAAGTATCCTCCTTGAAGGAGAAAAGATCACTTGTCTCTTTTTGAATAACTCTTGGAAAGAACCAACAAGTCCTTCCATGATGAATTCTCAACAAATCAAGGTCTTAGGCTATTGGTGAGTTACTGAAGTAGTTTGTAATCATCAACCCAATTTCCAATCCCATTGAGTTCATTGGACACTTTCAACAAGTGGCCATGGGGAAACCTTCAGGTAGGGGTTGATATTATCCATGTGGACTAAGTGGAGCATGACATGGTACTTTAAACATGGATCACTTGGAAAACATTAAGGACCTAAGCCCACCCACTTTGTCCCACTTTGAGAAAGTGATCCTCCACCACTCCAATTCATAGATCTGGTATAATAAAATCATTTACCATCTAAATTTTTATGGAGTGAATTGGGGGATTTTTTTGAAATGATATATGTGAAGGATAGTGGGATTGGGACTAAAGGGGACTAGATCTTGAATCGGTATCCTCTCTAGTCTCTCCGGGTATCTCATGGGCATATTTTTTAAAGGGTAGCATAAGATGGTGGCATAAGATCCTTCTACACAAATGTTACGAAACACTAAGTGGACAATCAAGGGACTCATTTTTATTCCGGATGTTTTGGTTGATAGATCCATTCATAGAATAAACATGCACTCAATTGTAAGTGCTTTGGTCCCAGGACCTAGTTTTGATATTATACGAAGATGGGAAGCTTAAAAATAGATTCCAAAAGGTTACATGGAGATATATGCCATGAAAAAGGTTTTTTCTTGGTTCGAGTTTAATAATAATGAAAATTGTTTGAATGTTTTGGTTGATGGTCCATAGTTTTTGGGAAAAATGGGTTTATTTATTATGAAATTGACTCCATATTTTGATATAAAAAAGTAAATATCAGGGTTATTCCTTTATGGATTAGTTTTCCTAGAATTCCTATGGAGTTTTGGGATTCGATATATTGTAATGATTTCTAAGTCTTTTTGATCGATTATTGCATTTGATGGAACTACTTAAACACAAACTAGAATCACACATTGTAGGTTTTGTGTGAGTGATTTTGCTTGATAAATTTCGACTAACGTGATCTTACTTCATTCAAAACTAGGTACTTAGACTCAATCAGTATTGTATGAGTAGGCCAAGTTCAAATGCAAGATGTGCTCCAAATTAGGCCACTCCTCCTGACTTTGTCTAGACATGAAAAGGAAGTTGGGTAAGGAAGAAAAAAAAGGATAGATCTTGAGAAAAAACACAATGGAGAAGAGTTTTGATTTGGTTAATATTGTTTTAAATGAAGAAAATATGGATTTGAAAGAAAACGATGATCCTCGAGAGATAAGTAGGATAAAAGAGGGTGAAGAAAGGGAAGAAGGGAACTTCAGGAGGAGGAAGGGATAATTTTAGGCACAAATTTAGAGGACATAGATGCAAGGAAGAAGGGGATATTCCTAAGAAGGAAGGGGAAGCTTTAGAAACAGAAGAAGTAAAAAATAAAGAAGAAGATTAGGATCTTTGAACAATTCAAAATGTTGGTGAAGAGAGACTAGAGGTTCTTGAGCGATAGAAAATCAACATGTGACCTTCTTCGCACCCAACCTCTTGAGGTCATGCTAAGACAACTAGTGTAGAATGGGAGTGGATGTGAGTGTGGTGGTGGTGATCAAGCTAATTGGGAAATCTTATGTCTTCAACACACAATATTAGGATCTGTGAGTCTAAAGTAAAGAATGCTCTTCTAACCTAAAGCGATGTGATGGATTGATCTGATATGATAGCTACTCAGAGACTCCAATTGATATCGAGATTTGCTAAGATTCTGTTTATTGGTTGATGAACATGCGGAAAGTGACCTACGGGTGCCTTGTATGGATTTCACACAAGGTCATGGAAGTGAAAATAAGAGACGTAGTAGAGCCATAAGGACTATGGGTGATTTTCCGGTCTAGTCCAGAAAGTCTTAGCTAGATCAACTGCTATTTTCGAGTAAGGAAAATGTGAAATAATGTCAAGTGTAAGTGGTGAAGATTTGAATACCAATGCACACAAGTTAGTGTCAATGTCTAATTGGTTAGTAGGACCGTTGGGTTGTGGGACCTGAGGATCACAACCAAAGACTCGTGGAGGTTGTGGTCCTTGTATGGTCATGCGCGTAATCAAACCCTATTGCTAGGAGCAGTCCAATAATCATAGGCTTGATTAGAAGCAATGTTTAGTGTGTTTAGTTGTTCTATTTTCTCAGCAAAAGTTGTAGGTTTGCATAGAATTGTTAAATGCAAACTTGTATCAATGTCAGTTATCAATTCTGGCCCATTGGGTTGTGGGACCAAAGGATCACAACTGTACATATTTTCTTATTGTGGACCGTTGATGGTCATGTGGAATGAATTGAAATTATTTTAATAAGAAAACTAACTATAAAAGGAAATCTAATCTATGTTTTTGTTATTTTCATGATATATCAGAGAAAAACAATGAAATCAAGATAATCTAATAAAAGTAAATGTTTTTGATCTTTTCTAGTTTTTTAAACAATGTGTCTAATCTAATAAAAAAACTAAATACAAGTAATCAACCGGATGTAGCTAATTACTTGTGTAGATATGTGAATCTAAACCTAAAACAAATAACCTAATTTAATCAAAACCCTTCAAACCCTACCTCAGAAGTGAAGAAAAAATCATAACCCTAGAAGAGCTATTGTTCCCCACAACTTCCCTGGTAATGTCAAAGAGCAAACCTTCTAATGATTTGATCTACTTGTGATTGCCTAACTAACTGAAATGAACAATTTTACTACTCTATTTGATATGTAATTAAAACTAGTGATTTGAAATTGACAATTTGACAAATAAAGCAAACAAACACACAATTCCAACTTGGATCAGTAAGAGATATGGAAAATATGGTTATAGTTGTATATGTCCCCTCAGTTTGTTCATTTCTTTCTCTGAGTGTTCATATGAGTCCAAGGGATTGGGAATGCAAGAACAACAACAGAGGATGGCGTTTGAGAAATGGAATCTTAAAGGTAGTCTAGATGCAATGCAAGTAGAAGAGATAACACAAGAGATATGATCTTGACTATGTAATTCCCAACAAGATTGTGGTAGTAATACAATATAAGATACACAAAATTCTCAGGAATTTTTCTTGAACACAAGTATGGAATATATAAGAATTGGGGCTGGGATTTGCCTTCATGCACAAGGAAAGAAGAGGTAATTCCAACTAACTAAAGCACATGAAAAATAGAAAAGGGAAGGAGGACCAATTAATTTAAACTATTTTTAGACAATTTGGCTCACGGATGCATCCTAAAAGTGAAGTTAAGTGAATCATCATATGTTAAAAACACACATGATGGAATTTGGAAAAAGTCAGGACCGCCACCCTACCTAGGCGGCGGTTTGAGCAACCAATCACCCAGACAGGGGTGGTAGTCCTAGAACTAAAGGCTAGAACATGCATAGAAAAAAGTAGGAAGATGAAAAAAAGTGCGGGAAGGATAAGTAAGGATGTATAGGCTACAAATATACACTTTGTGAATGGGTTTTGGAGCTCAAACACCTTCTTGAAAGGACTTGAATCATCATTGGGGACTTTTGTAACCGTTTTCCAACAATGTAGCACATGTAATTTTGGGTGCGTACATATTGCCCCCTCGGAGAAGTGTCTTATCCATGAAGAGGCGTAAAATGTAGATTCTGAGTATGGCATTCTCGAAATGGGGAGTTAGAAGCTATACCTGACATGCTCGTGTGTCAAAATGTCACCATCCAAGCTCCTAATACCTATAAGAGGAAGAGAAGACTCAAGTACAGATAGATAAGGTATCAAAAAATAAACACTAAATTAAAATGACAAAGAGAACTTAATATTTGTGCAGGGATATAAAGATATACCTACGCCAATGCTCCATCTTGTGAACCATACACTCAAAATGAGGTTAAAACATCATATATATATATATATATATATATATATAAAACTCATTTGTTAATTCATTTGTGCATATTCAATTTGGTGAATTTGGATCTCTGGACCCATGATGACCATTTTTTATGAGAGTAAAACCAAAATGATCGTTATGAGATTGTGATCATGCCTCCACGAGCGGGAGATTAACTAGTGCGGTATAAGGTTGGTTTTTTCATTTTTGCATTTTCATACCTAAAATGTGAAATGTTTGAAAAGTTTTCCTAGGGGGACTATTTCCAAAATTTTTTTGTCTTAAATGAGTCTCTAGGGGCGCCCATAGGGCAGTCTTTTGTTTTGTCCCAAATGGTCATTTTTTACGTTTTTGAGAATTTTTAGGGTTGAAGGTGTATTTTAAAATTGGTCTAGGATCGCCGCCCAAACTAGGGTAGTAGTCACATGATTGCTAGCTTACCAGGGTGGTGATCTTGAAACTTCCCTATCTTGGCGGTGGTTTTTGAACAAAATGACCAAAATGTGCATTAACTTGAATTTTTTTGGATTTTTGATGTTTTGTCATGTTTTTGGTGAGATTATATTTTTATATACATTACTAACTTTCCCTTTTTTCCATGTTTTGGTGAATGTAGAAGGAGGAGTACATCCATTGGAGCCGTGAGCGGGAGTGTGATTGGCTCCCTAGGATCTTGGATTAGTTGACTTAGGTGAGAGGGACACTCTCCAGAGGGTAGGTATCTGGAGGATTGCACACATGCCCCATATTGCCCCTACCAGTCACATATTGTGTGACTTATTTTATTATTGGGATGTGACCAAAACACTTTTTGGTTACTTAGTGCGAGGGTGAGTGGACCATCACCCTGGAGGATGTATACTACATTCTTGGGCTCTTGATACTTGGGAGGAGACTGACTCTAGAGACAGTAGGATCCAAGGATGAGATGACTCAATGGGCCACCTACATGGGAGACGTCAACTGTTTCATTTGGTTTAAAGAAGGGAATCAAGGTCTGGTCCATTGCCACTGCTCCTATCCCTATCATCGGAGAGCCATCATGGGCATCTTGTCCTCACGATTGATCGGGGACAAGGGAGGTGACACACTACTCTATTGCTGGGCTCCCATTATTACTTATATTGAGGCACATGGCCACACATACACCTGAGGAGAAGACATCTTAGGGACTACCTACCATGATTTGTATATGGTAGTCAGATTACAGGGGAAGTCACTGAGCCACCCCACTCTTGTTATGAGTTGGGTCTATGAGTGCATCACCCCTTATGGAAGGGGAGTGCCAATATTAGATCCAGGGGTTGTCCAGGGTAGTGATATGGATAACTATGTCGGTTCTTAGGATGCCACATCAACTAATAATATCTTTGACCATGACAGACATGGTTGCCACACCCTACTAGGATATGATAGGGGGTTATGGGGATAAGAGGTGACCACGATGGTAGCTTGCTCTACCACATGCTAGTTAGTTGACAAGGCTGAGAGAGTCGAGACTCATCCATTTGATCGGGTTCCTCAACAGTTTGGCCTCCCGTATGTTGACATACTTCCCCCAGTGGTACCGGTCTACATGACCATTCAGGAGGCCCGGAAGGGCCCTAGAGGAGATCTCGGTTGGATAATGGTTACCCCAGAGTGCTTATTCTAGTTAGGCATGTGGTTTGTGCTCGGCGGGTAGCTGGTGCCCCTCAGTACCTTTGCTTCAGATTGTGGCCACTCTTGCTCATAGTGGAGAGGAGGATTAGCCCATTGACGTAGACTTTGATTATGAGGAGCACACAAGATATGAGATTAAGGAGGAATCGGTTGGAGAGGAGCCGGTCGAAGAGGAGACAGAGAGGATGAGGTGCTCAGAGAGGAGACAAAGGGTGAGGGGGGTGGTGTTGAGTTTGATGAGGTAGCCCATATGGAGGAGGAGGAGAACAACCCTGAGTGGCATGACACTCAGGATATGTTAAGAGCAACACATGAGGAGGCGAGTGCGAGAGAGAGAGACCTTGGTCTCAGAGGAGACACTTCCTCTAGATGGGAAGAGAGACGACAAGTCCGTGATAGGACAACGTTTGGCATCTAGATTTAGGGAGGCCCATAACCAACATAAACATCAACCACTGACCCTACCTAGATGCCCAGAGATCTGAGTATGTTGATACTCTTCTCTCGAATTTGTTAGTTGGAAATGTTAGTTTTTTTTGCTTCTCTTTTTTTTTTTTTTTGGTTTTGTGGTTTTCTAACTCATTGTTTCTTCCTCTTTTTTTGCTTGTAATGACTACACATGAGTGGCAATATCTCATTCGATGGGTGTGAATGTACACTCTGCTAATCCCCTTAGCGAAGACATGAGATGAGTTGACTGTTGACTTAGGCCAGCCATTAGCATCCGAAAGACACGGTGACATGTTTTCTCTGTTTGAGGATAGCGAGAGATGGTGACCTCACTTCATACCTAGGTATCGGATATGAGACTACGGCGAGCGATTGATAGGTAGATCCATTCCCACGGTGAGAACATAGCTAGAGGCCACCACCATGAGTACTCACACCATTCGGTTCATTCCCAATGTTGTCGCAGCCACATTAGGATACCTTGGACGTGTCCTTGCTCCATTCGAGGGATCTCATAGGGATTGATAGGCCACTAGGCCATTTATTTCTTTGTTTCCATTTTTTTGGGCACTATATGATTTTTTTTGTATATCTCGGGCTCATTGAGAGTGTTTTGACCATGCCTAGTGCGTGATGGCATTGTATACAAACTTGATTCACCATGATATATATAGACCCTTATTTTTGGTTTGGTAATCCAGTGTATCTAAGTTTGAATTCCTTTTGAATCATCTCTCATGTGTACTCTAGATGTTTAGAATTTCCATTTTTCTATGCTTTTCAAAATGTATGCAGTGGGTATGAATGATAACAAAATGATTTCTTTTTGTATTTTATAATGCTTGATATATGATAATGCGAACACAATATGATGTTAAACTTTAGTTTCTTTAAGAAATATTTGATACTTCATGTTGTCTTGGAAAAACGTGGTGATATAATGATATGATAAGTAAATGTACTTGCCCCACTCCTAACTCCACGCAACCAGTAAGATGTGAGGGCTCAACACTAAGAGCCAAAAAGGGCACAAGTTATGAAAATTTGTTGCATGGTAATGATGAGGGAAAGAAAATGGTTTGATAGAACCAAATTGAGACGCTACAAATTAACCCTACTCAAGTTAATTCATAGTTTAGAATGTGATCTTATTTCTAGTTTATCTAGACTTAGATCCGTAGATGGCCACTTGGTTGACAAAATATGGTTTTGGGGTTTTAAACTCTTTTGGATTTTTGGACATCTAACTCACTTTGTTTTTGACTCATGATTGCACAATATTTGAATGAACTGTCTCTAACTTTCAATTTTATCAATGAGACCCCCTACACCTTGCCCCCTGCTACTAGTAGGGAGAAAGGGCTCATCACCATGGACAAGGCATAGGTGAGTAAGGGCATTTCTCTCCTTTCCCAACCCTACATCACCAGTAAGAGATGTAGGATCAACATCGAAGGTTGGTAGGGCAAAGAAATGTGTAAAATAAAAATTTTCTATGGATTTGCATTTGACTTACTTATTTAGGAAAAATGTTTAGAATGTTCTTATTTCCAAAGAGATGTATACGGGATAGATGTGACACCATGAAGCTTCTAGAATAGACTATAGGAAAAGACACCTAATCTAGAACCAAGTATGTAGGCCTTGGTATGGTTACGGTCAAAAATTTGTCTTATCCTGTTTGAATTGATGAAATGATTTGGAAACATTTGATGACACTGTGGAGATTTGTAGAGGTATGATTTGAATGTTTTTCCAATATTTTTAGAAGCTTTTTGGAATTGCTATAAGAATAAGTCCCTTGATCACAAATTTTACAAAATGAATAGGAAAATGAAAGTGCAATGCCGATGTAAAAATGGACATATAAAATGCTAATGGATCATGCGTAATACCTCTTTAGGTGAAGAGAGTTCACATATTCGTTAAAATCCTCACCCTCTAGTGTGTACACAGGTGAAAAATGACCCAATTTTTATTTTTCTATTACTCGATATGGACCCAACCACATGGGTTTGAATTTTCTTCCTTCGCCGGTCTTTTTGTCTATCCGGATGTCAAGTCTTAAGAAAAATCTCCCTCATATATTTCATGCTCGTAGACCTTCTTGTTGTTTTTTTACGGGCCATCCATCGGTGTAAATGTTGTGCCATTTTTCGGATTTGAGTCTAGCCTCATCAATAATTTCTAACTAAGAGAGTCATGCTTCTCATAGCCTTCTTCTCCCAAGATTCCTTGCAATGAAATACAAAGACTAGGTATTTCAACTTTGAGCAATAAAACCGCTTCCGCACTAAATACCAAAGAAAAGGGGTTGCCCAGGTTGGTGTTCTAACTTTGTCCGATAGGCCCATAAGGCCGAAAAAGATTTAAATGCCAATCTCATTTATTCTCCTTAATGGTCTTAAGGAGGATGAAATTTAATGTCTTATTCATAGCCTCAACCTGTCCATTAGCTTGAGGATAATAAAGAGAAGCCATGTGGTGACTTATCTTTAAATTTGCACATAATTCACGTACTTTGTCATTTTTGAAAGATGTGCCATTATCCTAGATAATGACCTGGGACCCCATACATACAAATGATCTAGTTCAAGATGAACTTAGCGATTACAGACCTAGGTACAATGGTAAGAGGCATGAATTCTACCCACTTAGTAAAGTACTTTGTGGCTGTGATTATGAAGTTATGGCCATTTGTTGATGAGGGAGAGAATTTCCCTATCAAATCCAGGCCCCACGTGGAAAAGGGCCATGGGGTTGCAATTGGTTACAAATCTTATGCCAATATGTGGATCTCATGGGAGAACTCTTGACATTTATGGCATCTGTGCACAAAACTCTACCACGTCATGCTCTAGAGTTGGATAGAAATAGCCCATCTGATGTATCTTTTGAGTGGTGGCGTGGCCACCAAAGTGGCCTCCACATACTCCACTATGTGATTCATAAATAATATTTTTGGATTCTTCTACGTCAACACATCTTAAAAACATTCCGTCAAAGGCTCTATGGTAGAGCACTTGTTCCAAAATAACATACTTAGCGTAAATGATGTGTAACCACCTTCTTTGTTGCGATGTTCCTATTTTGGATACATATGGTCCACTATAAAATTAATGATATCATATATACCATGGACACATAGAAATGGGGGGCCTAGTCTCGACAAAGTATACACACTCATCGGGAAGTTTAGATCTACTAGATCACCTCCATCCAATGGATTATCAGCCAACTAGTCTCACAATGATTTGTCCTTTGATGATTTTTGATTAACAAATGTTAACTCAAATTCACCCATCAGAGTTATGAAGCACCCAAATTTCTTAGATAAGGATCCTTGTGTGAGGAATGTCCACAAGTGATCTGACTTAACAATAACCCTCGTTTCTTGATTCAACATATAATGTCTCAAACACTTTGTCACAAAGACTATGGCAAGGCATTCTTTTTTTCTTGTGTAACATGTATCATAATCAAGAAATGTTTAACTAATAAAATAGACTGCACGTTCTCATTTCTCATCATCTTCTTGAGCCAACATGTAGGCTAATGAAACATCCATAGCTTGTGAATACAAGATCAAAGGGCAATACCTAGGCGGCATGAGCATGGGAGGGGATAATAAGAATCATTTAACTAACTCAAATTCCTCATTATATTCATCTGTCAATCAATGCGACATTCTTTTTTTTCAACAAATTATTGATTGGGTGAATAACAAAGGTCAAATTAAGGGATAAACCTTCAAATTTCCCCAAGTTTTCCAAGAAAATATCTGATTCTAGAATCATCCGTCGTGGAGTCATTTCCAATACAACTCAGATTTTGGCTGGGTCTACATCAATTCCTCATGAAGATATGATGTATCCCAAAAGCTTTCCTCCCATTACACCGAACACACATTTTTATGGATTTAACGTGATGCCGTATTCAATTAAATGAGAAAGGATTATTCAAAGAACCTTTAGGTGATCACAATGTTTTTTGGCCTAAGCCAAAAGGTCATCCATGTAGAATACCACAATCTTGTGTATAAGATCATGAAATATATAAGTCATTGCCCATTGGTACGTGGCACCAATATTCTTAAGCTCAAATGACATAATAACATAATAGTAGGTTCCCTAAGGAGTTATGAATGTATTTTTGGCCTAATCTTCCTCAGAGATTCTGATTTGATTGTACCCAGAGAACCCATCCATGAGAGACAACAAATCGAAACCAATTGTTGTGTCAACAATAACATCGATGGATGGTAATGGGAAATAATATTTGGGACAAGCCTTGTTGATATCTAGAAAGTCTATACAAATACGAATATTTCCATTCTTTTTGAGGACGAGGAAAATATTAGACACCCACTATGAGTAGTCAACTAGCTTGATGAACCCTACTTGGAGGAGTTTCATCACTTCTTCCTTCACCATGGAGGCCACCTTTGGCTTCATGGGCCTTGACTTTTGCTTAATTGGCTTAACATCGGCTTTGTGAAAAAATTATGCAATGCTGATGTGTGATGCAATTCCTGTCATTTCTTTTAGCTAAATGTGAATGCTATTTGATGCTCCTTGAGGATATAAGTATGTATTTCAACTTCCTCAGGAGTTAAAGAGGAGCCTAGTTTCAAGATTTTTGTTCTTCCTTAGTCCCGATAGTTATATCAATTGTTCCCTCAATTAAGAAGGCATTGCCTTCCTCAAAATCAGGTGGGGATGAAGGCAACTCTAAATCCCCCTCTTCTCCTACCTCATAAATTTCAAGTTCCTTCCCAGGGGAAGATTCTATCATGGGATTTCCAAAATAGGAGGAAGAGTGTGGAATTAGGGAAAGATCAACCTCGTGATGAGTAAGATGTAATTTTACGAGAGCATTTAGATATCCTAGAGTTTCTTTGTCAATGTCAACGTGATTTGCAATGAAAGACTCACTCTCAATCTCTATGTATGTCAACATTGGAGTTATCGGTGTCTTACGAACCAAAGGTTCTACATGAATCAAGACCATGAAGTTTATATCTTCTAATTCATTTTTGGAGTAAAGCGAGAAGCGGAAGTTCTTTATCAAGTATGTGAGGAGGTTATGCTATTGTGAAATTTCTTGAATTGATATGAAGTCAAACCTCTTTACTAGATTCAACACTATTGTTTTTTGTAGAGTTGTAAATGTTCAACTCTAGTCTCATATACCTCGAATATCAGATTTTCAAAAAGTTTGAATCACTCAACACCCTAATATTAAGAGCACCCATTATTTTGGCTATAATGAGACCAAGTAGAAGGGCTTCGTATTTAACCCCATTATTTGTGCATTTGAAGTTTAATTTAACGGAAAAGGTAAAATCCTTCCCTTAGGAGAGGTAAGAATCACACCTGCCTCAATGCCAAAATGGAACTTGGCTCCATCAAAATGGAGAGTCCAATAGTTACTTGGAAAAATGGACGTTGGATCATCCTTTGAATCTTCCTCCTTTACCTCAGTTACTTCAACCATACAAACCTCATCTATTGAAGAGAACCGAGTCCCATGGTATGTCCCATACCCATAGAATCGAATGGAAGAAGGATAGGTAAATAATTCTCTAATAGCTTAACAATATTTTTTGTGGTTCCTAACGATATTGTCTCTATGATGATGGTTTCATCTTTGACTACCGGAATGCCTTCGATTAGTCTCGTGACTTCTAACTTTGTTATAGGAACCAAATTTTCTTATAGTGCTTGAACTTGTAGGCTTGTTTAACTTATTCATAGGAAGCTCAAATTCATAATGGACCCTTGGCCTCTTCTTTAAGTTAGCCAAATGTATGTCAAAGGGTTTTGGATCACCTTGCGCCACAAATACCTTCCCTAAATGTAGGAATCTGACTTCTTGAAACAACGTGGAGGGAATTGAATTCATGCGATGATTCCAATAATGACCAAGGATCATATTATATTTGGTTTCTCGATCTATAATGTAAAACTCGAGTTACTACCATCTTATCCCCAAGGGTGACTAGAAACACTATAGTTCTAATCGACGTTGCCTTGAGGCTATCATAGCCTCTCAGCGTGTTTCATGTTGAAGAGAAATTGGTCTCTCTGTAACCTAGATTTTTAAGGAAAGAGAAGGGAACTATGTTAATTGCTTCCCTATCATCAATCATCACATGATTTACATAGTTATTATAAATCTAGACTTGTAAAAATAACGTTGGATCACCTCTACGAGCTATTTCAACGTTCGTGGGCATCTTGCTGATGTCGAATACAAATCCAACATCTCTTTCAGGTATGCCATGGAGGATAGAAATCAAAGTCCACGTGGTTTATTTGTGCTTTTAGAGGAGGGGTGATGTTAATTAAATGACCAATACCTAGTGCTTCTAGTAGAGAAAATTTGTGAGTAGGGGAATTCTTTAAAAAATACAAGAAGGAAATGTGAGAGAAAGTTTTGGTTAAGTCATTGATAAATTCATAAGCTCCTACTGGCTTACCTAGCTTATCACAAATGTCATTCGATATAGTTGGGTAGATCGGATTTGATGCTAAGAATAATCCTAGTTCTAGTGGCAACATTAATCTAGGTTCGGTGTCTAGCTCCATCAACCCTACAATTTTTGTTTGCTGGGGACCATCCAAAGAAGGTGCCACTTATGGGTTCGAAGAAGTTGAGGCTTCGTGATCATGGGTCCCTATTACAATACCTTTTTTGAACCATTGGGATCTATTCTACCATCTATTTCACGTGGGAGAGGATTGTTAAATATTTCGAGTGGTGTGTTTTGTGGGGATACCAGTCCCATGTAGGTGTTCGGATTTGGTAATGTTGGGTTTGCCAAAAACATGTCAACAAATAATTATCTTTGATCCTCTGGAAACATTGTAGAAACTTTTTACAATCATGAAATGTTCTTACATCATGCCTGTGAACCCTATGGAAACCACAATATAAATCCAGATCATAATCTCAAGGCCTTTGGTTTGTACCTTGTTGTGACCAAAACTATGATTATTGTTTAGTTGTTGATTGTTATAGTTAAAATTTTGGAACCCTTTCCTTTGGTTTTGGAATTGGTTCGGATACCCACCTAGGTATTGGTTAGGGCCTTGGGTCTACGTTTTTCTTGATTGTTGAGGTTTTGGTTGTTGATGTTGTTGATGGTTAAAATCTACAACATTGACTGAGGGTGAGAAGTTATTGTTTCTTTTATTGTTTCCATTGTTGTTGTTATTGGTAGCATTTGTATTGGGAGGGCTAACAACATTAGGATTCTTGGGATGGTTAGTAAATCCATCCATCGTGACTCCATGGTTCTTATTAAGGACCTTGGGCCCTTGATTATTGTTTGTATTGTTGGAGTAACTGGGGTTATTTTGATTAGGGGTGACTAACCTTCCATTTGATCCATAAGTCTTACGACCATTGTCAATGGATGCTTAGTCAATTTGAAGAACATCCTCTAGTAATTATTTATAGCTCCTTAACGGGAAATTTTTGAACATCTTCCTTTGTTTCCATATTGAGGGAGTGGAGGAACAAATCACAAAGTTCCATCTAATCCATATTTGGAGCACTTGTAGAGGAGTAGAGAACCTGTCACCACCTTTGAATGAAGTGAGTTGTGGACTTGTTGTGCTCTTACTTGATATGAAGGAATTCCCTGATTCCTGTTCTCAAAAGTTTATTCATATCAAAATCCTTAATAAATTATGATACGATTTACTTGAAGGAGTGTATTGAAGCCTACGATATACTATAGTACCAATCGAGAGAAATACCTTCTAGTGTCTTAGTGAAATATTTACAAAAACTACGTCATCCCATGGAGAACATATCTCGAATGGCCATTGCGTAAGCTTTGATGTGGGTGTTAGGATCACCCTCCCCTTTGAATTTAAGAATATCGAGAAAGGGTCTTGGGAGCATAATTGTTTGGATGGAGAAGTCTAGAGGCTCCTTAAGATATTTAGAATAGGTCCCCATTGCGTATGTTTCCACCATTAAAGATCCTTATTGGGGAGGTGGAGGTTGCATCGGTTGCTAAATGGGACAGCGTAAACATTTTTTGGGTGTATGAAATCCCTTGTGGATGTCCATATGGACTTGGGTAAGTGTACATATCACCTTGTGGAGATTTAGAATACATGTGTACGTAGGGGGGTTGATTACTTTGATATGGAATCGAAGGCACGAAGCTAGGGAATGTTGCATTTCTAGTTGGTATGGTGTTTGAGAATGCACTTTTGGTTGGTGCCTATTGTAGATATCCATATGTGGTGTGAGGGGGCATACCCAAGGTGCCCATCCTAGTCAGAAAATATCCAGGGTTTGGAGTACCTATATAAACTAGAGGATTCTACGTAGTAGGTATTTATTTGTAATTTTGAGGATAGGAGAAGTTCTTTCTTGCCCCATGTATGAACTTTGAGCATTTTGGGAAAGTTATAGCTCCTTGAATTTGTCTACCAACACTGAGATGACATTTCCCATTGATGGGGTGGTGCTTTTCTTAGGTTATTTTTGTTGAACCCTTGGAGGTTGTTGAGGAGTGTGGTATCTTGCTATGAATTGTTCACTATGCTTTCCACCCCTCATTAGTAATATTTTCGGTTGGTGGAGGGGTAGTGTTATTGTTTTGGAGTAGAACATCACCTTGTCCTTACAACCTATTGAAATATCAGTTCATATTCTAGAAGTTTTTTCAATCCTAGCATATCATGCTAATTACTCCTCATCTACATGTGGGGGTTGGTCCAATTACATGCTAATGGGCCGTCGAAACAATACCCAAGGAGATGAACTTGCTTCCCTAGTGAAAGTCATGTTGTTTGAAATTGATTATTCATGAGAATAAGTTCACATTATTTGATCAATTTCCTCAATACGTATAAAGGAACCAACATTGGTTCCTTGAAGAAGAGGGTTTTGAGCAGTTGAGTCGTTTTGCGCCCATGTTGAGAGTGAAGGTGATTGTTGTGGTATACTTGTTTTGTAGTTGTACATGTCAAAACTTGGGATAGGTCGACCATACTCTTCGTATCCTGACATATTCGTCGGTATAAGAATACCCATAGAATAAAGGATGGATGAAGAATGCGGAAAATTTTATGGACTATCTCTTCACGTTGGGTTCACCAATTTGTATGATAAAAAATCAACACGTGACGTTCTTCACACCCGACTTCTTGAGGTCATGCCGAGACAACCAGTGTAGAATGAGAGTGGATGTGAGTGTGGTGGTGGTGATCAAGCTAATTAGGAAATGTTATGTCTTGAACACACAATATAACGGGATTTGCGAGTCTAAAGCAAAGAATACTCTTCTAACCTAAAGTGGTGTTATGGATCAATATGATATGATAGCTACTTAGAGACTCCAATCGATATCAAGATCTATTGAGATTCTATTTATTTGTTGTTAAACATGCATAAATTGACCTTTAGGCACCTCATAAGGATTTTTAGAAAAGGTCATGGAAGTGAAAACAAGAAATGTAGTGGAGCCACATGGACTATGGGCAATTTTCTAGTCTAGTCTAGAAAGTCTTAGCCTGATCGGCTGCTATGTTCAGTAAGGAAAGTTGTGCAATAATGTTAGGTGGAAGTGGTGAAGATCTAAATACCAATGTATGTAAGCTAGTGTCAATGTCTAATTGGTTAGTAGGCCCATTGGGTTGTGGGACCTGAGGATCACAACCAAAGACTCGTGGAGGTTGTGGTCCTTGTATGGTCATGCACGTAATCAAACCTTGTTGCCAGGAGCATTCCAATAATTATAGGATCTTGATTAGAAGTAATGTTTAGTGTGTTTAGTTGTTCTATTTTCTCAACAAAAGTTGTAGGTGTGTGTAGAACTGTTAAATGTAAACTTGTATCAATGTCAGTTATCAATTCTGGCACATTGGGTTATGGGACCAAAGGATCACAACTGTACATATTTTCTTGTTGTGGACCATTGATGGTCATGAAATGAATTGAAATGATTTTAATAAGAAAACTAACTATCCAAGGAAATCTAATCTATGTTTTTGTTCTTTTCATGATATATAAGAAAAAATCAATGAAATCAAGCTAATCTAATAAAAGTAAATGTTTCTGATCTTTTCTGGATTTTTCAACAATGATTCTAATCTAATAAACAAACTAAATATAAGTAATCAACCAGATGTAGCTAATTAATTATGTAGATATGTGAATCTAAACCTAAAAAAAAACCTAATTTAATCAAAACCCTTCAAACCCTAACTCAGAAGTGAAGAACAAATCATAACCCTAGAAAATCTATTGTTCCCCACAACTTCCCTGATAATGTCAAAGAGTAAACTTTCTAATGATTTGATCTACTTGTGATTTCCTAATTAACTGAAATGAAAATTTTTACTACTCTATTTGATATGTAATTGAAACTAGTGATTTGAAATTGACAATTTGACAAATAAAGCAAACAAACACATAATTCCAACCTAGATAAACAAGAGCTTTGGAAAATCTAGTTGTACTGTATCTATCCCCTCAATTTGTTCCTTTCTTTCTCTGAGTGTTCATATGAGTCCAAGGGATTAGGAATGCAAGAACAACAATAGGAGGATGGTGCTTGAGCAATGATAACTTGAAGGTAGTTTGGATGCAATGCAAGTAGAAGAGAGATAACATAAGAGATCTGAGCTTGGCTATGAAATTCCTAACAAAATTATGGTGTTAATATAATACAAGATACACAAAAATTCTTAGCCCTTTTACTTGAACACATGCATAGAATTTATAAGAATTGGGGATGGGATGTGCCTTCATGCACAAGGAAATAAGAGGCAGTTCCAACTAACTAAAGCACATGTAAAAATAGAAGAGGGAAGGAGAACCAAATAATCAAAACTATTTTTAGACAATTTGGCTCATGGATGCATCCTAAAAGTGAAGTTAAGTGAATTGTCGCATGTTAAAAACACACACGATGGAATCTGAAAAAATTGGTAAGGACCGCCGCCCTGCTTGGGTAGTGGTTTCATAACCGCCCCTAGAGCGGGGGTGGCGGTCTTAGCACTAAAGGCCAAAACATGCACAAAAAGAAGCAGGAAGCTGAAAAAAAGTGTGGGAAGGATAAGTAAGGATGTCTAGGATACAAATATACATTGTGAATGGGTTTTGGAGCTCGAACACCTTATTGAAAGGACTTGAATCATCATTAGGGACTTTTGTAACCATTTTTCGACAATGTAGCACATGTAATTTTGGGTGCGTATAATTACTTCCCCCTATTTTGTGGGAATTTTAGAAGAATAAGACTAGAAAGATAATTCCCCTATTTGGTGATAGCATCGGATGAAGAGGATAAAAATGAACCAAAAATATAGAAGAAGAAGAGGTTGAGGAGGACGAAGAACAAAATGAAGAGGACTAAGCAGTTGTGGTCCAATCTATAGATCTATAGGAGAAAAAAGATAAAACTCATCAGTTGGATGATGAGGAGGATTGTGAAAAAATTAAATAGCTCTAGGAGAATCATCTAGGGATGTAGAATCATATTGAGAAGGAAGTCTATAAGGAGAAAAATGATATATTAGTAGGAGAACCTTTTTATATCGGTTGTATTCTCATTTCATCTAAAAATAGATACAAATGGATGAAAGTTTTGAAATTTCAGGAAGGTCCTTGCTTCAAAAATAATATAGAAGTATCAGGTTTGAATAAGGATTTATTTAGAGAAACTAGAAAGGAGGATATGTGGACACGGGTGGTTAGGAAAAGAAGAATCTAGAATGTGGTGAGGAGATTACCTCCTAGAACTAGAAGTACCTTTAGAATTTTTAGGGAGGATCTAATATGTGCTTTGTTGATGAATGCCGAGTTTCACTTCTTTTTTGTTGTAGTAATGTCATTGATATGCTAGTTTACTTCTTTATTGTTCAAAGGTTGCTATATTTTATTTCATTTGTGTTCAATTGTTCTTACTATAAAATATAGGTGTTAAGAACCATTAATTTGATTGTTCCATGGTAGGTTCCTGTAAGAAAACCCCCTTTACCCTTATATATAAAAAGATGAATTTTTACTGAGTGGAAGAGATATAAGATTATGAAAACAATTGTTGATATGATCTAAAATATCGAAGGAATGTTGCCCACTAGATTCAAGTTTGGAGATGGCATCGTTTATCATGTCACACCTAAAATTCCGTGTGTAGGTCCAAAATGGGGATAAGTTATCAATAGATGTGAACAAATTCCTACTCATGAGAGTGTGGGAATAGAGGCAACTCATTGCATACTCATGAGAGTGTGGGAATCGAGGCAACTCATTTCAGACACAAATGGGAACACACTATCCCAATGAGTATGATCTTTTTCAATCTCTTCCCTTGTTGTCTTTACTTTTGAAACAATGGAAAGAACATACTTGAACAAGGAGAGAACCTCTGGTAGCAATTCCTTTCCTTTCTCAAGAATATTTTCAACCCACTTGTCATTAGCTCTCCCTTGCATTGTATATCCTTGTGCCTTCTTGATCACCTCGAGGTCAAAACTAATTATGGGAGAGATAACTTCTACGGGAGGAGGAGGTGCTGCATTATGCTCTAAGAAAGATTAAACGTAGGCAGTGAGAGTTATTAAATACTCCTCTAATTACTCAATTGTTTATTTTTACTATTAATTATGAGAAATCATGCGGAAAGAATATTCCTTGAACAAATGTGTATCACCTTTGTGAGTGGATTGTCTCAAAGAGATGTAGGTCAAATCATAGTCATCTTGAGTCATTATTCTATAGGTTTTGTAACTTTTTACCATGAAACCTCCACATATTGAGATCCAGATTCTCCATAAAAGAAATGGGAAGTCGGTTGTGATTTATTACTTTGTTTAGTGATCAAGTTTTTGTGATGGCTCTAAAGTCGAGCACTACAACTTGTTATATTGTTCTTGATTCACTTCTAAGAAAATATTGAATCCATGGGAATTCATCTTTAGGCATAGGGTCACTTTTATGAGCTTGGAGAGCGATCACATCTTGCTCATGACGGGTTGGGTTCCACCACTGAGAAAGACACACTTGGGTGCGGACGAAGAACAAGAGTCTATGATGTATCAATATCACCTGAATCAAGAGTCTCTATGGGATATTCAATGGTCTTATCCTTCTTATGGGGCTTTATAGGATGGGAAAATTCTATGTGTTCTTCTTCCATCATCTTTTTCTTTGAAGAATATTTTGAATGATTGAAACCTTTGGATTTTTCGGCTGTCTGAAGGAAGAAAGGTGAGAAGATTTCCTTTGTGGATAAAAAAACTACTCGAGTAGATGAAGGTATATCTCTTAGACGCTGAAACCATTCTTTCAATTGTTAGATCACAACCATGGTCCTCTCTTTGATATCACCTCATTCTCTGATGTTCAATGAAGTGAGAGGAAGAGGGGAAGATTTTACCACTTGATATTTAGTATCAAACAAGTTTGACCCATCAAATTTCATTCCATCCATGAACCATTCAAACTTGAAATCTCTCATTTGGTTTATTGTCATTCACATGTAGTCTCCTTTTCTAAATTTAATGTCAACTATGCAATTGGCCCAATAGTCCTCAATTTTTGGTACGTGGTGAAAATTTGGAAAGATGAAAGTTTGTGGATCCTTCCTAATATCAAATTCATCCCTTGATATGTAAGGATATAAATTGAGGTTAACGAAGGATGTTTTTATGTTTTCCACATCGGGACATTCTTGCATGAGTATATTCCTAAGGAGATGGTAAATGAAACACCTTTATTTTTTAATTATTACATCTAACTTGAACATGCGATAATTTCCTACATAATTCAAACATTATGATTTTGTCACTCAGTGCAGGGGTAGCATGCGCGAGGAAAGATCACAACTTGAGATTATGTTGTAGGTGAAGGTAGGTAGCTAGATGAAGTGGTTCCCATACTTTTCAATAAATACAAATTCTTGGGAGAGATTCTTCACTCTGGAAAACTTCAAGGATACTAATGATGAACATGGTGAATGGATCATTCACCATGGCATAGTGATAGTTGTTTTCTTTATAAGTGAGTGCGTATACTTCTCATAAGTAGGTGATTTTGAGGAACATGGGGAGCGGTTTACAATCATTTAAAGGGTCTCGTGAAGGTAAGGGTGTACACTAGGTAATAAATCATGGTGAACTTCTTAGTGGAGGAAACTGCATCGATTACTAATGGATGTTGTCACTAATGATCTACCCCCAATCCACCACTTGGTTTCCTTCAGTAACCAAGAGGATTAATTGAGCCATCTAATCACGAAAGTATATCTTGGTTTCTTCCCCCATCACCCTACTTAGTAAAATAATGGCATCAAAATAAGCCACATGAAACTCACTCCTTGACATGTTATTGTGAATGCGGGAAGGCTTTCTTCCTTTCTTGACCCATGGAACAAGTTCTAGACCTTACGGATATAAATTAGTCTTTTCCTACTTTTGCAAAGCAAATTACTTAGATATGATGACCATGTTATTTCCAGTGGGAATCTGTAGGCACTGAGAAATACCCTTATGAGTGAGAATTGTGAGGAGTGAATTATCGTTCACTCAAATTATTTTCGAATCAACCTCGTAGTGTCATGCACATGTCAAAACTACTTAAGTACTTTGAATAGAAAGTGGGTGACCTATTTCTTTGAATAGTCCACTTGAGAATATTTTCTCCTCCACTGGTTCATCGGGTTTTCAAGCATCCTATTTTTCAAGTCTTTGATTGATATGAATGAAATCACTATCTCCTACACTAGGATATTTAGTGATCATAGTTAAAATAGGTTCCAAAATTGAATATTTGAACATCATAGTGTTAAAAAGAATTTGAGATATATAAAATGTGAGTTTCCACAAGTTTTTTGAACTTAGATGAAATACTTTCTATTTTAACGAGTCCTATCTAGACAACATTTTTTTAGTAAGTTTTCACAAATTTCTCCTTCGATGTGTTTTTCTTGTTTAGAGTGTTGCAGATGCAAAAAGATTACTATTTTTGGAAACTTACTATTCTCATACATGTAAAGCCTTTCAAAATTACTATTTTTCGAAAGGTTTCATTTGAGTGTCGGTGTACAACGAAAGTGATTTCATATTTTCGGGTTTTACTTTGGGATCCTCTGCTCCATTTTTTTGAAGTTTTCTCTCTACTAGAACTTCATAGATATGATAAATTAACTTTGGGGTCTAAAATTCCAGGTTTCTACAATAAATTATACAAAGCATCAATGGGGTTGCTTTTACATTCATCTTAAAGGAATTTTTGAGACGAGAATATAGTAAAAATTTCACTTTGAAAATGGATGCATGATTGGAGATTTAAGAGCATTTTTAGCATGAATGTATGGTGAAATTTGAGAAACATGCCTAGTTAAAAATAGAGGTTGGGAGGGTAGTTATACAACACCTTGAATGGAGAAAATGACTAAGTATTTTTAGAGAGAGGGAGAGTTATAATTTCAAATTTGTAAAAATTAACTCACATTTGACACAGACGCTTAACTAGAGTCGAGACGGAGGTTAGAGATTGAGTTACACCAGTTAAAAGGGGAAAAAGGGGATACCCAGTGAAAATTTCACCTAGTTTTGACATGCGGCAAGCTATAAAAATACTAAGTATGAAATCCAAGCCTCTCACCCACCCCTTTTCTCCTTAACTCACATCTAACCCAACTTGGCTTAACCCGGTCTGGTGTAGGTTAGAGCTTGGGTTGCACTGTGAAAGAGGGGAAAAGGGGACACCCAGTGGGATTTGCACCTAGTGATGACATGTGGCAGGCTGAGGTTTAGCAAGAATGAAGTGTAGGGGGCAAAAATTAACACTTAGGGGTTGAAAATAGGTTCCTCATGTTCTTAGAGTTGGATAAGAGGGGGAGTGCACTTTTGTGTCCCCATTATCCCTTTTATGAAGTTGATGTTACTCGTATAGTCCAAATCAGGACACTAAAAGTGATGTTTTCATGATAGGAGCATGGGAAAGTGTTTTGGGATTAAACCTTATATTATTTTGACTCCAAAAAACTTGTTGAGATCATGCTAACCATTATCAAAATTCAATTCTTTTCCTATTTAATTTTTATTTGGAAGGAACAATTGTTGTGTTTTAGGTTGTCACACAAAATATTTGAGACTTGGAACAATGTTTATGTATCCATAATATAGAGTGTTCCAAGATATTTCCATTGAGTATTTGTTAGCCTCTTAAATCCTTCCAAAACTCCCAGAATCATCTGGCTAAGTTGTCTTTTATTGTTGGACCCTTCATTACCTACACCTTAATTACCTATTATTGCACAAGTTGTTCGTGAATCAAATTTATTCCACAAAAATTTCCTAAAATACCTTGGAAATATTCAATTTTCTTTGACACCACCCTAAAATGGTTTAAATATTTCATGTAGGCTTCCAGAGGGTGTTTACTAGTTGCAAAATGGCCAAAAATGGCCTTCTCTAGGCCTCCGGGAGCAATTATTTCTCATTGAAACTTAATAACTTCATCAATCACCATGGATACTCATTCGTACACATTTAAACACACTTGAAAATTTTGTTAGCACATTCCTTTTAACTAGGATGAGGGTGAAAATAAGGACATGCTAGCAAGAGGAAGGGATCACAATGACCGGGAGAGGACATTTAAAGTGTGAGCTTAGTTGTCATGCCCAACATTTTAATTTTTCATGCTAGAAATTTAGGATGATAACATATTTGGAAGATTTTACCCACTTTATTCAATAAAGAACCCATAATTTTCCCTCTCTTTTCAATGGCACCATAAGCCCATTTTTAGTAGGATTGATTTGGTGATTGTTATATCAACTAACACTTCTTATAGGTGATCACAATCTAGGCATACATTTTTACGACCATGTTGGGACCATTTTGGTTGTGGATAATTCTTTTCATTTTCTCAATCAAAAAATGTTTTCTTTAGGGTTTTATAGTCTTGTCAGATTGTTTTTATTCATCCCTAATATTGTTGTTGCAGATATAATACTTGGATTTTCCGATATGCTAAAAATACAAAAAAACATCGCAGGATAGTCATTACTGCGACTGTGTTGCATTTCTTTTTCCTAAAATATAACAATCTAGTTACAGGGTAGTCACAAGTGTGTCTATTCTATAATTTTGTTTATGAAAAAAATAAAAATACTTGTTTTTTCTAAGGGAAATAATTGGGAATGAATACACATTAAATACAGGTTCAGATAAGGGTAAATACCCATCCACATATTTGTCAAAAGTACTTAGGAATAAGCCCTAAAAATCATTCTAAGGAGTACCACAAGAACCCTAAAGTAGCTAGCACATTGAGAGGACTCGCCGGTGAAAAGGGTCAATGGCCCAACCTAATTAACTAGTTCCACTTTGTGAGGTAGACCCAATGTTGTCGGGGTAACTAAATCATCTTAATTGATCAAGGGATAAAGCTTGCGACTAGAAATTTTCTTGTGAATGATACTCGTTTAGATAACATTGGTAGTTAGAGAGAGATCTTTACATAGGAAACCAAACTAACTAGGCCCATATTTAACTTGAAAAAAACAAAAAATATTATCTAGATCAAAATACCCCATGCCAAATATTTCCACTATATCGAGTCACATTTGTGATTGGTTTTTCTTAACAATATTCTCTCACACTTCCATACCAATTTCGACAGGTCGTTTTGAGTTCTAATTTTTCTAAGTCTCGATCCACAAGTGCAAATTCCTTTCGATTTTACATCGGTCACATTTCCTACATTCTGTCATTTTTCAAATTTTCCCAATCTCGATCCATGACAACAACGACCTCCCTGTGATTTTTCATCTCATATTTTTTGAGACTCGATCGTAATTACGACAATTCCCGTGATTTTCCGTTAATCACATTTCCCACATTCTTACATCTATCAAAATTTTCTCGGTCTCGATTCTGAACTACGACTTCTTGATGATTTTTCATTTCATATTTTTCCCAGCCTCACTCTCAATCATAAATGCAATTTCCCTTTGATTCTCCATTAATCACATTTCCTACATTCTGTCATTTTCTAAATTTTTCCTAGTCTAAGTTACAACTAAGATTGCCTTACGATTTTCCATTAATCACATTTCTTACATTCTGTCATTTTTAAAAATTTCCTAGTCACAATCGCAACTACAAATTCTCTATGATTTTTTCATCTCATATTTTTCCTAGAATCATCCACAATTACGACCACCCTACATTTTTCCGTTAATCACATTTCCAAAATTCTATCATTTTTCAAAATTTTCATATTATCACTCACAACTATGGTGACATGTGGTTTTTTCATCTCATATTTTCCCAAACTCAGTCATAACTACGACTTCCCTATGATTTTTCATCAATCATATCTTCTATATTTTTCACTTTTCAAAAATTTCCCGGTCTCAATCATAAGCTGCGACTACCCCGCAATTTTTCATCTCATATTTTTCCAAATCTTAGTCGAATTTTGTGGTTGTCATGTGATTTTTTCATCTCATTATTTTTCTAGACTCAATCACAACTATAACTTCCTTGTGATTTTTATCCATCACATTTCCTACATTCTGTCATTTTAAAAAAAATTCCTAGTCTCGATCATTCAGTGAAAGCCATGTGATTTTTCATCTCATATTTTTCCTAGACTTAGTCATAATTACGATTACCCCACAATTTTCCAACAATCAAATTTCTTGCATTCTTCCATTTTTCATTTTTTCATAGAGCCGATCATGAAGTGTGAATTCCCAATAATTTTTTCTAGTCACATCATTTTCCCATTTTCTTCCATTTTAGTCATCTTGATCATTCGATTCATTCATATTTCATATTCCTAGTCACAAGTGTGAATACCCCATGTATTTACTATTTGTTATGTACTTTGGTCCGTTACATTCTACACTAATCCCCTTACACACTTTGGTCCCTTATGCACTATGATTTTCTCCTATGCGCTCTAGTCCCTTACACACTCTAGTTTTCCCTTGTGTGCTTTGGTATTTTGTGCACTTAGATTAGACCCTTGCACACTTTGGTCAACCTCTTGTGCTTTGTTCCCATGCACATTCAGATCCATCCTTTTTCCCCCTCTCCTCACTTCATTTTGGTTTTGAGGCATGACCATCTTGCAACCAGACTATAACCACCCTATAACCCCCTGCAACCGTCTCTTGTAACCTTCCTACAATTGCCTGCTGACCTTCTTACGCAACTAGCCTACAACCTTAGGCCCTATAACTTAAAATTTTCCAACTGTTGTTCCTACAAATTGTATTCCAAAGTTTTCCCTAGGCCAATTTCCGGTTTGATTGGATAGAAATTTACATTTCTAAATTTTCTGGGATATTCACTACATTTCTATTACATCGGGAGAATATCCATCACATTGGGCATGTCTCTATCACATTGGAGTGCATTCCAGGTCACATTGGAGTGCATTCCGGTCACATTTTCATTTCTGTCACATTTGTGTTTATATCATATTGGGTATGTATCTTTCACATTATATGTGTCTTCATCACTTTATTTATGTATTTTTATATTAGTTGAGCTTCTAATGATTTTCCCTCTCCTCCGCTTGGTATCTTTGCCCCTTCAAAAAAACCAATTAAAAATCAAAACAACCCCAAAAACCTTTCCCTATTGCATGGCTTAACCCTTTAACTTCTACATTATAACCACAAGGCCCACACATGGTTCAAGCTTGTCCTTGTGCATTCTCTGCATTGCACTTGTGCCCTCTAGTTCAATCCTTGGATGCTCTTTGATTAGCCTTGTTAATTCCTATGTAAACCCCGTTTTTGTTTCATCATTTTGTACTAAGACTGATATTAGCATTTTGTAATTAATACTTTAATATATTTAAAAGGAATGTTTTGCATAAACCTTGTTCATTTTCATCTTATATATGCTTCTTTCAATGAGTTGAAAGATATATGTATATGCACCAATAATGTGGATGAAGGATATATCTTAAGCACAACACATGAATCATACATAGCCCATCGTAGGAATCACTTAAGCATTGGCACATGACTCACTTTGGAGCACATGTGTCACTATATGGAAGTGCAAGACTCATATGAAGGAAATAAAGGAATTGAAAATCAAAGAGAAGAGTTGATATATTCAACACATAGGTTGTATGATGAAAGGAGCATTGAATGTGTATTATCATCTAGTCATCATGCGACTCATGTAGATTATGAGAGTCCAATTTAAACATCAAGTTCAACTGAAAATGTGGAAAAAATGGACAACAAAAATGGTAGTCACCATTATTCAAGGGATTCAAATGCATGAGATTTGACACCTCTGAAATCACTAAATCATCTTAGCTGAGTGTTAATCAAGGACTCCACTCGAGTTAACAAGATAAAATATAATTTAAGTGTGACATGCACTTGTTATTTCAAGTTGTAACTCCTTAACAAGAATTTTTCTCATAGAAATATGTTAGTTAATTAGTAGTTATTGCAAATAATCAGTCCTCTTTTAGAGTGACAGAACTGTGCTTATTATAAAAATCGTTTGTAGTAGAATTAGTGTGGTTGGTTGCTGATGAAAAAAGTATTGTATTACATTCAATAAAGTGCATGATTTTGAGTTAAATCACCTAGTGTAATTTTTAATCTTGAAACTAGATTAGAGGGAAGGATCAAGGGCCACTCCTACCCAATGTGAAGGGAAACATTGTTTGTTTGTTCAAATCTCTATTTATTCAAAATTTTCTCAATTACAAGAATTTAAGCACTTTCAACATTTTAATTCATGAATTTAGTAATATCTCTTTTATCATAGAATCCATATCTTAAATATGTTTCGAAATGATATTTGATTGAATTCAGTAGTTAATAAATTTTAATTTTTCTCTTTGTTGCAAACAGCCGCGGACAAACATGACAACCGCCTTAGGCGAAAATCATGAAATAATTAAAGCACGAGTATAAATTGGGCTTGTCACTTTTTGGCGCCATTGTTGGGGAAATTTTAAGGTGCTAGAAAAGATCAAAGTACTAATTAGCGTACTTCCTGATAACCTAGTAAATCTCCATTTAGAAATCTCTTTTCCATACTCTCTTTCAAAATAAAATACCTTGTCATGAAAAAAATATTATTTTTTGTGCTTTAGAGTATGTGGAACACAATAAATTAGTTAAGCACTTATAGCTAGGATATTGTTATTAAGCATGGTAGGATTTTATGTTTAGACCTAGAGACCATAGAGGTATATTTATTAGAATAAACTTACAAAACCCCCTCAAAATCAACTTGTGGAGAAACTTGATCAAAAAGGATGGATGATGGAGTAGAAAATCCTAATGGTGCAAATAATGGAACCCCCACTAGGAAGGACATTCACCTATCCCATAGAACTGGACCCTAATGACTAAGCCCCCATGAAGAACATATCCCCTCAATTTTACCAACCTTTAGGGGATTAGTCTCGAAGATCTGAAAAATTTCTGTTTGAGTTCAAGGTGTTGTGCCGGACCTCGACTATACCTCAAACACTAAGAAGTTAAATTTATTTCACTCAACTCTAAAGTATACACTCATGAGGTGGTTCATGGGCCTAAACCCCAACTCTATCCACACTTGGGAAGAGATGGAAACAATCTTCTTGGATAAATACCAATATTATTGTAGGGTTAGGGACCAAAAGGAAGAACTCTTTAGGATACAACAAAAGGAGGATGAGAGTGTTGAGGACTATCTTGATCAATTCCTCTTCCTTCATAGGAGGTGTGGTATAGGTCTTGATATTACTCTTCTAAAAACTCTATTTCTTATAGGATTGGATGAAGACACACAAGAATACTTTAATCTAATGGGAAAAGGAGACATGAAAATGTTGGAATTCACTGATATCATTAACCTCTATAGAAACTGTTCCCGAGACTCACCCAAATTTTCAAAAATAGAAAGGCAAGATTGCCAATGGGACATATTTAAACTAAGAGAAGAGATTACAAATTTAATAATGGATCTCTTATTTCATCTTAAAAAAATGTGGATAGGGAAAAATTAGGAATATAGAGCTATTGTTCATATATTGTCTAAGATTTAGAAACAAGCACATGCTTAAGGACTATCTCTTATATAAACAAACATCTTCATTGTCTAAGATCTGAAGCATGAAAATGATCAATGGGGACTATTTCCCTTGTTAAAGAATAAATTAAAACATAATAAAAAAATTGAATCTCGGTTAATTATGTGGCTCAAAGGAAAGGAGGGAATTTTCCAGTAAATCAAAACTAGTCCTATGCACCAAAAGCACAATGGGTTCCAAACTAGTGGAACACACCATGGTCATACCCCCAACCTTGGGTTGATAAGTCCCACAGGAAAAGATTCGTCGAGTGGAATGCACAATCGAATTATTATCCATAACCATGGACTCCAAACTCAAAAATTACACCTTTCCAACAATTCAACCCAAAATTTCAACAACAGTGGAATTCACCCCAAGGATTGGGCCAACAGTATTAAAATCCAAGAAGACTTCGAGGGACAACAAGCTTCTCTATCTCGAACAACCTTCCCAACCTCAAATTCCATCTCAAAACATGGAAAATCCCAAGAATTTAAGGTAGGGTAACCCAACATACACCCGTCGAATCCAAAAATATTCGATGATGAATTCTGTGGATTATAGAAACATACTGTTATGGTCAAGGAAGGTTACTTCAAAACCATCATCTACAATTACAGAAAAATTCCTTGAAGAAAAAGAAAAATCAGAAGAAACACAACCCAATCCTTTTCTTAAAGAAACATCTGAACCAAGTGTAGATATGCCATTTCCATCCATAATTTTAGAAAAGGACAATACTGTAATCTAAGAGAGACCAGAGTCAGAGTTGATTCAAGGACTAAAAAATTAAGTATTGGAATTCTGTGTTACTATATATTAGAGATATCCCGAGTTAAATAAAACTAGTAAATATCTTTGTGTTATAACTCCAGGTAGAAGGAAAAATAAACCTAGAACAATCCACATTGATGGAAAACTGGCTAGCATACTATAATGAAATATTACCCCTCCAAAATATGGTGACCTTGGAAGTCCAATTGTTACAGTTTGTATTGGAGATGTGAAGATTCCAAATGTTCTAATTGAATCGGGGTTAAAATTAATGTGATTAATATTGATGTATTTTCCACATTGTCTCTTCTTGATCCACAATCAACTCCAATAGTGTTATAAATGGCTGACCAATATGTTGCCAAACCCAAAAGGGATCATAGAGGATGTGACCATCACAATTGAATCATGAGATTATTCAATATATTTTATGGTTATCAAAACAAAGAATAAGAAAATTGGATATCCCTTGATTCTAGGACACCCTTGGTTAGCCACTACTTTGCAACTCGTATTGATTGTAGAACAAGAAACATGATAATTACAAATGGACATGATTCAAATAAACTATCTATATATCTAATCTGCCAAACCTTTTGCCACTAAGGAAAAACAATGGTGGAAGGATGATTTAGAGGAAGCAGAGGATGTTGTTTCCTCACTAGCTGTGGTTATAATTCAAGAACACTAAGAACATATCCAAAATTGGGATCATTCTAAATTGCAGTCACAACCAATGGAGATAAAGGATGATATGATAGATGAAAACATACAATCTATAATCTATCCTTTCTCCTAAAGCATATATCTAGCGAGTGTATCTTACACATCATCACTGAAACCCGATATATTTCTTCCCCATAAGTGCCCCTTGAATTCATTACTTGAGAGAATACTCAGTGGTAAATTCTCTCTATCCTGACACCAAACAACTACTCCTTTTTCCAAGAAAAACATTGGTAGTTAATAAGTGGTTGATCGATCCAAGAGGAGAATACCCTATTCAAGCTTTTATGCTCTCATCCTCAAGATTTTTTTGGGAATATAGTGACATGAAGGGTATTCATCCTAATATTTTTACACATCACATTTACACAACTGATTCCAAACCAGTCAGGAAACCAAAAAGAAGGATAAACCTTGCCTTAAGAGATATTGTAAAAATTGAGATTGAGAAACTTCTTTAGGTAGGATTTATCTATCTAATTTTAGACAACCAATGGGTTTCCCCATTAGTAATAGTGCCTAAGAAGAATGGTAAATGGAGGGTCTATGTGGATTATAGGGAGTTGAATAAGGAAACACATCGAGACTATTTCCCTTTACCTTTTATAGACCAAGTCTTGGATAATTTATCCGAGAAAAAGGTATTTTTCATTCCTAGATGGTTTCAATGGGTATAATAAAATCATGGTGGCACCAAAAGACCAAGATAAGACTACCTTCACCTGCCCATGGGGAAATTTTCTTACATGGTCTTACCTTTTGGCTTATGTAATTTTTGTACTAATTTTCAAAGAGCCATGTTAGTAATTTTTGTTGATCTCACTCATGATTCTATGGAGATTTATATGGATGATTTTATAGTTTATGGGGAAACATTCCAAGAGGCAATAGATAATTTGGAAAAAGTACTCTCTAGGTGTGAGAAACATTAGTTATCTCTAAACCATGAGAAATGTCTTTTCATGATGGAACAAGGGATAGTCTTAGGCCACCATGTTTCAGCTAAGGGAATTAAGGTAGATCTAGATAAGGTCAGTATCATTGTGCAACTTCCATCCCCTAAAAATAAAACTAAAGTAAGAATATTTCTAGGACATGTGGGCTATTATAGAAGATTCATTTCAAATTTCAGTAAAATAGCTTCTCCATTGTTTTCCCTTCTAACAAAAGATTTTGAATTTGAATGGATAGAAGCATGTCAAAAATATTTTGACATCATCAAGGACAAATTGACAAATACCCCAATCTTAACGAGTCCAAATTAGAATCATGTAGACACCCCAAAATTACACTTCTATTTCCACTTGTTCCCAATATTATTCTAGTACACCCTGTTATTCACCCATTTGCAATTAATTGATTAAATTAATTAATTAATTCACATTGTACCCTTTGGATTAATTAAATTAATCCCATGTACCCTTTGTACCCCCTTTGACTTAATTAATTATTATTTATTAATTAAATAATTAATTAATTAAGTGTGTGCACATCCTAGTCATCTGCCACTTGATCTAACTCCACTTAGACTCCACTTGGACTCCCTATCCTTACCCTAGTTAATTGCACTTCTAGAATCCTAGAAAGGTGGGGAAATTAAAATGCATGTACAACCACCTTTCCGGATGCATCTTTTTGTAATTAATTTATTCATTGCCCGAAAACTATTGAAATTACCCACAATGCTATTTTTAGCATACTCATTTATTCGTGTGTAAACGATTTCAACTAACTTCTATAAATTACAGGCTTACTTTCCTTTCAAATCCTCTTGAATCTGACATATAAAAACTCTATTGAACTGTGTCTGTAGCATTTGCATTCAAATCTTGGAGAGTACTCAAGAGCATCCACAATCATTTCTGACATCCATTTTGCAAGGTCTTACAGGAGACCCTTATTTGAGGTTTGCACAAAAGGTTGTTGGAAGGTTTGCATTATTGGTTTGTTTATCTTTCTATTATAGTGATTTTCTCTACATACATTTTGGCACGCCCGGTGGGACTTACACCCCATTGTCTTTCATTTATGGTTTCTTTCTTGTTCATGTGTTCTTCATTTCATAATAACCTTCTTGTTTGTCGAAGCTTTCACAGGTGAATTGAGTGGTTATACAGTGTTTGCATTCACAGGAAAGTGTTTTTGTAGTTGCAGGAAGTTGTTTATTTTTTCTTTTGGTTTATCATTTTGCATTTCTATTGCTTTCTTCTAATGTACCAGTATTGGTTTCTTCATATTTATGCTCTTGGTCTGTGTGTAGGTAAGTAAATTCACCTACACATTCTGCAACACCTACACATAAATAAAACAACAAACAACATATTTTTGTTAGCTTTTCATTTTTAAAATTTTTAACCTTAGATTTTAGTTTTTTTTAAAAAGAATTTTTTTGAAAGAAGAAACACTTTTTTTAAAAAACATAACAATAAAAATTTTCAACCCTAAGCTAGATACCCACTCCAACCCCTCCTACCTAGCTCGGCCGAGCCACACTCGCCTCCCTCTCCCCTACCCCTCACACCCCGATCCCGTTGCCCAAATCCCCTAGTTTCCTAACTACCCCGTTTCTACCCCCTTCCCAACCGAGCCCTCTCCCCATCCTCGTTTCCCATCCTAACTACCTCAATATCCCTCCCTTCCCCATTTACCATGTGCCTTCCCCTCATATCCCGATCCCATCACCTAACCCCCTTGTTCCCTAACTACCCCTGTTCCTGTCACCCTCCCGGACCGAGCCCTCGCCTCGTCCCGTTTCCCATCCTAACTACACTAAGCTCCCTCCCTTCCCCATTTCCCACACCCCCAAAGACCCTCCCTTCAACCTCCCCCAAGCTTCCCGTAACCCCGACCCAACTCCCATCTCCCTTCCCTCTCGCTCAATCCCTCCCGAGACCTCTATTCAACCGATCCCCCCTCACACCCTTGTCGAACCATCTCACCTCACACCACCGAGCTCCATCCCACTAAACCCAAGCCCTTCACTTCTCCCAAGCCCTCAAAACCCCACTCCATCTTCCCACCTTTCCTAATCCCTCCTTGGCTCACCCTTCCCCACACCGAGTTGTTCCACCTTCAACCTGCACACACACAAAATCACACCTTTAGGTCTATATTTTATATCTTTATAGTTTTAGGTTTAGGTTTACTTTTTTATTATTATTAGTTATTATTTATTTATTTATTTATTATTTTATTTTATTTTATTTATAATTTCTTATTTTTAGTTTAAGTTACAAGTCACTTAGTTTCTTTATTTATTCTTATTGGCCTAACTGTGCACTTTACTTTTGCAGGGTTCGTAGACGTTTTTACTCATTATCAGGCATTACTTGTCCACGTTGAAATTTTAGCATTATTGGATGTTTTGGTCCACTTTTTTATGCCTTTCTCATACATGTTTAGTAATTTTGCAAACTAGAATAACAATTTCTAATGTGTTTTGTGTGCTTCTTGCTTGTCATTTTTTTTTGTTTTTATTACAACTAACACAAATCGCCCACGCATATGCTCTTCCCTTGCACTTTTTAAAGTGATATTGGGAATAAAAATGTGGTCATTTCTTTATTTTTTTATTTTTTGGGAATTAACGTTTCACTTAACCAAATCCAACCCACATGTATGCTCTTTCCTCACGCTTTTTAAGCGATCTTGGAAATCAGAAACGTGGGTTTGCTTCATTGTCTTGTTTATTTGTTTTTTTATTTTTCCTCATTCCGAAAAACTTTCTAACCTTTGTTTGCAGGACCCACTCTCACACAAGGTGGATTAAACATTTCAAAAAAATATTAACTGCAGGTTTCCAAAGGAGTTCAACCAAACACACCTAAATCAAAAAAAAAAACACCACATTCAAAACACTTGATTTATAGGTTCGGTTAAGAGCTATGGCTCAACCGCTTAACTAGAACATAACCCCCTTGGCATAAGCCTTAAGATAAAATAAAGGGGGTGGTTATATGAACCCCAAAGTATTCCATACCTTGAGGGAGTTGGTGGATGAAACGGAACCTTTTCTCCTACCTGACTAGTAAAGCCTTTGTGAGTTAGAGTCACAGATATCCTTACTAGCGACCCCAGTGTGATTCATTCTGAGAAAGATATTTTCTTAGGGTTTCAAAGGGGGTAAAGTAAAGCCATCATTTAGCAATAGCATCACACTTTCTTGGATATTTTTCTGACACCTATTTGAGAGAGCCACCCAGGAAGCGAAACATTTTCCAAGCCAATCTAAGGTAGAGCTCACAAACAAAAATTTAAACAAAAAATTCTTTTTCAATTTTCTTATTTTGTTTTTCTTTATTTTTGTAGTAGTGTTCCACACTCACTTTTCCCCAAATACTCCTTGTTTGGGATCTATCTTTCACTTTTCTTATCTTTTTGTCATTTTCCAAACTTTCCTTGTTTGGATTCTACTTTCATCCTCATTTCATCTGTTCTCATCTTCTTTTCTTTTCGTCATTAGTCATTCACTAACCTTCATTTTACTCTCAATTTCCCCTTTTTAGAACTTTCATCTCCTTTCATTATTTCAATATTCTCTTCTTTTCTTCCTCATTGTCCTCTCCATTTGATCTTCTTTCATTCATTTGGAGATTTTATTCACTTATTTGATTTTCCCCTTTCATTGGTATTAGATTCTTCTATCTTTCTTAATAACCTCATTTTGGTTTTATCTCCCATTCCATTTGACACTTAAACATTTGGATAACCTTCCCAAAGTTTAAGTTTTCATCTTCTTTTCGACATCAAGTCTTGAGTTGCGGATATCCACGTCCTCACTCAAGCACTTTCATCTTACGACTCACATATCAATGGTGTTGTATTCCACTTTTCACACTCAATTTCATTACATTTTCTCTTCATTCTCCTCTTACATCCTTTAGTTTGACAACATCATTGTTAAACTATGTATATGTTTTCTTTCTTCATATCTCTAACTTGACAACATATTTGTTGCGTTCTAGACACTTCATCATATCTTCTTTCCAACACTTACACTATCAGTATTTGAGTCTTATCTCTTCATTAGCCTCTTCCTTCTTAATTAATTCTTGTTAAGGGTTGAAAAAATAACTTACAATTTGAATCCTTTCTTCATACCCTCTTCCCATTTAGCATTCACTTTTTCTAAGTGATAGAATGCATTTGTAATCAATCTATCCTCGCTTCTTCACTCTAGCATTCACATTTTTAAAGGTTAAACACATTCGGAATCTTGTCACTATAATCCTCCTCCATTCTAGCATTTAATTTGTTAGAGGATGAGAACCTTCATCACATCATGCCACTCTTCCATCTTGGAATTCACTTTGTCAAGGGTTGAGTTTATCAAACACTTTCACACGCTTTCATCTTAACATTCACTTTGTTAAGGGTTGCATCACTCGCATCTTCCAAACCTCTTTCCAATCTTAGCATTCAATTTGTTAAGGGATAAGTTGTTATCAAACTTAATCACACACCTCTCTTTAATCGTTGCATTCACTTTGCTACGTGTTGAGTTATCTTTTGCATATCTCTTTTTCTCCCCTGTCTTTTAAAAATGGTGGGAACATGACACTGAGATTATAGTCCTTTTGGAAGGGGCAAACGAAATACTTTTGGAAATTTTGATAGTGATAATGACCAAAACTTTGAGGATGATTAGAATGACATCTAACTCAAAGAACAATCCCGTGTTGAAAATATTTTACGTATGAATAAAGACCAATTTTTACTTCATCTCCTTGAGATGGGAGAAAAATTACCCTATGATTTTGATGAAGCTAGTTTATAAAAATTACTTAGAAAACCACCACCTAACAAGGGTGAACATTTCATTTCAACAAATAATGATGACAAGATAGGAGGACCTAGCCACACGAATAATGATGATCGAAACAAGTCCACCTCGAAATACACCAAAATAAATGAATAAAACAAAGAAAAATATATGAAAAGGAACAAAGGAAAATCAAATGATTCAACCACTGATCCTACTCAAGCCCTCATGAATCAAATTAATGACATGGCTAAACAACTTTCTATTTTAAATTCCAAAGTCACCAATGAATCCCATGACAAGGAGGCACCAAATAAATCTAGTGATGCTTCATTTAAGAGTCATACCGCACACACCAAAGATAAAAACAACTCTACAAGTGATGGCTCCTTATCTTTCTTACATAACAACTCACCATTTTCCCAAGAATGAAAAATGATGAAGGACACCATCTCTAGTATGAAACATCAATGCAAACAATTCAACTTTGAAGAATTGTGTCCTTACCCCTTCGATAATGACATTTTGCGTGTTCATTTTCCAAAATATTTTGATACACCCAAATTTGACAAATACAAGGGCAAGAGTGATCCTAGAGAGCATATCAGGGAGTTTTATATGGCTTGCCAAGAGGTGACCTATAGTGATGTCTTCTTAATGCATCTCTTTCCAGAAGTTTATGAAGACAAGCCTCAGAATTGTTCCTACTCCTCCCTAAGGGCTATATACAAAATTTCGTGGACCTCTCAGAGAAGTTTGTCAAAAATTTGTCATTCAACCTAGAGTCAGAAATTACAATGATGGACTTGTGTAATGCCAAAAAATGAACAAATGAAACCTTCACACAATTCCTACAAAGATGGTGTGGGATTTCTTTCCGTTTCCCATGATCCATTTTTAATAAGTAGCTCATGAGCATCTTTGTACCCAATCTTAATAATGACCTATCCTTTCTCATGAAAATGCATTTCCTTAATACTTTCAAGAAGTTATTGAGAAAGGATTGTAGATTGAAAAATCCTTATCACAAAAGGTTTGATTAAACCTCATTCAAAAGACAATGGGCAACATAGTAATCATCCTAATAGATCTTACCAAGACAAATCTAAACATGTTAAACATGATCGTAATATGGTAAATGATGGTATTCTAGACAACCATAATGTCCACAACCTCTAAAACACTCAGAATATACCAAAAAAGATAAACAACCTCTTGTTCCTAGCAAAGAGTTTCCTCCTCTCCCGATTCTAAATGATGTTATTTCACTCCTTTGGGAGAACATCTATCAAGTGTACTTCAACAACTCATTAATGCAAACATGGTTACTTATTCCATCACTAGACCCTGGGTTGAGGGAGAACCCAAGCCTACTTGGTACAAGGTTGATACTTATTGTGATTTTCATCACATTGACGGTCACCCAACTAATCAATGCTTTCACTTACGTCACTTTGTCCAAGATCTCATTGATAGTGGAGATATCACTGTTGAAGCACCATCACCAAATAGAACACCCAATGACAATATTAAGGTGTTCTCAAACCCATTTTCAAAACATGGCGGTGACAATAAAAATGCTGAAAAAGTTCCCTCTTGCCAATAACACTGATTTTAGTTCAATTATCTCATTTATTGAGGAAGTACCATCTACAATGGTGGCCATTAAATTCACACCTTCAGTAATGTTGTGACCACACGCTAATGGAAGATATGGGTTCTTGTGGAAAACCAACCTTCTACGTAACCTCAAACGTCCAAACCAACAACTCCTTCAAATCAAAAGTCAAATTCTAATGCCAAATATTCCACTCCAGGTCAGTATGACTTCATCAAACAATTAGCAACCACACCAGCACATATCTCTCTCATGGAACTACTGAAAGAGTCACCTAGCTTTTAGGATATTCTCACTCGTGCTCTAAATGAATTGCGTGTTCCTCATACTCTCAATGTTCAACAATTTCAAGCTATGATCACAAACCTTATGCCTAAAACTCCTATCCTATCTTTTGGCCCTCAAGATATGTTGAACCCAAATTTGATTAACAACTCCTTGTACATTGAAGCATATGTTACCGATCATAAAGTCAAGAGAGTTCTTATCGACAATGGATCAACTCTTAACATTTTTCTATAAAAATGCTTTGTTGCCTTGGTCATACAATAGATGACTTAGATGCTAATATCATTACCATTCATGGTTATGATAATATTGAGCGCCAGTCTTGTGGTGCCATCACTCTTCCCATATAATTATACCCACAACTCCTTGACACTATGTGTCATATAGTTGGCACGTAGACACATCATATAACCTTCTTACAGGTAGACCTTGGATACATGCAATGCACACAATACCTTCCAATTTTTATCAATGCATAAAGTTTCCAAATAATGATAGAGTTCACCTTGCATGTGTGATACGACCCCTTTGAATCTTGTAAGTTTTTCAAGCAAGGTATAAAAGAAAAACTATTTTCCATCTGTTGATAGCACAACTAGATCTAGCACAACTTCCATTGTTACCAACCGTATTGATCCTGATGTAATATTGTGCCCTCATGCTTTTGTGTCTTCTTTTGAATAATATACATCTAAAGTGTCACCTGAGGATATTCCTCATGCCTCCACATATTCCTCTGAAGCATCTACATATAAGGTGTCACTTGAAGTTTCTACATCTAAGGTGTCACTTGGAGTTATATTCTCTCATAAAGGCTTAGGTGATAACACACTTGACAATGCATTTATTATTGGAAAAATCCCATTATCACCTCACAACTATGGGCGTCCTAACGCTCCTCATTTACAAGAACCTCCAGACTTACTATCTCGAAACACTCTTTGGAGATGATATGGATATCTAGAAGATGAACATATTCCAATCTCCGATGACTCTTGGCTATACGATGACAGGATGGTAGAATGCTATGAATCCACTAATTACACCAAGGGCCATAAAATGATGAAAAACATGAACTGGAAAGGAAGAGGCCTTGGCCCACAAGGGCATGGTGTTCTTGAACATATGGATATCAAGTCTAACCTTTACACATATGGTCTAGGATATGAGACATATGAGAAGAGGCCTATAGTCTTTGAGGTATTATCTAGCGATGCAGACTCAGATTCCAAAATTGAGACCGGTTCCACACATAGCCTCTTCGAAGACCTAGCCAAAACTACACTTTTCCTAGACTACTTATCCATTCAAACCCTTGACGTTGTTTATCCTTCCCTCATTGATCATTTTCATATTTCCATGGATCTCTTTCAAAATGATGAGGCCATCTAGGAGTTCCTCGGGGCTCGGGACCCTTTTCCCTTATCAAATCACAAGAAGGGTTTTGATATAAACCTTGATGCTATCACTTACTTTGGAAAATAAATTACAATCTCCAGTCCTAAAGAAAAATAATTAAACACAGAAAAAAGACAAATTATATCTCACATAGTGAAAACCTTTCTGAGGCATTATACGAGAAGCAAAAAATGAAAAAGAAAAAGAAAGAAAAGGACACATCTCCTAGTGAAAAAATTTCAGAGGCACTAGAGAGAGGAGATTTGGATCCATAAATATTTGACAACCTACACAAGCCTCCAGCATCATTTCAAGATAATGAAACTTCTATGTTGTTGGTAGAAGAGTCAACAACCATTAACATTGGAACTGAAGACCAACCAAAATTATTACAACTAGGTGCCAGTTTATCAAAAACCAAAATCAAAGCCTTCACATCAGTTCTAACAAAGTTTCAGGATGTATTCACTTGGTCTTACAAAGATATGCCCAATATTGATCCTTATTTTGTGGTTCATCACCTTATGATGCACCCAAATGCTAAACTTGTCAAGAAAAACTACGTAAAATACATCCTAAGGTTGCATTGCTTATTAAGGTTGAAGTAAAAAAATATTGGATCCAAGATTCATACGGTGCATTGAATACTCGAGTGGATATCTAATATGGTATTAGCTGAAGAAGACCCCTAGAGTCTGTTTGTAAAGATTTCCATGACATTAACAAGGCATGTCCTAAGGATAATTTCCCTTTACCTAATATTGACATGATTGTCGATTCTACCGCGAGCCATGAGATGTTATCCCTTATGGATGGATTTTATAGGTATAAAAAATTCAAATTACTGAAGAAGACCAACATAAAACAACTTTTACAACCCCATGAGGAAAATTTTGTTACAAGGTCATGCCTTTTGGCCTTAAAAAGATGGTGCAACTTATCAACGTGTCATGACTATTATTTTCAACGATATTCTTCACTACATAATGCAAGATTATGTCGATGATATTCTTGTTAAATCAAAGACTAGGGTGGATCATCCAACAAATCTTAGGTGTATATTTGAGTAGTTAAGGGAGTACAAGGTTTTCCTTAATCCCAAAAAATGTGTCTTTGGTGTCACTTGGAAAACTTCTGGGATTCATTGTCTCACGAAGAGGAATTTAAGTGGACCCTACCAAGGTCAAAGCTATAATAGATATGCCACCTCTTTAGAATCTTCAACAAATAAGGGGCCTAAAAGCAAAATACAGTCTATTCATCGTTTCATCTCTCAATTGGTAGATAAGTGCCATCATTTCAACCAACTGCTTAAAAAGGATGTCCAATTCAAATGGACACAAGACTATCAAGATGCCTTTGAAAAATTAAAATAATACCTGACATCTCTGCTGGTACTCATGCCGCCTATACAGGATAAGCCTATGTTGTTGTATACATCTGCAACACAACATGCCATTGGGGCATTATTGGCACAACACAATGATAAGGGTTAGGAACAAGCTATGTATTACTTGAGTAGAACTCTTCTTGAGCATGAGACCAAGTACTCACAGGTTAAAAAGGCTTGTTTATCAGTTTCTTATACTTTCGACAAGCTGTGACACTATCTCCTAAATCATACCACCAAGCTAATTTCAAGGTTTGATCCTCTTAAGTACCTACTTTCGAGACCAGTCATAACATGAAGAATGTCTAGATGGATTACCTTACTTAGTGATTTTGACATTGAAATTGTTAATCAAAAGGATATCAAAGGTCAAACACTGGTAGACCAACTAGCCATAGAAACACTACCAGTTCACAACCACTAAACTTTGAATTTACTGATACTGACTTGTTGTACATAGAAGTAACACCCTTATGAACATTATTATTTGATGGATCTTGTAATATCCATGGTTATGGAGCAGGAATTATCTTGCGTACACCGGATGGATACCTTATATCTAAATATTATCGTATCAAATTCCCTTGCACAAATAACATAGTAGATTATGAAGCAATGATAGCAGGCTTAGGGTTTTCTATCTCATGAAACTTGCAAGAATTGATAGTTCTTGGTGATTCTCTTCTAGTCATTAATCAAGTTAACAGAGAATATCAGGTAAAAGATGAAAAGATCTTACCTTATAAAAGAATGGTTGATAGCCTTAGAGGGTATTTCTAGATTATCAATTTTGAACAAGTTCCTCACGTAAAAAACAAAGTAAGCGGATTCCATGGAAACTATCGCTTCCCTTATTTCATTTCACACTAATCAAACTCATAGAAAATAACTTTTTGAACATCTTTTGGTTCCCGCATCGAATTCCTTGAGTCCACCATGGTTTGTGAGATTATTGGTCTTGATCAACCCTAGAACCACGATATATACACCTTCATTCAAACTACGAGAAACCCTACTAATTTTAATCTAGCCAATAAAGAGCCTTAGCACAATGTGCTTTGTGCTACACCCTTCTTGTTGACACCTTGTATCAAAGAGGCTATGATGGGAATCTCTTAAGATGTCTCAATCAGGATGAAGCTAATCAGATGCTAGCTGAAGTACATTTGAGTATTTGCGGTGCCCATACTAGCAAAATAGTTCTTGCAAAGAAGATTTTATGCATTGGATACTACTGGCCCACAATGAAGGAATATGTATACAAATTTTGTGAAGAAATGTCGCTTGCCAAAAACACGGTAATCTCATTCATGCACCATCCCAAGCCCTATAGCCTATTACTTCACCTTGGCCCTTTTCAAAATGGGGAATCAATTTAATTGGATAAATAAAACTCACATCTTCTCATGGCCACACTTTTATTATAACCACCACTGAGTATTTCACCAAGTTGGTTGAGGCTATGCCTCTAACTAACATTACTTGGGGAAATATTTCTAACTTCATCTTCAACCATAATATTTATTGTTTTGGCATCCTATTTGCTTATTATCACTGACAATGGTGGTTCTTTAAAAATAAGGATCTCAAGGCCCTAGATAAGAAATATAATATCCACCTAAAATGGGCTACACCCTATTATCCATAATGCAATGGCCAATCCAAAGCATCAAACAAGACTATCAAGTCTATTCTAGAAAATACTATCAATAAACACGGACGTAATTGGCATACACAGTTATATCCTACCCTCTGGGCCTACCACACTTCCTTTTATACACCTACAGGAGCTACTCCTTTTTCCTAGTATATGGCTCTAAAGCCATATTACCTATCGAAGTTGAATTGCCTTCACTTTTTGTCTCCCTCTAACATATCATTCATGAAGATGATTACTTGTGTTGCACGCCTTACGAGAGATAGAATTATTAGATGAGAGACGAATTCACGCATTATATCATATGCGGTATATCAAAATAGACTGCCTCGTAATTATAATTGCAAGATCAAACCTCAAAAATTTGAAATCAATGATTTGGTCCTAAAGGAAAATAAAAAGAACACAACTAAACCACGAGAAAAACATGGAAAATTTGAGCCTAATTGGTTGGGTCCTTATGTTATAACTACTAAATTTGGATCTAGTGCATATAAACTGTCTATCGAGGATGGAAAAGAGTTGAAGGAGCCTATGAATTCCATTCATCTGAAAGAAGTTATACTCCTGAGTCTCCAAAGAGTAACCCTTGTCTGGGGCATATCAATGCATCCACCTGTTTCATCATTTCACTTTGTTTCCCGCTTGTAACTTTTCACCTCACCGTGTGTTGCATGTTCTCCTTGGCAGGTTGTCATGCCCATTTTCTACCACTATTATTCACCTTCCATTTAGCATGTCGGTTTTGACTTGGGAATTTCCTTTCCCTCTTCTTTGGCATGTGGTTCAAAATTCCAAAAAAACCAAAAAACATTTAAAAAATGTCTAAAAACTACAAAAATAATATAAAATTGTTCAAAATCCCTAAAACACTATAAAATTATTCGAAAAATACAAAAAAACATACAAAATGTTTCGAAAATGCTTAAAAAAACAACTGTGTAATTTCATTCACCATTTTCTTCATCTGATTATTCCCAATCATCTTTTCCAATCAATCAAGCCACTCTTTGTGGTGTAACTTTACATAGGGACATCACTTGGCTTTGGTTTTCTCTTGGGGGCAACTTGACATCTGTATATATTTGCTTCTTTATTAGAATTTTTACATTAGTGTGTTTTTGTTCACTAGCTTGTTTGCTTGTTTAACATTTGTACAAATGGAATTTTGTATTGTATATTCTTAGCTTGTTTCTTATGTTTGATAGTTTGAATAACCGGTACTTTGTGTATCTGGAATGTGCTCATGGACCAATTGTAGGAAATTTATTTGCATTCTAGGTCACATACAACTTTGATGTGGTTTTTTTCTTGTTCATATTAGGTTTGTTTCTATTACTTCTTTTATATATTTTTGTCATTTACACATGTTGTGTTTTCCTCCTGGTTTATTTAAGCCATAGAATGTCTTCATTTTTTTCGCATTTGTATTTCCAAACTTGTGAAAACCCACAAAAAAATAAAATATTGCAAAATCCAAAAAAAAAAATCAAATATTTCAAAAATCCAAAAAAATTACAAAACTTTTAGACAAACATTCACTTATCATAGAAATCCTATAATTGGAAAACTCTTAAAGTGAATTATTCAACATCTCAATACAATCTTAATAAACGTCATACTTTTATCTATTACCCTAGTGATTGTACCAATCTTACAAATATCACTTTCTTCCCTTTGCATGATATGCTAACTCTTCTTGCGGCAAGTCACTAAATTATTTTTCCTTCATGATATAACTTCACCTAGGGCAATTTCAACCTTGATAATTTGCACAACGGATTCAACAAGAGTGTTATAAGGAGTTGCTTTCGCTCCACTCTTATAGTTTGATCCTATTCCCACTTGGGAGCATTTTTATCTACTTAATCATCATTGTGGCACACATTAGGGTCATAGCTGATTGTCTTCTTTTTCGACTTTGTGTTACATTGTTGATGTTTAATATTTTTGGACCACTTACAAGTAGTGTGATTACATCTTGGTTCCTTTATAACCCTGATGCTGAAACCTACTTTGTATATTGGGTTTGTTTTCTTTTTATCTTTTCTTTGTTGTGTGTGTTTGTTTATGTGCATCTGGGTTAACCATCTTGATTCTTTTATAATCATGGTGACAACTCTATTGTGCAACATAAAAAAATCAGGTTTCTCTAAAAATTACTCTCCAAATAATGCTCATGTTATGAACACAATCCTTTCCCATCCTTGTTTTAATCCATTGCTTTCTTCCTATCAAGCGGTTGTCTGCTGCCTTGCTACATCATCCATCCACTTGAGGGGGCATTCCTCTACTATCCTACTTACTTGGGCATCTTGATGCTTCATAATTTTTCCGCTCGCCGATCTGCATGCATCTACTATATTTAAAGCACTATTACTTTGCAATATCACTTTAAAGAGGGGAAAAATGTAGACACCCCAAAATTACACTTATGTTTCCACTTGTTCCTAGTATTATTCTAGTACACCCTGTTATTCACCCATTTGCAATTAATTGATTAAATTAATTAATTAATTCGCATTATACCCTTTGGATTAATTAAGTTAATCCCATGTACCCTTTGTACCCCCTTTATCTTAATTAATTAAGTGTGTGCACATCCTAGTCATCTTCCACTTGATCTAACTCCACTTAGACTCCCTATCCTTACCCTAGTTAACTGCACTTCTATAATCCTAGAAAGGTGGGGAAATTAAAATGTATGTACAACCACCTTTATGGATGTAACTTTTTGTAATTAATTCATTTACTACCCTCAACACTATGAAAACTGCCTACAATGCTATTTTTAGCATACTCATTTATCCGTGTGCAACTGATTTCAACTACCTTCTGCTTCTATAAATTTTAGGCTTAATTTCCTTTCAAATCCTCTTGAATCGACATACAAAAACTCTTTGAACCGTGTATGCAGTAGCATTTTCATTCAAATCTTGGAGATCACTCAAGAGCATCCACAATCATTTCTGACATCCTTTTTACAAGGTCTTATAGGAGGCCCTTATTTGAGGTTTGCATTATTGGTTGATTTATCTTTCTATTACAATGATTTTTCTCTGCATACAAAATCATCCCTTTTACATACAAATTTATTCTTCCAATGAGGTAGTAGGTTTTGTGCTAGGAAAACAAGAGGAAGGAAAATAAATGTATGCCATCTATTACATTAGTAAAAACCTCTCCCCTGCTGAAAGGAATTGCACTACCACATAGAAAGAGTTTCTTGCAGTTTTTTAATGCAATTAACAAGTTTCACCATTACATTACAAGATATGAAGTAATTGTTCATACAGATCATTCTACCATTAAATATTTAATGAATAAACCTTTAGTGCATGGCAAAATTGTAAGATGGATTTTTTTATTGCAAGAATTCAACATAAAGATTATTGATAAATCAAGAAAATAAAATATGGTAGTTGACTTTCTATCAAGGATAACTGTTTCAGGTACAAAGGAACAGTCAATGATGAACATATATTTGTAATCTCAATTGTCTCTCCTTGGTTTGTAGACATGGCTAATTACTTAGCCACATGGAATTTCCTATCTTTCCTTGCACATAAAAAAGAAAATTATTAATTAAGATGAGATCTTTGATACACTTAGAGCATGTCATGATCAACCATTAGGGGGTCACTATTCAGTCAAAAGAACAATCCAAAAAGTTTTGGGAGATGGATACTATTTTCCTTGTATGCATAAGGATGTCAAAAATTATGTATGGAAATGTGATCAATGTCAAAGGATGGGAAAATCAACACTTACAACTAAGATGCCACTTCAACCTCAAGTAGTTCTAAAGCCATTTGAGAAGTGGGGATTGGATTTCATTGGAACAATTGACCCACATTATCAAGGGAAGGAGTACATCTTCGTTTATGTAGAATATAAAAAAATGGGCTGAGGTACAAGATCTCCAATATGTAAGGGATGAGAAAGTAGAAAACTTCTTGTATGAACACATTTTCTAGCGATTTGGAGCACCTAGATCAATTGTTTCAGATCAGGGACCATAGTTCATGTCAAATGTAATCAGTTATTTTGTGGAAACATATCAGTTAAGGCATAAGAAATCATCTCCATACCACCCTCAATCCAATGGTCAAGTTGAAGTCACTAACAAGGAATTGGAGAACATTTTGACTAAAACAATAGATCTCTCAAGGAAGAATTGGGTTTAGAAATTACCCAAAGCAGTATGGGCCTACAACACCACTTGGAAGAAAACCACATGATTCACTCCATATGAGTTGGTATATGGGAAGAAACCTATCTTTCCCATAGAATTTGAGATTCAGACCTTAAGGAAAACTGCTACATTAGGAATTTAATTATCGAAGCACAAAAATCAATAATTATTCAATTGAATGAATTAGATGAGATGAGGTTATAAGCACTAGACCAAAAATATAACCCAACATAAAATACAACTATGACATGACAACCATATCAAGAAAAGGAAGTTTCAAAAAGGATTGGGCTCTTCTATTTGATTCAAAATACAAATAATTTAAGGGAAAGTTACAAACAAGATGGATGGGTCCATACCAAATTGATGAAGTATTCAACAACGAGACTGTGTAGTTGATCCCAATTGATGGTGAAAGAAGAGTGATGATGGTTAATGGTCATAGACTAAGGTTATACTAAAATCTAACATCAAAGGAAGAATTCAAAAAGATGCTACAAGATAATTTAACTCTGAATTGCTTGGACAAGGTTGCCATGTCCAAGTCAACTCAAGGTTGAATTAATCTCTCAATAAAAAGAATAAATAGGGGATGGATGAAAACCAAAAATGACAACCATCTTCCTATGAAGGAGTGGTTAAAACCAGAAATGGCAACCATTCCTTCTAAAAAATAAAATAAAAATAATAATATTTTTTTAAAAATAAAATACAGGTGGCTGAAAACCAGCAATGGTGGTCACCTAGGAATCATGCCATGAATAAATGAATGGAGAAAAAGTGTACAAAAAATGAGAATCTAGTGCTGTTAGAAGATGTGATAAATGATTATCAATAATGTATGTGTCATTACTCTCCTTTAAATGTGAACAAGTTGTAAGGAAATTACTTGGATAAATATGAATATGATAAGCAAGATAACACCAAATAACACAATATTATAGATAAATGATCACAATATGCATGTAGAGTAGTTTAGCCACTTTGAGGAGGCAACCTCCAAACCATACAATAAGACTCAAATGCTCAATATGATCCTCAACTACTACCTACCAACATGTATATATATTATTCCTATGATATGGCCATCACCAAGGGCAACCAACTAATGATAATATAACATATATGAAAGATATACATCATGATAATAAGTTATGATAGCCAAAAGTTGGCTATATACATCTAATGTAAGATATATTATTAAGGGTGTAGAATGCCCATCCCATTTGAAGAAACATTGTCCCCAATTTTGAGAAGCTCTAGATGTTCTGTGCAGGAAAATTTCATTCTCCCAAGTTATGTCTTCATTGCCTATATTTTTGCACTTGATCAAATACTTAGTGACGACCCTTATCCTCAATCACTTAGTGCATGTTTGTAAGATGCATTCTAGTTCCAAGTTGATTCTTCCCTCCTCGTCAAGCTTTGTTAACACTATTTGGGCTAATACCGTATTTCCAATTACCTTCCTCGGAAAGATTCATGGAAGACTAGATGTATTCGAGTGGTTGGAGGAAGTTCCAGGTTGTATGCTACACTGCGCCAATCTTCTCGTAACACTTGATAAGAACCATAATACTTAGGTGAAATATTGTTATCCTTTTTCGTTGTTTCAAGGAAATTTTCTTATATGGATTTAAATGAACAAAAACCCAATCATCGACTTCAAAATATCTTACACCGCAATGTTGGTTTGGCTATTGCTTCATGTAATTTTGTGCCATGGCTAGGTTATCCTTGAGACTAGAAAATATCTCTTGTTGGTGTTGAATATGTTATTCAACTACTCGAACCCTTGGTTGAACTCTCAAAGATGAGGTGATGGATGGTGGATGGTACCCATATAATGCCAAGAAAGGAGATTGTACAACCGGAAATCACCATGTGACCTTCAAGCGTACTCGACCTCCCGTGGTCGTACTAGGAATGAATGGATGGCTATATATATTAGGATATGGCGAATGTATGGAATAATTAGAAAATGGGTGAATGTGAATAACAGTTATCAGGGAAATCTAATGTCCTCTACGGGCACCAAAGGTATCTACTTGTCAAGGGAAATAAAATCCTCTCTAACTTGAATGGGTGTGATGGTACGGTCAAGAATGATACACACATGTAAAATTCTATCAATATCTGTGTGAAAATATCTCAACTAGTTGCGGAATGCATGGAAATTTCACTTTGTTCGTCTCATATAAGTTTTCGAGACAAGGTCATGGAAATACTAGAGAAAATGATGAATAAGGACAAATGAATGGGCACTAGTTTTACTGGGCTGGTTATGCTAAAATTCATAGACTTTATCATATTATTCATTAATAATGTTCAATTGTGTGATAGTGATGGGTGGAAGTGGTGAAGATTGAAAAGACAATAATCTAAAGACCCGTATCAATGTCAGTCTCAAAATAAGTTGCGTTTGGTTGGAAGACTCTAGGATCGTAAATTTCTTCTCTAGGTTGTTGTGGTCCTTAAATGGTCATGTGTGCATTTGTGCAAATTAACTATGAAAGAAAACAATAAGATAATATAAATAAATAAAACTAAACTATGTTTTTGTATTTTCCAATATAAAAGAAATGAAGCAATATAAATAATCTAATCTAATTTAAAGTAATATTTTTGTATTTTCTGAAATTTCTGGAATAAATAGAATAAATGAAGAAATTTATTCTACAATTTAATTAAAATATCCTAAACAAATAAACAATCGGATGTAACTATTTATCTGTGCAACAAGTATATCTAATCTATCCTAAACTAAACAAATCTTTTCCAAAATGTAATTGTGGATGTGAATCCTCTGTTTTACCTCAGAGGCACAAGAAGAAATCAAAGCTTCTCAGAAGCTTTTCTTCCCCTACAACTTCCCAAAAAAGTAAAGAAGGATTCAATGGAGGTTTTACAAATGAAATGATATTGCAGTTGATTCTAAATTAATGCAGAAGCATTCCTCTAGACACACTTCCTTGCAAACCCATAGGGATAGGAAGGGAAGCTATCTATCACTAGAATATTTTTAAAGAAATGGAAGCTACATGGTATTTGATCTATCTATTGCAACAATTGAAATGGAAATGATTTTCTACTCTAGTAAATAAGTGTGCATACAGATTCAAAAAAAAGAATTGAAGAAATAATAAGGAAATCCAATTACAACCCCAACCTAGAATTTGTAGTGTTGAGGCAAAGCCAGTTGTGGTTTACTCTTATGTCCCCTCAATTATCTTTTCCAATCTTCAATGTTCACATGATTCCAGGAAGCTAGGAATGCAGAAGAAAAAAGAAGAAGGTGTTAGAGCAATGGTGGCTTGTAAGTGGTCTAGTAGTAATGCAGGTAGAGGAAGAACAACACAAGAGAATAGTGCTTGGTTGTGTAGTCTCTAGCAAGATTTTAGCAGCATAACAATGCAATCACAATAAAAATCTCTGGCCATTTTCTTTAGAAGAAGCATTGGTTTTATAGAACATAGGTTGGGAAATGGTCTAATCCATTTGGCAACAATGGGATGCCACATCACAACAAGGAGGGGTAGTTTAACTCTCAATCAAAAATTAGAAGTGGAAGAGGAGGTTGATAAAATCAATCAAGCTTAAAATCAGCCAAATTGACTAAGAAACATGTGCTATAGGTGAACTTAAGTGAGTTAACACATTCAAATCATGCCTAAGAAGTATCAACCAATTTACATAGAACCACTAGTCTACATAGGGCAGCGGTTATGCAATGCTGCCCAAAGTATGGTGGCGGTTGCGCAACCGCCACCCAAGTAGGGTGGTGGTTACGCAACTTCTTCCCAAGTAGGGCGACGCTCACACAACCACCACTCAAGCAGGGTGGCGGTTGCGTAACTCAAGGCCAAAACTTAAGGAAAAATGATGCAGAAAGCCACAAAAAAGCAGAAATGGCTAAGTAAGGTAATATAAGCTACAAATATGAACTGTAAAGAGGTAAAGGGGCTCAACACCTTTGGAAAAGACATGAATCATCATTGGGGACTTTTGAACCATTTTTGACAATGTAGCACGTGTAAATTTGGGTGCGTATATATTTCCCCCTCGGAGAAGCATTTTATCCATGAAGAGGCATAAAATATAGAGTCCAGTATGGCATTCCCAAAATGGGGAGTTAGAAGTTATACTTGACACACCATGTGCCAAAGTGACGCCATCCAAGCTCCCACTACCTGTAAAAATGCAAACAAGACTCAAGTGCAAATAGATATAAAATTGACAAAACATACTAAAACTAAAATGACAAGAGGACTTACCATATCCACGGGGATAGAAACATACCTACGCTAGTGCTCCAGCCCTATAAAGCATACACACTCAAAAAAAGTTAAAATAAAGCCATATATATATATATAAAACCATCATTTTCAAATTCATTTGTACTTTCCCTCATAGAGAATTTGGAGCTTTGGACTACTATGACCATTTTGAGCGAGGATATAGTCAAATCAAAGAGCACAACGTCATGATCATGGCCCCATGAGTGAGAGATCCAATGGCTAAGAGAAAGGTTAGTATTTTGCATTTATTTTTTAAACCTAAAATGTGAAAAATTGAAAAATCTACACCTAGGGGGTTATTTTTGCAAATATTTTAGTTAAAATGTTCCCTAGGGGGTCGTCTAGGTGGGTTTAGCTTTTATTTTGTCTAAAATGATCAATTTTTTATATTTTTTTGAGTTTATGGGTCATGGGGATGACTTGTCCATTCTGGACATGAACGTGCCACCATGCCTGCGTAGGGCGCGCCACTTGTGTATAGGGCATGTAATTATGCAACCACCATGGAAATTACAAACTCTAGCTTGTTTAATTGACCTTGTTTTGACCAACTTATTTTTTTTTGATTTTAAGTTGTTTTGTATTGTTTTTGAATCTTATGTGTTGAATCATGTTGTTAACTTGCTCTTTTCCTTGTTTGGTGAACATAGAAGGATTCTTACATTCGGTGGAGTTGGGCCAGAGAGTGCAAGTGGCTTGAGGATTATTGATCAATTGTCCCAGGAAGAGAGGGACTTGTTACATAGATTTGGCATATGGAGGATTTCACATACATCGTTAATAGTGCCATCCAATCATTTACTGTGTGACTTACTGAGCTACTAGGATGCCGACTAGAACACTTTCTAGTTTCTTGGTGTTAGGGGAGAGTGGACCATCACTCTCGAGGATGTTCATAGGATTTTGGGTGTTCTGTGACTAGCAGGTGATTGACATTAGACAGTGCGGGATCAATCGCCTTATCTAGGAGTTGGGAAACATACATGGGAGATGATGGGGCACCCAATACGGTGCCAAATAGGGCATGCAATTACTTTCTATTGCCTCTCACATCTATCCCCACCCTACACAAGGCCATCATTGGTATTTTGGCTTCACATTTGGTGGGAGACAAGGGAGGGACAAGCTCTTGTACTATTGGGATCCCATTATTTAGGATATTGAGTAGTATGGGAGGATCTATGCTTGGGGTGTGGACATTCTTGAGCCACATATCATGACTTATACCACATTTTTTCAGGCTATACAGGGAAGTCCCTGAGCCACCCTACATTAGTTATGAGATGGGTCTATGAGAGGATCATCCCCTACAAGGGGAGTTGAGATATCAGATCCAGGGGTATCGAGCCACAAGGGTGGATAGTCATGGCCCCTCTCAGAGGGGTGCATCATCCTATTGCTACATTGACCACATATGAATTCATTGTGAGGCCATACCAGGATATGATTGGGTTATGGGGTGATGATGGGACTATACTGATTGCTTGTGGTAGTGTGACACAATTAGTAGATATGACGGCTAGGGTGGAGGTCCACCCTATTGACAGTCCCTCAAGCAATTTAGGATTCCATATGATGATGCACTTCCTATCATTCCCATTATTTATCATGGCATCAAAGAGGCTCATGGAGGCCCTAAGGGCCTGCATGGTTGGACAGTTGTTACACCTAGGGTACCTATCAATGCAAGGTTATCCTAGTTCCCAGAGCACCAATAGCCCTCCTCCAAGATTGAGGCCACACCCACTCACAACGAGGGAGGAGGAGGAGGAGGTCCACACAACTATAGAGACTAAGACTGAGGGGTGAGACCGAGGAGAGGAGATGGATGAGGATGTCGGAGAGAGGGAGATGAGGAGGAGGAGAATGATTTAGAGTGGAGGGTTACAAAGGATATCTCTATTATAGAGAGAGAGAGAGGTGGAGGTGAAGAGGGAGACTCTTGTTTCTTAGGAGCCACTTTCTCATGAGGGAGGTGGTGATGAGAAGTCTGTGATGGGCCAACACATCACCTCAGGAGAGGGTGAGGCTCATTAGATACCTGCGTGGCTCCACCACCACCAGATGCACCAGCCAACCCTTCCTGGGTGCCAGAGATCCGAGTATGTAGATACTCTTCTCTCTAACCATGTTTAGCTAGAATTGTTAGTAAGTTACGCATTGTGTTTCTTTTTTTAGTTTTGAATGTTTTCTAACTTGTCATTGGTTTCACTTGTGTTTTGCAGCCACTGCTAATGGATAGAGAGATTTTATTCTCTCGAATCTTGGTCGACACATTGCTTATCCCCATGGGGAAAACCTAAGAGGAGCTTCTTGCAGACATGGGGTAGCCGATGCGGTGCCGACCGTCATCACATTGATGTTTTGCAAAGTTTGGAGAGCCGTAAAGATGCTTTCCGAGATGAGGATTGAGCTCACATACATTTTGGTTAGCCCATAGGATGAGAGAGGAGTCACTCTCCACAACAAGGCGATGACTACCGGCAGATCCCTTGCCCCATCTCATGGTCATTCTCATCATTCAATGCATGGAGGCTCACACTCACACCATAGGAGCCGCAGCAGGAGCCCTAGCCACACACCTTCTCAGGGATCCATAGGGAGGGATAGGCCATAGGAATTTATTGCTTTGATGTCATTTTGTGAGACATATATGATTTTTTTTTATTTCATGCTCATTAAGAGCATTTTGACCACACCTAGAGTGTGATGACATTGTATATATATATACTTGACTTATTATGGATATATATACATATACTTATTTTTGTTTCAGTCATTCTTGTGTAAGAGTTGACTCATTGATGGTTTATTTCACTTGTGTACTCTTAGATGCTCAAAATTTCCAATGTTTTATATGTTTTTGGATGCATGCTATGGATGATGATATGCTAACAAAATGATTTATTTTTGTTTTTTTTTTTATATGATGTTATGCAAACACAATGTAATGTTGAAACTTTGGTTTTTAAACAATATTTAACACTTCTTTTTTGTTGGAAAAATGTGATGAATGTGATATGATAAGAAAATGAACCCACTCCACTTATAACTCCACGCAACTAGTAAGATGTGAGGGCTCAACACCAAGAGACAAAAGGGATGTGAGTTATATGATTTTTATGAATGAAATGATGATGAAGAAGACAAGATTTTGAAAAAATCCAATTAGGAACCTACAACCTAACTCTGCACATAATTTACTACATAGTCTAGAATGTGATTTTCTTGCAAGTTTATCTAGAATTAGATCCGTATATGGCCTCTTGATTGAAAAATATGGTTTTAAGGCTTTAATCTCTTGGAACATATGCATCTAATTCACTTTCTTGGGATTTGAAGTTTCAAAGCACTTTTATTTGCTAAGTTTCTTATACTTATTAACTTATTATGAAAGGACCCCCTACACCTTGCCCCATGCTACCAGTAAGAAACATGGGATCATCACCAAGGACAAAATGTAGGTGAGTAAGGGCACTTTCCTCCTTTCCCAACCTCACGCCACTAGTATGAGGCGTGGGCTCATCACCAAAGATTGGTAGGGCAAGAAAGTGTAGTTTTATTTGTAAATGAAATATTTTTGCATTTATTGATTAACTTATATCATTTTTTTAAACTTTGAGTTGTGATTTTGGGAGGGAGAGCTTTCCCCTAGCCTCAACCCCACATAACTAGTAAGATGTGAGGGCTCATAGCTGAAGATTGAGATAGGTGGAGTTAAGTCCATGTAGAGTGTTTAGAATGCTTTTTTACCAAATAGGTTTCTTGGGAAAGATGTGACATTAGGAAGCTTCTAGAACAGACTATGGGAAAAGACACCTATGCTAGAAGAAAACTATGGGTAGAACCAAGTATGCAGGCCTTGGTAGAATCAATGTCAAAATTATATCTTAACTTGCTAAGATGAAGAGATGATTAGAAATGTTGATGATAATATGGTGGATATTTGAAGAAATGTGATTGAATTTTTTTCAATGTTTAGAAGTTTGAAAGTTGTTTGAAAAATAAGTTTTCTTGACTACAATTTTACAATATGAACTGGTAGATGAAATGCAGTATGGATGCAATAATGTACATGTGGAAATGCAGATGGATCATGTGTAATAATGTTTTAAGTGAAGTGAATTGATGGATTCACCAAATTATTCACCCTCTAATGTACACAAGTGATATGCCCCATTCTTGTAGTCCTCCATGACTTGATATGGGCCCAACCACTTGGGCTGAATTTCCTTCCTTTTTAAGTTTTCTTATCTATCCGGTTATCAAGTCTTAACACCAAATCTCCTACTAATATTTCATGCTCATATACCTTCTTGTTATAGTTCCGATTAATCTGGTTAGTGTAGACACTATGTCATTTCTCAGATTTGAGCCGAGCTTTGTCGAGGGTTTCTAGCTCAACGAGCCATGCCTCGTAATATCCTTCTTCACCTAAGATTCCTTGCAATGATATTCGGAGGCTAGGTATCTCAACTTCAAGTGGTAAAACCACTTCAGAACCGAACACTAAGGAATATGGGGTTTCCCCCATAGGCATTCTTACCAAATTTTTGTAGGCCCACAAGGCCAGAAATAGCTTCAAATGCCAATCATGTTTATTCTCCTTGACCATTTTTAGGAGAATGGATTTTAACATCTTGTTTGTAGCCTCAACCTATCCATTGGCTTGAGGATAGTATAAAGAGGTTGTGTGGTGGTTTATCTTGAACTTTGCATAACTCACACACCTCTTCATTCTTAAAAGATGTGCCATTATATGAGATAATGACTTGTGGGACCCTGTACCTATAAATGATCTGATTAAAGATGAACTTTGTGATCACAGACCCAGTACATGGGGTGAGAGGCATGACCTCAACCCACTTCATGAAATATTTTGTGGCCATAATTATGAAATTGTGGCCATCCATTGATGAGGGATAAAAATTACCTATCAAATCTAAACCCCATGTGGAAAAGGGCTAGGTGTTGCAATAGGTTATAGATCTTGGGAAGGTATATGAATCTCATGAGAGAATTCTTGACATTTGTGGCACCTGCACACATACTCCACAAAATTATGCTCTAAGGTGGGCAAAAATAACCCATCCGGTGTATCTTGCGAGTAGTAGCATGCCCTCCAAAGTGACCCCCACACAGACTCCATTGTGGGATCTGAAGAGAATATTTTTGACTCTTCCTCATCGACACACCTTAACAACATTCCATCAAAGGCTCTACATAAAGCACTTGTTCTATAATCACATATTTGGTGGATATGACATGTAACCATCTTCTCTGTTGTGAGGTTTCCCCCTCAGGGTATGTGCGGTCCATAATGAAATTGACAATGTCTGAATACCATGGACATGTAGCAATGAGAGGTCTACTTTCAATGTAGTATACACACTCATCGGGAAATCCAAGTCTACTAGATCTCCACCATCTAATGGGTTTTGCCAACCAATCTACAATGATTTTTCCTTTGACGGAATTTTGATTGACAAAGGTTAACTCAAATTCACCCATTAGGGTCATGAAGCATCCAACTTTCTTGGACAAGGAACCCTGTGTTAGAAACGTTCAAGATGGTTTGTTTTGAAAATTACCCATGTTTCTTGGTTAAGCATATAATGCCTTAACTATTTCATTGTAAACACTATAGCAAGGCATTCCTTTTCTGACCTACGTATAACGTGTCTCATAGTATAGAAAGTTACGACTAATGAATTAAATTGCATGTTCATGTTTATCATCATCTTCTTGTGCTAACATACAAGCTAGAGATGTGTGTATATCGAGAATATAGAATGAGAGGATGATATGCCTTAGGCAGCATGAGTGTGGTTGGTGATAATAGGAATCTCTTGATTGATTCAAATTCCTTGTGACACTCGATCACTGGATGTTACAACAATCCTTCTTAAAAAATTTTTTGATCGGATGAATAACGCAAGTTAAATCAGGTACGAACCTTTGTATTGCTCCTAGATTTACAAGAAAGAACCTAATGCCCGACTCATCTGTGGGTGGATTCATCTCTAAGACCGCCTAAATTTTTGCTGTATCTACATCAATCCCTCATAAAGAGATGATGTAACCCAAAAAATTCCCTCCCGTCACTCCAAATATGCACTTCTCTGGATTTAATGTGATGTCATATTCAATGAGACAAGAGAGGATGATGCGAAGCACCTTGGGTACTCACAATGCTTCTTAACCTTAGTCAAGATCATCAATGTATGATTCCACAATCTTGTGAATAATATCATGGAATATATAGGTCATTTCCCATTGATAGGTAGCACCAACGTTCTTAAGACCGAATGACATGACCGCGTAGCAATAGGTACCCTAAGGAGTAGTGAAAGTGGTATTTGTCTGATCCTCCTCAGAGATCCTAATCTAATTGTAACCCGAGAAACCATCCATGAGTGACAAAAACTCATATCCAACTATTGCATCCATGATAACATCGATGGAAGGTAACGGAAATCATCCTTGAGACATGCCTTATTTATGTCCCGAAAATCAACACGTATTCGAATTTTCCCATTCTTATTAAGAACGGGAATATGTTTGATACCCACATTGAATAATCTATAGGTTTAATGAATCCCACCTGTAGGATTTTCATAACCTCTTCTTTGACCATCAGAGCCACTTTTGGATTCATAGGTCTTGACTTTTGTTTGATGGGCTTGGCGTTAGGTTTGGTTACAATATTGTGAACTACAACTTCGGGAGAAATTCCCATCATCTATTTGTAGCTAAATGCGAAGGATTTTGAATGCTCCTTGAGAACCTTAGTATGAATTTATACTTCTTCCAAAGTCAAATAAGAACCAAGATTAAATATCTTAGGGTCTTGCTCCGTCTTGATATTTATATCGATGGTCCCTTCGATTAAAGAGGCATTTCCTTCTTAAAAATCAGGTGAGGATGGAGGTATTTCTAGTTCTCCTTCCTCTTCTACTTCATATATCTCAAGGACTTTTGATGAGGAAGGACCCATTGCATAATCTCCAAAATAGGAGGAAGAGTGAGGTATGAGAGCAAATCCCCTCTTGTAATGTGTGGGATGAAGGTCAGTGTACACGTTAAGGTAACCTAGTATAGCCTCATCATTCTCTACATAATATAAAGTGGTAGGATCATTCTCAATCTCAATGTATTCTAGGATTGGATTTCTAGGCATTTTTGAACTAGATTTTTGGCTCAAACTCAAAACAAGAATTCAATATCTTCCAAATCTCCGCTTGGACAAAAGTGAGAAGCGGAAGTAGCCATGAAATCACCTAAAAGGTTCTATTCAAGTGGGATAGATTCAATAAATATGAAGTCAAAACCTTTTCTTATGTTAAGTAGGAATGTCTTATAGAGCTACAGTGCTCCTCTATAGTCTAGTAAACTTCGTAAACCCTTGGTTGGCGACTAGTTGGAATCACCCAAAAATATAATATTGTAAGAACCCATTCTCTTAGCTACAATGAGACCAAGAATAAGAGCTTCGTACTCAGTACCATTGTTCATGAATTCAAAATTGAGCTTAAAGGAAAAAGGAATAACCTTCACTTCTAAGGAAATGAGGATCATGCCTACCCAAACACCAAAACAACACTTCGCTCCATCATAGTTGAGTGTCTAACAATTGCTAGGAAGATTGATGTTTGATCATTTCTAGTATCTTCTTCCTCCACTTATGAGACCTCAACCATGAAAATATCTTAGGCCGAAAGAGAGAGTTGAGCCCTAGGGCATGTCCTATGCCCAAGGATTCAAAAGGGAGGATAATAGGAAATTTTTTCTCGATAACTTAAAAATCTTAGCCATGGTTTCCATTGATATTGTATCAACAACAACAATTTCATCTTTAGTTATAACAATCCCCTCAATTGAAATGGAGGTTTCCGCTTTGTCATGGGAATTGGTATAGACTCGAATTGTATCGTAGGTCAAGGAAAAGTTGAAGGAACCCACTTGAAAAAAATTATAGAAATTGTGGCGAATATGACAAGAACCAGATTCACTGGGTTGGCGAATTATCTAAAATTAGCATTCGTGGCATTGGTGAAATATAATATTTTTTAAAGAAATTATAGATGGAGTGGTAAATGAAGGATAATTCATTGGCATGAAGGATATTTCTTGCAAAAAACACATTTTAAGTCTAAATGGAGGTCTACCACATGTTCCCTTGACTATCACTCTGCCTTACCTAACCATAGACTTGAAACTTTATTGAATTGGTTCATTCTGTGGGCTTAGATTCCACATAATTCCTTTTCCTTGAGGATTCCTAGAATCCCACCACATGTCCACCTGATATCCAATTCCGGTCATTTGGGATCCTTTTGCATACCTTTACACTCAGGTGCCCGGAATGGGTGACACATGGCCACTCCTCATGTGTCGAGGCTTACCCAAAGTTTTAACTGTTACCTAGGTAGTTAGCATAGTCTTTTAAATTTAGTAGGTCTTTTAAAGGTTTAATGAATTCCAATCTAGATCTCTGTGTGTGTGTGTGTGTGTGTGTGTGTGTGTGTGTGTGTGTGTAGATGCCAAATTTAATGAAATTTCAAAAAATCCTAAACATATTGGTGAATGAGACCAAACAAATAAGAAGGTTCCATAAATTTCTTGGTGATCCAAGAATGTTTTAAAACCCCAACCCATCTATCACACAAAAATTCAATAAAAATATATGTTGGGATTGGAGATCCATTGGCTATTCACATGGGAAAAATTATTATTTGTGGAATTTTCAAGTGAAACGTGGTCATTGCCATGGTCATAAAAATAACCAAATTCATATTCTAGAATTCCTACTTTTAGCCAAATTACGAATATTAGCCACTAAAATTTTCCCTTATTTAGGTTTGTTCACTTGATTGGTAGGGAGTTCAAACTCAAGATGAACCCCAGTGTTTCTTCTTTAAGTTAGCTAGGTGACTATAGAAAGGATTTTTGTCACCTTGAGTGACAAATAATTTCCCCAAATGCAAGAATCGACTTCCCGGAATAATGCGAAGAGATTTCCTTCATCCGATGGATCTAAGGTCACCAAGAATCATATTATAGTTGGTTTACCTGTCTATAATATAAAACTCTGGTTAGAACCATCTTGGGCCCAAGAGTAACCGAGAGTACTATGGTCCATATGGATGTTGCTTTGAGACTTTTGTAGCCTCTTGGAGTATTTATAGTTAAGGAGCAATTGATTTCACCGTAGCCTAAATTTTGGAGGAATGAAAAGGGGAAAATATTAATAGTTTCCCCATCATCAATCATTGCACATTTAACATAATTATTATATATCCAAACCTATAAATACAACATTGGGTCACCTCTACATGCTAACTCGACATCGGTGGGCATCTTATTGATGTCAAAAATGAATCCAACATCTCTTTTAGGATGCCTAGGAGGATAGACGTCAAAGTCTATATGATTGATTTGTGCCTTCGGTGGAGGGGTAACATTAATCAAGTGACCAAGACCCAATGCTTCTAACAAAGTGGCTCGATGAGTAGGAGAGTTATTCAAAAAATCTAAGAAGGAGATGTGAGAAAAGATCTTGGTTAAATCCATAATCAGATCATATGCCCATACCAGCCTCATAAGTATTGGAGTGTCATCCAACATAGATGGGTAGATGGGAATATGATGCATTGAGTAATCATGGGTTCTTGTAGTTGTGTTAATTTGAGGTTTAGTATCTAATTCGACAAGACCCATGATCTTAGTTTGTTGTTGACCATCCAATGAAGGTGCTACTAGTGGGTTTGAAGAAGTGGAAGCTTCATGGTCATTGTTTCCCACTGGGTTACCCTTTTTTGTGTTGTGCGGATTTAATTTTCCATTTTCTCGGACTTGTAGGAAGAGGTTCGCTAAGGATCCTAAGAGGAGTGTTGTGGAGGTGGAGGATGGTTGAAATCCACCATGTTGATGGAAGGATTGAAATTATTACTCCTTTGATTATTTCCATTCACATTGTTATTGACATTGTTTACGCTTGAAGTGTTAACAACATTCAACTTCTTGGCTTGATCAGTTACACCGTCCGTTGTAACACCATAATTATTATTGAGGACCTTAGGTCCTTGATTATTGTTGGAATTGTTAGGGTAATTTGAATTACCTTGGGAGGGAGTGATCAATCTCCCATTTGAACCATAGGTCTTTCAACTGCTATCTATTTCCACTTGATCAATGCAGAGAACACCCTCTAGTACCTCTTCGTAGCTTCTCAGGGGGAAATTTTTGACTTCTTCCTTTGTTTCTTGATTAAGGGAATGAAGGAATAGATCACAAAGCTCTGTCTAATCCATATTGGGAGCACTCGTTGAAGAGTAGAGGACCTTTCGCCACCTTTGAATGAAATGGGAAGAAGATTCATTATGCTCTTGCTTTATGTAAAGGAATTCCCGATTCTAGTTCTTAAAAAAAAATTCATGTCAAACATCTTCATGAACTCAGATATGAGTTACTTAAAGGAGTGTATGGAAGCTTCAGGTATACTATAGTACCAATCGAGAGTGATCCCCTCAAGGGTCTTAGGGAATATCTTGGCCATAACCACATCCCATGGGAGTAGCTCTCTAACGTCATTTGGATACACTTTAATATACGCATTTGGATCCCCCTCCCATTTAAACTTTGGTAAGTTGGGAAGCAGTCGTGAAATCATTATGCTTCATATAGTAAAGTCTAAGGGATCCTTAAGATAATCAACATATGTTCCCAACGCATAGGATTCTACCATGGATGACCCTTGATGGGGAGGTGGAGGAGGCATATGAGGCTGATATGGTGCAACATAAACATTTGTAGGGGCATAAGGCATCCCTTGAGGTTGAGCATATGAGCCAGGAAAATAAAACATGTCCCCTTATGACAATTTAGGATACATGTGAAAATACAAGGGAGAATTATTCTGGTACATAGGAGGAGGCACAAAACCAGGGAACATCACATTTCTAGTTAGGATTACATTCAAGAATGCACTTCCAACTAACACCGTTGAGGGTATCTATACGAGTTGTGAGGGGGCATACCTAATGTGCCCAAGCCGGTGAGGAGATCTTCGTGTAGGAATGCCCATGTAAAGTAGAGGAGGTAATGTTGTCGAGGGTATATGGCTAAAGTTTTGTGCATGATAGGGAATATTTCCTTGCCCTAGAAAGATGTAGCATGAGAAGGCTGGGAAAGCTCTAGTTCCCTAAAACTATTCACTAATGTTGAAATTACATCACCAACAAACAATGTTACATTCGAATTGGATGCATTTTGAGTCTGGTTAGGAAGAAAAGGTACGTGATGTTTTGTTATAGCTTGATCTTTGGGAAGCCACCCCTCTTTGGATGTGTTTCATGTAGGAGGAGGGGTAGCAGAGTCATTCTAGAGAAGAAAATCAACGTATTGTTACATCTGGTCTAGGGATTGGTCTATGTTATTGAAGCGTTGCTCACTTTAGGCGTAGCATGCTAGGTACTCCTCATCTAATAATGGGAGTGAATCAGACTACATGCTGATTTTTGGTCTAAACAAAACCTAAGGATTGGAACCTTTCTCTCTTGTGAACATCATGTTGTTAGAATTGGAGAGTTTAGGTTGTGGCCCATGTGTAGGTTGATCAATATCCTTGATCCTGATCGATGAACCATTATTGGTCCCTTGAGGAGGAGTGTGAGGTGAAGGTAGATTAGATGAGTAATTGTCAGCCCACTCAGATAGTGAGGGTGATTGTTGCATACCCATTTGGTAATAATATGCCTTGAGACCCAAAGGTTGGTCGTATTCCCGACCCGAAATAAACGGGGTATATAAATTCCCACAGAATAATGGGAGAGGAAAAGGATGGATGAAAAGAAGGTAAAAAAATGGGGAAAAAAATGGACTATTCCTTCACATTGGGCTCACCAATTTGTATGATTAGAAATCACCACGTGACCTTCAGGCACACTCAACCTCTTGAGGTTGTGTCGGGATCGATAATGTGGAATAAATGGATGACATAGTTGTAGCGGGATATGGTGAATGTATGGAATAATCAGAAAATGGGTGAATGAGAATAACAAGTTATCAGGGCAATCCAATGTCCTTTACGGGTACCAAATGTATCTGCTCATCAAGGGAAATAAAATCCTCTCTAACCTGAATGAGTGTGATGGTACAATTGAGAATGATACACACACGTAAAATTCTATCAATTTATTTGTGTGAAACTCTCTCAACTGGTTGTGGAGTGCATGGAAATTTCCCTTCATTCGTATCGTAGAAATTTCTAGACAAGGTCATGGAAATACTAGCAAAAACAGTGGATAAGGAAAATGAGTGGGCACTAATTTCACCTAGTCTGGTTACGCCAAAATCGTAGACTTTATCGGCTTCATGTTAATAATTTTCAATTGTGCGATAGTGACAGTGGAAGTGGTGAAGATCAAAATACCATAATCTGAAGACCCGTATCAATGTCAGTCTCAAAATAAGTTGCATTTGGTTGAAAGACTCTAGGATCATAAACTTCTTCTCTAGGTTGTTGTGGTCCTTGAATGGTCATGTGTGCATTTGTACAAATTAACTATGAAAGAAAACAAGATAATCTAAATAAATAAAACTAAACTATGTTTTTGTATTTTCCAATATAGAAGAAATGAAGTAATATAAATAATCTAATCTAATTTAAACTAATCTTTTTGTATTTTCTAAACTTTCTAGAATAAACGAAGAAATAAAGAAATGAAGAAATTGCTTCTACAATTTAATTAAAATATCCTAAAAAAATAAACAGTTGGATGTAATTATTTATCTATGCAACAGTATATCTAATCTATCCTTACTAAACAAAGCTTTTCTAAAATGTAATTGTGGATGTGAATCCTCTGTTACTCCCTAAAAGGCACATGAAGAAATCAAAGTTTCTCAGAATCTTTTCTTCTCTTGTAACTTCCTCGAAAAAAGTAAAGAAGGATTCTCATTGATTAGTTATAATATGGCACTTAGTGAAGAAAATACTGAAGGTTCACGTGGGAAAGCGAGCACATTCAAAGGTGCAGAAGTATCAGAAAGGATCATGCGTGAAGAACATAAATAGGTTCGAGACTTAGCCATTTTCACGACAAGGATCTATTTTTGGAGATAGCATGTGGAGCACTCAAACCAACTAAAGACTTATGCGTCACACATTGGATATTTTAGAAGGATCAAATATGAAGTGATTTGCATGGACATGATGGAAATATATCTACTACTATCAGTTAACTAACAGTAGTCTATTGTTAGCACTATTGCATGTAAGCCTATTTGTGTAACAATGCGTGGCTAATAATAACATGCGACCTATTTTGGGATTAGATAAGTGGTGAAGGGAAAGTCCCCACCCTTATAAATATGTAGTGAATTGTGTAGTAGATAGGACGAAATATCATTATTACGAGATGCGTAGATATACAAATATATGTATGTGTGCAAGACTAGACTACTGTATTAGATATGTGTGTGTATGGGCATAGAATGCCATTACTGTAAGAAGCTTCTATGTAATTTTCATATTTAATATAATGGAGGATATTGGCTGAATCTAAGTGTTAGTTCTGTGTGTATCTGGATCTAGTATGTTCTTGATTTCATCATGGTTAATACTTAATTATGTTCTCCTTGGATATAGATCTCGACATGCTCAGTAGAGTGATGTATTAATAATGGAACTGCGTGTGTTAAGTCTCCATCATGTTAACATCCTATAACAACAACCCTAAAGGAGGACTTGGTACCTTTACATGCTTTGGGTAAGTGATCATTCTAGGTTGAGTGAGGTGCCGCATGCCTAGGGTCTTATTGGGCTAGTAATCTTGAATTCTAGGTTGCATCATTACTTATGTTTCCGAGACCTCTTTTTTAGTTATTTTCAGGATGGTTCACGATGAAGACATACCGGTTGACCTTAGTAAGTGTTGAAGAGTGGATACATGATCTAGAAGAAGAATATGCATGACGGTTAAGCACTTTGGATTTGAGTTTAATGTGTGAGTGTGGGTGGAACAAAACATGTATGAAAATCTATATGAGAGCTTCTTTGTTATGTTTCCAGTAGAATTGTACGAGTGGATGATTACGTATGCATCTATTCAGAATTGGAGGTACCACACACTTGTTTGGACACAAGAAGAATTTCAGGCCCTTATGATGTTGATCGATCTGGACTTGAGCCGTGGATATGTGGTTCTATGGAATTTAAAATAGTTATATCTTAGAGTACTCTGGGCCTCCAATTATTCATGCCCGAGGTAGTTGAATTCCAATTTTTACGATATCCAAGGGGAACTTACCTGCAAGGCATTCCAATGACAATCAAGATCTTGATGGTAACTTTGAATTTGGAGAGTTAACTAATGGCTAACTAAACCCCACCACACGCGAGTGTAAGAGAAGGTTTGATGAGGGATGGTGGACCTAGCGGAAGAAAGGAAGAGAGAGGAAAGGTGGATTAAGTATAATGAAGCACGCGAGAGGGAGGTAAAGAAGCAACATGACATTGCAGAGTGGATGATGTTGAGGAGAGAAATTTCTCGTGAAGGATTTAGAGCTCACGTAGAAGACGTGGAGCTAGAGCATTAGGAACTCCCCCATCTAGGAAATCATGATAGGGATCCCCCTTAGCCTCACGAAGAAGCTTGTTAGAAGAGATGACACAGGCCGTGGGTGCACATCTCGAATCCGCCCGTGCAACCTTGCCCTTGCACTTGGTTTTCTAGCATCTAGTACAACAAACAATCAACAAGCTAATTCAAGTAGTGGGAGAGTAGGAGTGAGTCTTATAAGAGGCACAATGATAGAATAAAAAAACTTTGTTGTTATATGGATGTACCTTTTCGGGTGTATCATAAGCATAAAATATAAGTGCGCTAATTTTTGGACCAACTTCTAGGAGTAGTAACACTTCGTAGAGTGTCAGGGTACAATTTAGCTCTACTATTGGAACACAAGGAAGCACATCTTCTAGTCCGACCCCAGCTTCAGGTTTGCGATCATGAGGCATAGGTAGCTCTAGTTCACACGGATCTAGTGGTTCTGGAGATAGGGGAAACACATGAGGTTTTGGATCAGGTGGGAAAGGTCCACACCAACCCCAGAATATTTACATGGAAATGTCTCTTTATGTTCCAGAGTATAGGGGTAGAGAATATGTTATTGAACATGTGCATATGTGTGAAATATTGTGGCACACAAAATAAATCACAACTTCTGAGCATAGGGTAAGTCAATTCTCTACTACGTTACAAGGGCATGCACATAACTAGTACGAAAATTTGACCCTGATCGGAATTGTGTCAACTATCCAGCCTTAAAAGATGCATTCCTTAAAGAGTTTCACATCCCTAAGTTTGAGAAGAAGAGTATAAGTGCACTCAAGGATATTAAGAAAGGCACTAATGAGAGTGTTAGAGAGTATGATTCCCATTTTAAAATGCTTGTATCTAAGCTATCTTATGATATACACGCAATCCGACATGCACAATGGTTCGTTGGGGGTCTTATTACCCCTTTTAGAAGGGCACTGATCACGAAGACATACACTGACCCGCATGAGGAATTAGAGGTAGCTCTACATGCTGAGCTAGTTGGGAGTATTGACATTGGTGTTAGCCCATTCTTAGAGGCAAAATTGCGGCTATGGAAAAATAGTTAGAGAAACTATTGGAAAATTCAGCCCATGAAACATGCTCGGGGATTTGGTGTACAGATTGTGAAGTAGAAGGTCACACCAAGGATAATTTCCCCCGTAGATCCATACATTCATTGTTGTTAGACTACGAGATCTGTCATTTAAATCATGATGCTAGCCACTTCCCTTTGTTACAATGCATTATAAGGAAGAATGTATCCGTAACATTCCCAATTAAATACTTTATAAACAAGGGAATTTTTATTTTTTTATACTTAATGTTCTCTGTTATAAATAATCATAACTTAGAACACACATTCCATGCCAATCAATCTCATAACAGATAACCATATGCAGCTGTAAATGACTCGGTGAGCTACCAATCTCTCATTTCATGACTCGGTGAGCTACCAATCTCTCATGTTACTTAAGTATTGAATACTTTATGTATACCAAGTATACTTGGATCTCTTACCCTATTATGGTACTGAGTGTTGTGTTTAATAAACCTATCTAAATATTTGTTACCAATATTCATCTGAAATCACATTCCTTAAACTAGGTGACATAGGACAATGCAACTAGTAGCTTGCGATACTTTAGCCAAAGATTTCCAACATACTGTTCATGTTACTAGTCCTAGATGGCATACTCATCTAAACATAATACGTCTTTCACCCCACTCCTCTATTATCTAGAATGGTCTTCATCAACTTTAGTCACCCACTTGTCTAAGGTTTGACCCTAATGTAGGTTAGTGATATAATTTAGAATAGGGAGTCACTCGCAATGACCTAGGGTATAGAGACATACCCTTTCGACCTAAGTCGATTGGATGTGCCTAGTTATCCTAAATCATTGTGAGTCATTTCCTATTCTAGATCATATCTCTAAATTGTCCTAGAGAGAAACTAAGTTCAAGTCCAAGTTTGGGTAGTCTAGATGAACTAATGTTTGAAGGGTGTTAAAACATGTCAATTGTAACCTGATCCTCTTGAAGACCCAAGTCTTCACGAAGGTACAAATCTATAGTTGGCGTGTGCCAACATCTGAAAGAACTAATTCATCATGATGTACATACCTCAAGAGGTCATTTCCACTTAATTAGTTTAGGATTAAGATTTAGTTTATATCAACCTTACATAACCCTAATTCCAACCACCTTTAAGGTTTCCGTCCTTATTTGATTAGGTTAAATAATATGCAACTTCATAGACTAATGATTGCTTTTAATTTCAATTAACTTTTACTTAACATTTTTTTTGAAAATAGAACCAACGTCCATCATAATATTTTCTTAAGTAACTCAACCATTCATAGGAGGTGTAAGAACCTAAACAAGTTTGATAAGAGTGGACTTCATAGAGATGAAGTCTAAATGATTTATGAACACAAACACCATTCATTTGTTTTACATTCTTTTGAGAGGAGAAGAACCTTCCTCTTTATGGTTAAGTGTTAGGGTTTATTATACCCTTTTACCTTTCACACTTCCTTATAGTTTAATTGTATGTTCATTTAACATCCCTTAATAAACCATACTAGTTTAGGTAAAAGAACATCAATACATGCAGCTTAGCAAGTTGCATTCAAGTAAGGGAAATTGTACTATTTCCCATTCATCCAATTCATTAAATGACAACAGAAATAAGGATCCAATCAGATATGAATGATAACAACAAGATAAAGTAACTTCCAGAATTTTTCCATTCATTATGATAAATACACATTTTACAAGACTATGCATTTCAGACATGTTGCATGTCAAACAACATCAAGATCATTAAAAATTACAACTTTCCTTCCTTCAATACATCTCAATAATGAATCAAAATTCTCTATAAAATATCCAGACTTTAAATCAACCAATACATCATATAATTTATTTCCTTCCTTTATCACTTACAAAGTCCATCTGCAAAAATTGCTAGCATGGGTCAATTCATTGAACTGAGCATGATAAACACTAAGCATTAAAATAAAGTGCCTTCAACTAACTATTTCATAAAACCAACTCTAATTTTATGAAACAAAAGGGCTAAGAAGATAATAAATCATAAGTTATAACGACCATAAAAGAAGAACAATTAATCAACCTGAATTAACATTTAAGAAAAGATCATGATATATTCATTAATCTACAGAATAATATCAGACAAATAATGTTCCAACCAATTACTTATCTATATCAAATAAAAGTAACTAATAATTATTTCCTTCATAATTCAATTTGAATTTGAAATATAGAACTAACTTTACTATTTATCCAAACAGAGTTACTTTCAAAAGCAAGGGTCTTCTTACTCACTTTACAAGTTTCATAAAAATACATGTATAGTCAAGCTCATTCCAACATCGTAAGGATTTTAGGATGAATCATTTAACAACTGAAATAAATAAGAGTTTCACATTTCAGATGTGACATCCTAATTCCAAAACCAAGACATAGCCTAAGTTCTCAAGTTAGGCCTCACATTAACATTAGAAAAGTATTCATTCAATAAACAACATCTCACACCAATCACTATAACAGATATTAAACACCCTTAATACAAGTTAAGTGAATAAGCAAGTAGTAACAACAACTACATAATTGCATTCATAAAAGTAATGCAACTTAGCCAAATAAATCCACTACAAGCTTACACAAAAGAAGAATGAATGACTAAAAATAAACAGTTTAAAACTTCCTTTCCCATTCGGTTTAACCCGAATTCCCATTCACAACTCATAAAATGTAATTCCAACACTTAACTCTTATAGTTTCACAAGTAAAGAAATTTGAAAGAGGACTGGTACCGACCTAGTCATAACATCCCTTAAATCTTAAAAATGTAGACATCATGCTCAGAGTTGTTACACTACTCATGCTACTACAAATTCTATCCCGAGTTGTTACCAAACAAAATTAGTTCAGTATCATTTTCCACATCTCGAAATGCAATAAAAAATTAGCAAAACATCATACAGGAAAAATAATAACCTTCAACAATCATCCAAAATGTCAAAGTTTCAATCAAGAGATCATAACCTATCCATTCCTACAAGACGATAACACAACAATAGATAAGGAGGACTTACAGTCGCATCCTCACAGAGGTGAGTGAACATGTCCTTGAATGGATAGAGAAGGATTCATCAAGAATCAATTCCAGAAGATGCAAATGAAAGGACCACATGACTTAGCTAAAGGTGCTATCGACACTAAAATTTTCCTCCATAATTTCTATTTCATTAATGTATGTATTAGGAATAGGATGTTGTTAAGTATAATTAGTAGTAGCGTCTGATAGAAGATAACGGCGCTGTTAGTATGGTGTCACCAATAATGTGGAGTACGGTAACAGTAAAAGTACAATAGGAATGTTGTAAAAAGTAAATATTTGTCGTAAGTGGTCCGGTAATGTTAAAATGTCAAAGTTTGGGTAATTAGAGAAGTAGGGTCCACATGATTAGGAATTAGAAATATTATATTGGTAATAAAGACAAGGAATGAGGTTATAAATATTTTGTGTATTTTATTTGTAAAAATCTAAAAATGTGGAACCCATGTAAAATGATAAGGTTTATCTTATCTTAACAGATAAGCTTACATGTACAGATAAGAGTTAAGGTATGGAATATGATTCGTCAGAGTGGATTTCTTATCCTATCTTAGAGATAAGATGGATAAGCCTGGAAGTTCTATAAATAGAGAGGCCACCCTCCTCATTTAGCATAGAAAGAAGTAGTGAGAAATATTGTAGGAAGTGTGCAAAGGAAGCCATCAGTTAAAGGTGTGTTGAAGAAGCCATCGAGAGGTGTAATTGTAAAGTTTCTCCCATAGTCTTGTTGAAGTACCTCATGGGTGAGATTATGTGAGCTTCATGTTAATATTATAATTTATTTTGATATTTCAGATTTTTCATCATTCTCTCTTATCAATAGTCGATGGTATTCTTGTGTTATGTTGTTGTTTTGTTTCCAGATTACATCCACCAAACTAAAGGCTGTGCATTAGTAAATAATCATAGCACGAGGAGTTCCCGGTGAAGAATTATCATAGTGCCGGATTGGTGATGACATTTTGGTTCCGTTGCTGGGACCATTCCTCATTGGTGGATTTTCTGGAGAGATATTCCCACTTAGTCAAAAATCAATTGGAGGGTAACCTTGTTTTTACTGTGCATAGTAGTTACCATGGTAAAGTCATTTTTACCGTGAATAGTAGTTACCATGATAAATTCATTTTTTCTGTGAATAGTATTTATCACAATAAAGTCACTTTTTACCGTGAATAGTATTTACCGCAGTAACTTCACTTTTTACCGTGAATAGTATTTACCGCAGTAACTTCACTTTTTACCGTGAATAGTGTTTACCACAGTAAAATCAGTTTTTACCGTAGTAAGTCAAGTTTTACCATAGTTTACCGTGGTCATTTCTATAGTAATTCCAATTATTTGTGCACATAAGTCTTGTTGATTGTACTTGTGGGTTGGTATTTCACGGTGGTTACTTTTGAAAATGGGAAAGATTCCTGTTTTTTCAGCTCAATCTAATGAAGATGCTTCTTCTTTCATTCAAGAGTTTAAACGATCTTGTATTTGTAATGGCCTCATAAGAAGGGAACAATGGACTGAATTTTTTCCTACCTTTTTGGATGGTTCAAAACTTAGGTGGTTTGAAACACTAGGTGATAATGTGAAAAATTCATGGGATTTATTAACTGAAAGTTTTCTTGAAGAATTTGGTGAACAACAAATATGCAGATCTCATGATCGAGATCACAAAGCTATCCCAAGGAGAGAAGGAGAAGATAAGGGATTATCATGCTCGTGTTCTAGAGTTAAGGAGGAAGCTCGATGCCCGATCCGGAAGGAAGGACTAGCGGATGGGTTGATAAATGGCGTGGATAATCTCCTCTCGTAAGCACTTCATTCTTGGGATGAAGCCGAGATCATACAACGAGTGAAGTATGACCGCCAAATACCATTGAACAAGCAAAGGAGATTGCAAGAAGGAAAGAAGAAAGCATGGAAGAGGAGCCCAAAGAAATTGTTGCTAAAGTAGAGCCTACACTAGCACCTTTGGTCCAGAATCCACAACCACTCCCGGTGAGCACAAATATTTCTCCTAGTACATCTACTGAGTATGAAGATCTGCTCAAAAAGATGGGTCAGTTAACTATTAATCTTCTTCAAGGAAAAGAATTTAGTTCTCAGGGAGGAGATAGAGGTCCAAAAATAAATATTTCTGAAGTTGTATGTTATGGTTGTTATAAAAAGGGTCATTATAAGTATAATTGTCCAGATAGAGCTTCTACATCTGGTAAAGGAGATAATGATAAAGGAAAAACACCTGTGAATTCTTTTGATGTAGTAGATAAGAGCAGAAATAATGAAGTAGATGTGTTTGTAACAAAAAGAAAGAAAGAAAAAAAGATAATCAAGTTGGAAATGATCCTAAGAAGATGAAAGGAGAAACTAGTAAGAAACATAGGAGAAGAAAGTTGGGTGTGCAGGATTTTCTGATTTCACAGGGGCAAGGACCATACTCCATCTTGGAAGATCTGTCCAAAAGGCCTGCAAATATTACATATGGTCAACTCTTGGCTATGTCTTCTAAGAAGAGGCGGGAGTTGCGAGGTGGACTCAATGCTCGAAGAAGGAAGGAGGTTGAGGTCCATGTTTTGGAGGCAGAGGCAGATCCTTATGCTCCACAAGCTGAGGTATTATGTAATGGTATTTCAATTCATGATGTCTTAGTTGATGGAGGTGCTGCAGTTAATGTAATGACCGAGTCTATAATGAATATGTTGGGTTTAAAAATTGATCGCCCTTCAACACTTATGTTAAGGTCATTAAATAAGGGAAAAACTAAACCAGAAGGTGTAGTTTCAAATGTGGCAATATCTGTTATGGGTGTTGTATGTGTGGTAGACTTTCAGGTGATGAAAAATGGTACTGTTGCATACCCAATGCTTTGTTGGGAAGACCATGGCTAAGGAGAGTTCATGCAAGAAACTACTGGAATGAAGGTTTCATGACACTTGGACGTGGTAGAGAGAGGGTGAAGATAAACGTGATCCCTCGACATCATAAAGCAGAACCTGTGGATTCAAGTGATGAAACTGATGATTGGACATCCTCTGATTACTCTAGTACCAGTGAAGTGGACACTGAAGATGAAGAAAGTGAGGTTGATGTTTCAGTCATGGATATTCTTCCAGTCACACCAACCCAGGACCCCATAAAATTATCTGAAGAAGAAGTTGATGATCGTCTCCAACAAATAAAGATTGGTGATGCTGTGATGGAGAGTGAGAAGGAATCCTACCTCCAGCTCTTTTGAAGGTACATACACCTATTCACTTTTGATTACAAGGAACTCCGTCAAGTAAGTTGGGTAGAACATTGTATTGAGCTGGTAGATGGTGCTAAGCCCATAAAGCAAATGCCATATAGAATGAATCCTAATTTTTCCAAGACTGTAAAAGAAGAAATAGATAAGTTGCTTGATGCAGGATTCATATTTGCTATGGAGAATTCAGAATGGGTTTCTCCCATTGTGATCTCAATAAAAAGAATAGGAAGCTACGCATTTGTGTTGACTACAGAAGCTCAATAAGGCAACAAAGAAGGATCATTACCCTCTTCCATTCTCAGATCAGATCTTGGACGAAGTAGCTGGCCAGGAGTGCTATAGTTTTGCTGATGGATATAGCGGATACAACCAAGTTTGTATAGTAGAGAAAGATCAGCTGAAGACCACGTTCACCACTCCTTGGGGAACGTTTGCTTATAGAGTTATGCCTTTTGGGTTGTGTAATGCTCCGGCAACATTCCAAATAAGCTTGATGAATAGGTGTTCGAACCCTACATTGGGACCTTCATCGAGTATTTCGGATGATTTTTACATCTATGGGAGCAAGTTGGACCACTGCACTGATGGAGACAACATTTCAAAGGTTAGATGAAGCATAAGCCTCACTAAACCCTACAAAGTGTGTCTTTGGATGTTCTAAAGGCGTTTTGTTAGGGCATGTCAGATCCAGAGATGGTATTGGTAATCGATCCTAATAAAGTTTCAAAAATCAAAGATTTACCATTTCCTATGAATAGAAGTAAGTTGAGATCATTTTTAGGCCATGTGGGTTACTATAGAAGGTTCATCAAGAATTTCTCAAAGATTGCATGACCACTAACCCAGCTTCTTGAAGAAGGATGTTACTTATGAACCAGAAATAAGGTGTATGAAGCTTTTGGACAATCAAGGAAGCCCCAAGCGTCTTCACCTATTTTGAAGAATCTAGATTGGAGCAAGCCATTCATTGTGTACACTCGATGCCTCGATGCAAAGACACTAGGAAGTACTTTGAGCCAAAAGGATGAAAATGGGAATGAACATCCAATTTACTTTGGGAGTAGACAAATGAGCAAAGTCTTTGAGGTAAACTATACTGTGAATCGAAAAGAGGCTCTGCTATCATTTTTATCAGAAGAAGTTTAGAAATTACTTGCTAGGGCAGAAATTTATAGTTGTAACAGATCATCGTGGCTTTAAAATATATTGTCAATAAGCCTAACCCATTAGGGAGGATAACAAGATGGATAATTTTGCTACAAAAATTTGAATTTGATATTATAGATAGGCCAGAAAGAAGCATGTCAATGCGGATGCACTCTCTCGAGCCTATGATGGTTTAGGATCATCTTGTGATGATGATGATTTTCCCGATGCAAAGATTATTCTCCTTGACACAATCCCTAGTGAATACATAGATATTTGGAATTATCTCGAATGAATTCAAGTTTCTTGATGGTGCCAATGCAAAGACTAAGAGAAAGATTACTCAAGCCGATCGTCCATATTCTATTCTGCATGGAGCATTATTTCGAATAGGACCTGATGGACAGTACAAGAGGGCAGTTGGACGTGATCAAGGAAAGGAGCTGCTAGAAGAATTCCACAATGGTACATGTGGAGGGCACTTCTCTGACAACTTACAGCAAGAAGGATCTTGGATGCAGGTTATCACTAGCCCACTCTTTTTAAAGATTGTTATAATTATTGTAAGACATGTGATATTTGTCAAACACATGGTAACCGTAAGACTTCATCAGCTCCATTATGTCCTATTCTTCCACTTGGTCCCTTTGAAAAGTGGGGAATAGACATTGTAGGTCCACTTCCAACTACATCACGCCAAAATAAGTATATTGTAGTTACCACAGATTATTTAACCAAGTGGGTTGAAGCTAGGCCATTGAAAACAACTTCCATGGATGAAGTGGCAAGGTTCATATATGAACGAATTGTTACTGATTTGGTTGTCCATTATAAATTGTAATGAGATCAAGGAAGCCACTTCATTAATGAGGTAGTAGAAGCCCTAGTCAATAAATTTTCTATTAAGCATAGGAAGGCAACAACATACAAGCCAAGTACAAATGGACAGGTGGAACGAACCAATTTTGTGTTGTGTCAAATTCTAGCAAAAGATGTAGCCTTGCAGTACATAAATGGGATAAGAGGATTCATGCAAAGATTGTGGGCATATAGGGCAACATCAAAGTCAGCAACAAGATACTCCCCATTTCAAATATTGGCCTATGGCATTGATCCAGCTTCTTCCTATTGAGTTTGATATTCCCACTTTGTGAGAGTTATGAAAAATGAAAGGATGGATGAAAGTGATTCAAGAAAAAAGAAAGGTTGGTACATCTTCATTTGCTAGAGGAAATGAGGGAAATAACAAAGGATACAAGCCATAAGAAGAAAATGAATTCAAGGAATACTTTGATCAAAAGATCCGGTGGTCTCCATTTCATGTGAATGACTTGGTTCTAGTATATGATTCCAAATACAAAAAAAGAAGACAGAAAAATTTCTTCCAAAATGGATGGGGCCCTACAAAATAGCAGTTGTGCATGAAAATGGTACGTACCAACTGGAGGAATTGGATGGCACTCCCATTACGAAATGGGTCAACCACGACAAGTTGAAGATTTTCCAAGCACTAGAATAGTCTACTCCAAGGACAGAGTAGAAGCTAGGAAGGGGGAAGATGTCGACACTAAAATTTTCCTCCATAATTTCTATTTCATTAATGTATGTATTAGGAATAGGATGTTGTTAAGTATAATTAGTAGTAGCGTCTGATAGAAGATAACGGCGCCGTTAGTACGGTGTCACCAATAATGTGGAGTACGGTAACAGTCAAAGTACAATAGGAATGTTGTAAAAAGTAAATATTTGTCGTAAGTGGTCCGGTAATGTTAAAATGTCAAAGTTTGGGTAATTAGAGAAGTAGGGTCTACATGATTAGGAATTAGAAATATTATATTGGTAATAAAGACAAGGAGTGAGGTCATAAATATTTTGTGTATTTTATTTGTAAAAAGTCTAAAAATGTGGAACCCATGTAAAATGATAAGGTTTATCTTATCTTAACAGATAAGCTTACATGTACAGATAAGAGTTAAGGTATGGAATATGATTCGTCAGAGTGGATTTCTTATCCTATCTTAGAGATAAGATGGATAAGCCCGGAATTTCTATAAATAGAGATGCCACCCTCCTCATTTAGCATAGAAAGAAGTAGTGAGAAATATTGTAGGAAGTGTGCAAAGGAAGCCATCAGTTAAAGGTGTGTTGAAGAAGCCATCGAGAGGTGTAATTGTAAAGTTTCTCCCATAGTCTTGTTGAAGTACCTCATGGGTGAGATTGTATGACTTGATTTCATGTTAATATTATAATTTATTTTGATATTTCAGATTTGTCATCATTCTGTCTTATCATAGTCGATGGTATTCTTGTGTTATGTTGTTGTTTTGTTTCCGATTACATCCACCAAACTAAAGGCTACGTATTAGTAAATAATCATAAAGACGACGAGTTCCCGTGAAGAATTATCATAGTGCCGAATTGGTGATAACAAAGGCTCAGCTTAACTTAAAAGATGATTAAGTTTTCCTTTCATTTTACCACAGGTAGGCTCAACTGAACACTCCTACAAAATCGATGAGACATTCGATTTCTTCCAACTTACACAAGAATCAAATAATCTAACAACTGCATCCAATTTGGTTAGCTTCAAAGAAACATAAGCCAATTCAAAAGTCAAATATCCATTCAATGTATCTTCTAGAAGTTACAACAATCAGACTTTCACAAGTCTCTCTAACAAGTTTAACAAGTGGTCTACCCAGATCAAGAATGGGTAGGTTCATATCAACAACATCTAAGTCCAAAATCAAAATAGACAGGAAGATTTGACCTCAAGTAAGCTCAACTGAGCTACGGAATTATAATCAAAATATCGAATCAGATAAATCCAATACCCAAAATATCTTCAAACAAAAGAACTTCAACTATTTACCTATAGCTCAATCTCCCCAAATCTTAAAGGAAGACTCAAACATAATTATTCAGAAGAGAAGACTTCATCCCCTACTGTATTCAACAAATAATTCCGAAACCAAATAAACCCAGAAGCCATTTCACAGAGTTTCAGAAGAGAGAGCACCAAATCCAAACAACAAGGTTTTTGAGTCAATACCTCCTTGTTTCCACATGGACTGGAACCATAAAACAGTAAATCCAAACACCATTACATACTCAGCTTCCATCAAATATGAGGTTCGAAGCAATGAAGGTTTACATAGTACAGGTTGAAAACAATTACCCATTCACTGTCTTCCACACATGTTTGAAATCACACAATTATGAACCAAAGTTTATTGATACAAAGATCGAAAGGTGTAATAAAACTTCAACAAAACAAGATGTGACAAAGAAGGGTAACCTTTTTCCTTCTATAAACAATTAGAGATAGCCGATTCGAAGCTCAAAGCAACAAAAATTTCCTTAAACTCTTTTCAAGCAAGTAAACAAGAATACAAACTTTATCAACTTTATTCAAGTCATGAACAGTTCTAAAGTGTGAATCACCATTAACTCACTCAAGGAAACAACCCACTGACAATAATATCATGCAGAAGTTCCCTAATCAAGAACACAGAGATTCTTTCAAGCAAGAAAACAGCTAACCATAGTAAAATAAAAACCAACGTATTTTACAAGAGAAGAGTTATTTTAATGAAGATGGATAGAGCCTATCATTCATGATAGTGCTTCTATTGATTCGAAGAATATTTCCAGCCGAGCCTCCAAAACTCTTTCTTCTCCAAATGAAGTCAACAACTAAAAACTTCCTTCTCAAATTCCTCTTATACTTCCATTGGATCGAAAATAGTCTAAGAGAGTTAAAAATAACAAAACACTGAAAGCAAAACTACTGGTTCGAAGAACCAGATAGCTCCATGCAGAGAAAAAATTGAAATGCTTGAAAGACCAAACAACCCCCAACAAATCTTCCTCGCATGGTTTCCAAGGTGGTTTGTTCGCCAAAACTGATGACCATAAATGTCATTAATTTCCAATCTCCCACCTATTTCTCCACACCACCACCAGTTAAAGTTGGTGAGTCCAATTTCAACTTCTGCATGCATCACTTATCTCTAGTGATGATTCCACATAGGATTCCACCAAATTTTCCTACCTCTAGCCTAAACTGGCAGTACTTTGTCCATTGAATTCAAAAATCAAATCAAATAAATGACTTAGGAACCGTCGTCATGCCTTCAACTTGCCATACGACCCCTTAGGTCCCCTTCTATCCCCACATTAGTTTAGGATAGATATCTTAGCTTAGGGTATGACCTTAGGTTAGTTTAGAAAATATTTACCTTAGGTTATTTTCCACCTTAGGATAGGTCATTCTTTCTACTAATGTAGTATTAGGTAATAGGTTAGAAATATCCCTATTATCACCTTAGGTTGTTTTCAAATCCCAAACTTAGAAAACATGCAACTTAGGTTAGATTGCAACAAGATTAGCGTAGGCATAGACATAAGGTAGGTCTAGTTTACCTTAGATTAGAATCCGTTAGGATAGATCTTAAAGATCTAGGACTTAGGCTTTACCCTCAATAGTCCTGAAGTAGACCTCTTTCCAACTTATGCCATTCAACATTCTGGAGAAGTTGACAAGAAGATCTGAGCACATAACTTAAAGTAGAATGCACAACATGAACTTCCAAGAAGATCAATGAAATTGTAAACCTACAAAGGTTAGTCTTTTATTTCCTTCAACCTCTGAATGTCAGTTTTCCATACATATCAAGTAAGAAGAATTAAAACATACCTTGGATCAATGGAATTGATCCAAGGTCTCATTATTATATAGAAATAAATTTGTAAACCACTTTACCAGTCTACAACCTCCAACAAAATGGATTCCTTACAAGCAACAATATTTCAACAATTGAATCCAAGAAAAGAAATAATTTATCCATGGAAAGAATGATTTCAATAGTAAAAAGAATACACCTTCTTAGGACAAATCACATGTCAATGCTTGCATTGCAAAGAGGAGAAGTTAACAGTTTAGCATAGGTGTTACAATATCCTGGATTATTATAAAATTTTCTAGTCCTCGAACCATGATACGAAAGATTGTAGATTGATCGGTCAGATCCATGATGCCATTGACATTGGTGTATGACAGACAAGTGTAACTGATAATTCTAAAAACAAGAATGAGCACCAGGATTGCGATCATAGTCAAACGCGCGCTATGACAGGAATGATGGGCATTTTGAAGGAGGTCATGGAAGAGGATGTAATTACTAAGGAGGATATGGAGGAAAAGGATGTGGAGGAGGAAGAGGCAAGTTTTCTTGCAAAACATGTTATACATGCGGATCTCCTGACCACTATAGGCATGAATGTCTCTAGAATATTACATGTTCTTTCTATGGAAAGAACCATAGCTATGAAGAGTACCCATACTTGTATGAGCATCTGAGTAAGTAACATAAATAAGAAAACAAAGGTGCAGGGATGGTTAGGATACATCACGCTATTGAAAATCAATGGATGCCTAAGTTGGAAGCAGAGTCCAAGGTGTTGCAAGTAAAGATCACGACCCACACTGAGGCGACACGTGCCAGAGAAGCATTACAACGTAAACCTACCATCACTAAAGAGGAATTTCTCCATGCATGATACCCAGATCTTTCCCATCAGAAGGAGGTTTACCAGGAAACCATGGAAGTTCTCAGGAATCTTCAAGGTGAGATACAATACTTAAAAGAGAAATCACGAAGATGGAGAAAATAAAGTATCGATACGGTCCAAACTAATATAGATGACTTAAGGGAAGTGTGTAAAATGTTGTGTCAGGAAAATATTATTCCACTATTAGGGAGTTGGTTAAAAGGAAACACTCCACGCGCAAGTGTTGAGACTTGACGACAAATTCTACATGTGAATCTTCCCCTCATAGCCTAGATTATGACAAGGAAATCACTCTAAATGTTGTTGTGGATGGGTGGATATTGAGTAATATACTGATTGATACAAGTGCGAGAAGTCAATGTTCTTACCTTAGATGCATGGGTATAAATGGGAAGACCCCCATTACATCCATCCTATAATATATTGTTCATGGCTAATCGGACTAAAGCCACTCCCATCAAAGTTTTAAAAGATGCATCCATTACCATACAAGGATCCAAGTTCATTGGAGACTTTGAAGTTTTAGCGCTAGCAGAGTCAGATAGCTTCCTAGCTCTATTGGGGCATCCTTGGTGCTATGCAAATAATGTTGATCTTTGGTTCAACAAGGGCTATATCAGTTTTGAAAACAAAGAGGAAAGAGTTATTATCCCTTTAATAGATGGAAAATCTGTGCCTATGTTGAGCCCTTAAGTGAAGAAGATCTGAATAGGATTTATGTACGTGTCATCCGAGATCCAGAGATAATTGAGCCAACCAAAGAAGGACTAATTCAGTGGGAGGATGCACAATCTATTAGTGATACTACAAGTGTTTCTTGTGATAATTGGGCTCACAACACTTATGAGTTGGTAGGGTGTGAAGTAAAGAGCATATTTCTTAGAGGCACAAAACCACATTATGTCAGAAGGATAGGTAACAAATCGGTACCTTGTTACATAAGAGAAGCAGATCCCATGGTATTCCTGAGCGCCATGGAAGAACAATGGATAATCCCACTCGAAAGAAGAGATATGCTAGCATATACACTACGTGGGACATCAAAATGCTTTGGTGGGTGGCCAACATGGATAATCTTGTAGGATGGAATGAAATTAGAATTTCTCTTACTACTAGGTTCTTCAGAGGGCAATGTACCTACTCAAATATGTACTTATCACGATAACCAACCTATTTAGCATCACATTTAGAAGTATGAGAGACTCTGGATAGAAGGGTAGGAATATTTACCACCTTCGTTATGGGTGCATAAGTTTTATTCCACTTTACAAGGTTGTGTGCGTGTTTAGTATGTATATGTAGAACTCATTAGAGAAACTGAAATTGACAGAATTTAATTGCGGGAATGGACCAAACACTTGACTTATTCTCTACAAATCCTTCGGTGGAAGAAGCATTGAAATTTATCAAGTGCTTAACTATGGGGGATAGTGCCAAGGATGAAGAACTCCTTTAGGATTTATTAGATAAAGAAGACTCAAGAGCGTGTCTTGATGAAGAACCAGAGGCCGATGCAACATTACTTCAATGCACTTGCCTTGAGAAAGAGAAAGGAAAAATGGTCTACTTAGTGGATGATGAAGAAGTAGATAATCTGGATGTAAACCATTCAACAGGAGGTGTGAGGTACTAGACAGTGTAGATAAGACCACGCGTGCCTATCATGAACCTATGAAGACAAAGCGGGTGAATATTTGAACAAATGCTGAGCCTAAGGAAGCCATAATTGGAGACTATTGGTCGACTCAAGTGGTAAAAATCCTAGAGTTACTAAGGGGTTACTGTGACCTATTCCTTGGGGTACCATGAACTTAAAGGTGTGCATGAATCATTAGATGAGATGAAGATAAAGTTTAAAGAGGGTACATGACTAGATAGAAAGAGAACTTACAAGATGAACCCCAAGTTGTGAGAAAAGGTCAAAGAAGAGATCGATAAAACGTTGAAGTCCGGGATTATCAATCCCCTTGATGAGTCGAATGGGTTAGTCCAATGGTGATCGATATTAAGAATGATGGATGGATTAAGATATGCATGGACTACATGGAGTTGAATGCGCATGTGTAACTAATCCATTTCCTACGCCATTCATTAAGAAAATACTAGAAGGTGTTTCAAGGCGTGAAATCTATTCGTTTACAGATGGGTTCTCTAGGTATCATTAGGTTAGGATTTCCTAGGAGGATCATGAAAAAACTACGTTTACTACTAAATGGGGTAGCTTCACCTATACTGTAATGAATTTTGGTCTGAAAAATGTGCCGGCTGTATTTTTGTGCATAGTTGTTCAAGCCTTCAAAGAATTTATTCACAACTTCTTACAGTCTATTTAAACGATTGGGTGGTGTGTGGATTGGTTAAGGATCATTGTGACAATCTGCGCTTAATGTTTGAAAGATGCAGACAGTTGAGTATCTATTTAAATATCAAGAAGTGCATATTTGCTACACCATTTGGAATAATTTTAGGACACATAATTTGCAAGGAGGGTTTGTTGGTTGATCCAACCAAGGTTACCGTCATTATAGGCCTAAGAGAGCCTACCAGTTAGAGTGAGGTGTGTGGATTTTTGGGTCATACAGAATATTACAGAAAGTTTATTAAGGGATATACCAAAGTTTCCACACCATTGGAAGATTTCTTGAAAGGGAAAGGTACGTTCTACTGGGAATAACCATAACAATACGCATTCGAGACATTGAAGGAAAAACTTATGTAAACACCTAAAATTGGTTACCCAATTTAGTGTCCCCTAGGTTCGCTTATCCTCTCTGCAACTCCGGGGCACCTTTATATCACCAAGCTTCTCCCTTAGGGTATTATTTAAATATTTAATTTAATCCTAAGTTTATTATACCCCATTGTGTTTTATCCATGGATAAATAAATATTAACTATTTAATTATATTTTTTACATGTATCTTAACCACTTATGTACCCCATAACAATTCCTAACCTCCCATATCAACTCTATCCATCTATCCCCCCTATTTTTCCTCCCCCAAACCATGTAGCAGGATATTTCCCGTATTTGAGTCAGAAGGATACACTTTCATCTTTCCAAATCATCCTTTTTGGCCATTTTGGGATTCTGTTCCCTGATCGGCACCGACTGGTACTCGGTCGACGCCGATTTTTCAGAACGGTGCCGATTGTACCTCGGTCGGTACCGATTATAAATACAGGGCCAAATTTAGTTCTGGTTAGACAAAGAGAACGACAGAGAGTTTTGAGCATCAAGCCTAAGCATAGTCTATCAAGCGAGAGTGAATTCTATCCAGATCAATCCCTGAGAGGAGTACCGTTACTCTACTCCCACAACATCAACATCGTGAGGCTTCATCGATCTCTTGGTGACTCTATTCCTGCATCTAGCTAAGGTGGAGCTTTGTCAGTATCCCTATAGCTCCTGTAGCTCCAGCAGACTTTGACGATCTAGCCTTCATTGTCCATTTCTCAAGCTTCCTACAATTTTCCCTAGTTGATGCCGACCGAGCCTAGTTGACGCCGATTGAGCCTAATCGATGCCGATTCACCCAATCGACACCGATCAGCTTGCAGACAGGTAAAAGAACTCAAGTAACACAAATCCAGCATTGTTTTCATAGTTTCCTATTTTCTGTTGCTTTCTGTTTGTCATTTTTAATAAGAAAATATAGACATTTACTTACATATTTTATCATGTATGCTTCTTTCTTTAATTGAAAATGTGGACTGACATCTGCCGAGGGAGCTTATCGCTTCCCAGACCCACTTTTGGGCAGTCCACCCAAATATCTTTTAACGTTGTCTTTTTCTGTCAAGTATCTGTGTCTCGTAGGTTTCTCGATCTACTTTGCAGGATTGCTCGTGTGCGCCCATTTTGTCTACATCGGCTTTCTTTTCCATCTACATCTTCAGATCTTGTCTTATCTATCAGGTATTGATTTCATTTGAGTTTTTCAGGGTTTTTGTGTTTAGTTTGGTACATTAACTTGGACAGGTAACAAGCACGGAAATTCTTGATCTACATTTTGGCATGCCTGGTGGGACTTGAACCAAAGTCCCCTATTGGTAAGTTCATTTCTTTTCCAGTTTTGAGCTTTTGTTCTTTTTCTTCACTGATTTTCATCAGTTTTCCTTAAGCATTTCCTTCCTTCATTTTGGTCTTGCTTCTTTCATTTATAATTTGCAAAGTCAAAGTTCTTTCTTTCTTGCAAATCTAGATCCCAATTTCTATTTCAAAGATTAGTAAATCTTTCATTTGATTTCAAGATTGCATTTTTGATTCATCTCTTTATGCAAAATTGTTATTTCCTTGAAAGTTTTCTAGTTTCTTAAATAGAAATTTTCATTCTACTATTATCTAGATATATCTTTTTGGATTTGTTTGTGTGTTTGCTTAACCTTTTCTTATGGAGCACTTTGCTTGTTTGCGGGATTGTTCAAGGGGAAGAACTCAACAATGCACTTTTTGAAGTCCACACACCTTGGAGAGCTAAATCTACAGGTATTTCTCTTTTATGGTGTTTTCTCCTTTTTAAAAACTTAAAAAGAACTTGTTTGTTTGTTTTCTATCACACTCAAACATTTTGATTTTGGTGCTTAAAAATAATTTAATCGCATTTGGGAAAGAACTTGTTTGACTTGTCTTCATCGAAATCAAACACTTCATTTTTAGTGCTTAAAAATAACTTATTTTTTTGTCATTTCTGCTATATGTTCTTCATCTAGTTTTCTAAATAGGTTGGAAAATTGATCAAAATTGGTAGTGACACTATTTGATTTTTATTTTTCACCCTTGTACACAAAGCCAAAATCACTAGGTATAAAGCATTTTAACAAAAATTCCTTCCTTGGCCTTGCCTACTTGGAAGTGACATCTAAGAGGAAGAGCCTACGCGGTACTTGGGTGCCTTGCTATAAATTCACGAAAGTTCTGGTATATATTGGCAAAGCACCTGACTCCCTTATCGCAGCGGTGTGTGAAGTGCGGGGTAGGCCCCTATATCAAGCCACATACCGGTCTTTTATTGAAGTTCCTTCGGGACTCCTCACCAAAACATTCCCCAAACCATCCTTAGTTTGGCTATCTGATTAGTTCTTGTTCTAAAAATCCTTCCCTAATATTTTCTTTCTTAAAAGAATGAAGACTTAAAAGAGATAATCACCCATGCTACTCTGAATTATCATGCATTAGTTAGGTCAATCCTTTTTTTATATTTTTGCTTGTTTATGACGGTCATCACCCGAGTCACAATCTAGAAAAATGGCTCAACTGGCCACTTCTTCATCCGAGATCACCACTAATGTGGATGTTTCGGCACCCTCGGGTCTTCCTTGGGACCGTTGTCGAGTTGGTTCCCCATCTTAGTCATATAATCCTTTCTACCATCCTAAAGTTATCCCATCACGTCCAACTTCCCCCAGTCCTTCAGAGGTATCATTTGCTTCTGATATAGAGTATGTTCCTCGCAGAGATCCTGAATTTCAGGAACTCCTTGATCACAACCCGGTAGTCCTTATGGACTATTTAGTGCATAAGTTTTTTCGAATATCTAATCAGGGACCACCAATCCAACAAGTTTACGATTATTCTCGTGAACCATCCCATGCTTCTATAGAATAATTAACATGATTTTTATCACCTCAAACCATGAAAGAGGGTGGCGCATCTATGCCTCCTTTTTCTCTTCCACCGACCATGTCGACTGGTTCTCAAATGATCTTACCTATCCCTAGTGTTGTGGCTACCTCGGCTACTCCACAACCTACTTTTGAGAGGTCCTCTTCTTTAGCTATGATGAGTGCATCCGCACTCTCACAGATTGTTGTTAATTCTTCTATGTCATCTATTACATCTCAGGGTCAGTACCTCTCTGTGAATCAACCCCCTTCTATGAGTTAGTTGGTTCCTTCTTCTTGTCCTCCAGCTGGTATTTCTTCCAATGCTCTAACGACAGTGACCTTTACCCATCCTCTGGCATCGGCGCCCTTAATAACCAATCCGGCAGTCAAAATCCTCATTTAGAGTTTGTTCCCCACCATATCCAATCAAATCAACACCCATATTCCTCAATCCATTCTGATTCAGTCGACAAGTGTAGGAGCCCACCAATCATAGGCTTTGTCTTTCATTCAACCACCTTTCTCTCAACCACTTGTCATCTCATAGCCTGTTTATATGCAGGCTCCTTCACAAAAAATACCTCACTAGGCATCACCCAGAACACCTGGTTATTCCTCTTATCATCTTGTTAATCAGCAAATGAATCCCCATTAACGCCTCAACAAAACCTACCATTTTCTTCTTATGCAGGACATACCAACATGCCCCCTCGTCAATCTGATGTCGTCCAAATTCTTTTCAAGAAAATTGCAGACCTAGAAGCCTCCACCAAAGGGGCTCGCCCTTCATACTCTTTTGAAGAAGTATGTAATGAACCGATTCATCCATTAGTGGCTTTTAAGCCTTATCCTCCCCAATGGGAACTTCCTAAGTTCTCAAAATTTCATAGTGGGAGGATCCTCAACAACACCTGCGAGCATTCAAGCATACTTGCTACCTTATAGTCCAGGATTAGGAGCTTATGCTCCGTACTTTCCCTATGTCTCTAGTAGGGCCTACTTTAGACTGGTACAATAACATTCCCCAACACTCCCTATTTTCTTTCTCTCAATTAGCTCAGATGTTTGTTGAAAATTTCTCAATAAATATCACACATAAGATCTCGATTACAGATCTTTATAACATTCGTCAATTTGATGACGAGTCTATTGCAGACTTTTTGCTCATTGGAGAGGTATAATAAATCAATTGTCTTTCTCCCTCCCTCAATCTCAACAGATCGAGTTGTTTACTCGATCTTGCACTAATCATATTTCTTCCACTTTAAGGATTCAAACCTTTCATACATTTGAAGAAGCCTTTATGATGGCATGCAAACTTGAGTCCCGTGCATTGAACAAGGGAAGTTAAAACTTCACTCTAAATCTAAACCAGATTTTTCTCGGTTTACAAAATCAAACCCTTCGCTTCTAACAAAGAAAAGAATCAGGGGTCCACCAACGCTATCGTATTAAAAACATCACGAGCTGATAACACTTCTAATCAAACACCTCGAGAGACTCTTCATCTTCTCGAAAAGGACCCTCGTCATCTCAATCTTTTACTTCGTTGGGGGAATCATATGCTTCTATCTTAGAAAAAATGTTGGAAGTTCACATGATTGAACTTCCCCCTATTAGAAATTTTGATGAGAGCCAAGAATGACCATTCTGGTATAGGGAAAATGACTTCTGTCATTATCATAGAAGCAAAGGCCATGACATTGAATGATGTCATACCTTCAAAAATCTTGTCCAAAAATTCATTGATAAAGGCGAGCTCATTCTAGATAACCCAAATGCTCCCCCAAATCAGGTGCTTGATGTCTTTAAAGAACCTTTTCCCAATCATTCCCGAATAATGACGCTTCGTGGTCTCAAAACCAAACACTCATACTATCAGCTTCATTTCTACTGAAGAATCTTCTTCTAAACCTGAGCCATCTACAAAAACATCAACCGAATCGAAACTTCCTCCCACTCCATTAATCTCTGAGATTCCACCATCTTCAGACAATCCATCTTTGAATATTCCTCCATTGTTAGAGATGGATTCATCTCTCTCTGCCTCTTTATCTAATCTTCCATCCATGCCAGAGATAGTGTCATCCTCATCTGTCTCGTCGTCAGACATTCTTTCGATGCTTGAGGCATTTACATCCCTTCAAGTTTCCACTATGAATACATCTACTTCTTTTGCTCCCATTTTTGCTACGACTATGCCATTGGTGAACATACCTATAGTCATACCAACTTCTCTACTAATGGAAGCGTCTTCGATTTTGACTCTTCCTGTTTCCTTTCCTACAGTAGTTACACCCACAATTACTGTACCAGAAGTATCTTCCTCACAGGGAACCGCTTCTTCATCATCCACTTCTTCCATCACCGATGCTTCCTTGCCTGTTAAGGAAAAATATAAAGAAATAGCACCGACACCTACAATTTCAGTTTCTAAACTTAGATCGAGACAACATAAGTCTAACGTTGCATCATCGGTACCTCCCCATCTGCTTCCCCAAAAAGGTTAAAATCACCTTATGTGGTCGAAGTTGTCACCATCCCTGAAAAAGGAAAACCAATATTTCAAACTATTAAGACTCTTGGTGCTTTCCCTCAAAAATATCTCTCCGCGCCTCATAAAAGATTGGATTTATCCACTGAGAAGGTGTATTCTTCTACAACACCATCTTCACTGGTGCCTTGTAAAGTGGATTTACCCACTAGAAAGACGTCACCTCTTTTATCAGAACCATCATCTTCATCACCAAAAGCCAAGGCACCCTTTGTTCCTCCTATCAGACCTATTTTGGGAGCTCCTCCCTCATCTAAATCAGTCTTATCTAAATCATCATCTGTTTCGACCAAGCAACCTTCTTCATCTTTGAAGACCACAACACTTGTCACATCTTCGTCATCTTTAAAATCTATCTTAGGAGCTCCTCCTCCACCGAAATCAATCTTGCCTCACTTACTTCCATCTCAAGCACCCAAGGCTGCTTTTCCCAATGTCCAGAAAAGCAAAACGATCCCTAAAAAGACTGTCAAACTAGATATGCAGATTCTTTTACCTCGGTAATGTTAAGGAAAAAGAGGCACCTTCATCATCTCTGTCCTCATCTTTGTCTATTGGATTCTATACTGAAATTCTTCGCCAACTTATCCAATCTTCATCTATATCTCTTCCTCCGATCAAACCCTATAATCCTAAAGGAGTAAAACCTTCCTGGTTTAACTCTGATTTGATTTGTGCTTACCACCGCACTCCAGGTCATGACAGGGATGTAAAGCCCTTTAATCTATCATTAACAACCTCTTGGAAGAAAGTGATCTTCTGCTGGAAGAGGAGGAGGAACAAGTGTCTCATGTCATCTTAACTACATATGAGCCTAAACGGTCTACTCAGGCCTCTAATTCTATTAATTCCACTCCGGATGATCTTCCACCTTCTCAAATCAACACAATTCATATCACCACTAGAGCACAATAGTATGATAATCCATCATCATCTACAACATCTCGACCATGGGTTGTCATTTCTGTGGCCCCTGAAGGAGTTCCTCCTTCCTCATCATCCCCGAGACCTCGGGTCTCTATTTGTGCTTCACCTCGGGCTCAGATTCCCGTGTCAATTGAGGAGAGTGTTATGAAACAACTCACCCATGCTCCAGTCAAAATGTCTCTTTTTGACCTCATTCAATCATCTCCACAGCATCATCAAGCTCTGATTGATAATTTATGTCATATCGTAGTGAATTCAGATGAGCCCTAACCTTTTGAGATGGTTGTTGGATTGAATAGACCATCAACTGCCATTTCCTTCGAGGATTTTGAAATTCCTCCCCTTTCTTCTGAGGATTTAGAGGCTCCCCTCTTTATCATAGTTCAAATCAACAACACTACATTAAAACACACTATGATCGACAGTGGTGCTGCACTCAACATCATTTCCTCCCACACATTTGAGCAACTTAAGTTACTAAACAACGTAGTGTCACCGCGCCTTTAAGCCCTTCGATCATTTAACGATCAAATTTAGCAAGATAACTTTAGGAAATGTGGTCCTACCCTTTCTGGTAGCTTAGAAACTACTTCACGAGCTTTTTACATTATTGAAGGAAATTCCACTACAATATGATCCTTGGATGCTCCTAGATTCATACAATGCATTACGTCCCATCAACCCTCCATCGATGCTTAAAATATCTATGTATGAGGGAAAATATATACTCATCCAGGAGATCCTTTCCCTTCCGCACAATGTGACATGACCACGTGGTCTACCCTTCCAAAGGAGAATGCTTGTTCTCTGGCAAGGCTTCATCCTATTCCATACCTGCAAAAAACTACCGATTTATAAAATCAGAAGAAAATGTTGCAGCGTTTTTGCTAGGAGAGCTTCCTCTTCTCTCTTTTGACGCCCATCTCAAACCTAACTTGAGTATGGTAGACCGGATAAACAACTTTGAATATCAACCAGTCTTGGTCACATCATCACCATTGGTCTACCCAATCAATAAAATAACTTCATCTACGATGGTCTTGATACACCTCACTATCGTCCGATTCTCCCCTAAGGCCAAACCTTATTCAAAGCAGAGTTTGATTGTCTACAGAATCCCGCATTCACAAAAACTTATCTATATCGATGCGCATGGAAGGGCTTTGGCCTGGGAAAGTATGAACAAGGTGTGCATGACCTCGCATCCATTCCAACTCTTAAACCACATCAAAAATTTGGTTTAGGGTTTAAACCTCTCTCAAAAGCCACTGTCACCATTCTCAATGAGCCTCTTTCCATTAAGGAACCATCTTCTCCCGTTAGGTCGGAAGCATCACTTGATGTGGATGACACCATTTCCATCCCACCTAACTTTTTTTTAGTCAATACCATTTCCTTAGGTCTGCTAACCTATAAAACTAATGGCAAATCCACTTCCATACCATTAGTCTTCCCTGAAATAGTTGGAGACGACTCTCCCACTATCAACACTATCCACTGTGTGGATGATGATTCTGTCCTCACCTATCTAGGGGCAGAGGATTATTATCTTCCTAAAACCATTCCTTCTGACACGTCTACGCTTCTCAGTGAAGCCATTTTTGACCTTAATATAGGGACTTCTAAAGACCCTCGCATCATTAAGTTCGACCAATCTCTTAATCCATAGGAGTTAGGAGACTTCACCGCCTTTCTTTCCCACCATCACCAAGCATTTTCTTGGTCATATGAAGATATGTCAGGCCTCGATCCTAATATCATGGTCCATAATATCGTTACTCTTCTAGACATCAAACCAATTAAACAAAAATTGTGTAAGATGCATCCTCATGTAGCCCTCCTCATTAAAGAGGAGTTGCAGTGCTTGCTTTTCGCCAACTTCATCCAACCCATTGACTATCCACAATGGGTTTCAAATGTAGTACCAGTAACCAAAGCTACTGGGAAAATTTGAATTTACACTGACTTCTGAGATCTTAATCTTGCTTGTTCGAAAGATGATTTTCCTCTACCTAATATCGACCAACTCGTGGATTTAATTGCAAGTCACGAGATGCTTTCTCTTATGGATGGTTTCTCTGGATATAATCAAATTCTCATCGCACTAGAGGACCATCATAAGACTTCTTTCATAACTCCTTGAGGGACTTTTTGTTATCGTGTCATGCCCTTCGGTCTTAAGAGCGTAGGAGTAACTTATCAACGTGCAATAACCTACATCCTCCATGATCTCTTACAAAAAACTGTGGAAGATTACGTCGATGACCTTGGTAAATCCAAATGCCGTCAGGATCACCTTTTCATTCTTGAACCTCTCTTTGAGAGGCTCATTCATTTTTGTCTTCACCTAAATCCATCTAAATGTGTGTTTGGCGTTCTCACTGGTAAAGTCTTAGGCTTTATCATTTCTATTAGGGGCATTGAAGTTGATCCCAAAAAAATAAAGACTATCCTCAAGATGCCTCCCCCTTCCAACTTAAAGGAGCTCTGTGGTCTTAAAGGACGCCTTTAATCAGTGCATTGTTTTATCTCACAACTATCAGATTGTTGTCAACCTTTTCATCATCTCCTCCGTAAGAATGTTCATTTTGAATGGGATGAGCGTTGCCAAAAGGTCTTTGATGATCTCAAAACTTATCTTCTTTCTCCACCTGTGCTTACACCTCCACGCGAGGGGGAGCCATTCTATATTTATATTTCTATGACTGATCAAGCTCTTGGAGCCATGATCTTGCATCGGGATGATAACGGTAAAGAACAAGCCATCTATTATATCAGTCGCACTCTTTATGAGTATGAAACACGCTATTCTGAAGCTGAAAAACTGTGTTGTGCTCTCTTCTTCGTGACTTCTAAACTTCATCACTACCTCCTTAATCACAAAACTTATATTGTTACAAGTGTCAATCCACTCAAGACAATGCATGCGAAACCTTATCACAATGATCGTATTACTCATTGGCTCATGCTCATGATAGATTTTGATCTCAAGTTCATCTCACAAAAATCTATCAAGGGTCAGGTCATTGTAGATCAATTAGTTGATACTCCTCTTTCGGACACTCAAAACCCCCTTGCTCAATTGCCAGATGAGTACATCCAACAAATTGATTTCAGGTTTGTCTCCATTTAAAGTAAAAATCTTCTTTGATGGGTCCAAATGTTAGCAAGGGGGAGGTGCAGGTTTCGTCATGATTCCTCCTTGGGGTGCACCTATCCCTGTCGCTGACACAAGCTTAACTTTGAGTGTACCAATAATATGGCCAAATATGAAGCTCTTGTTTTAGGTCTTCAAAATGCCATTAATCTTGGTGCTTTCCATATCGACATCTTCGGTGATTCTGAGTTTATCATTAATCAAGTCACTGGTGTCTATCAGTGCAAAAATGATATCCTTCAAAAATATCACGATATCATTCTCTTTCAACTTCAATCTTTTGATAAATTTACTATCCAAGCTATTCCTCACACTGCGAACCAATTCACAGATACAATGGCTTCTTTAGCCTCGCTTATTCCACCTTTTACCGAAGACTCGCGAATTTATGTGGTTGTTCAGCGTTTAGACCAACCATCTCATCTCAGGCAATCGACTTCAATCAACGCCGTCACAACCAACACTCAAGATGAGTGGTATCAACACATTTTTGATTATCTATCCCGTTCAGTGCTTCCTCTAGATCTGACTTCCAATGGCAGAAGATATTTTATCCTACGCACTAATCGCTATACTATTCTAGGTGGAATCCTCTACAAACGTGGTTTTGATGGTATTTTTCTTTGGTGCCTCAAAACCACTAAATCCTCTAAAGCCATCCAAGAAGTCCATGACGGTATTTGTGGTGGACATTTTAGTGGCTTGGCCGTAGCTAAACGCATCTTATGTTTAGGTTACTATTGGCCTTCTCTTAATCGAGATTGTTGTGAATACACTAAGAAATGTGTCAAGTGTCAACAACATTCCAATCTTACACATATCCCTAGTCAGGCTTTGTAACTTGTAGTGGATTTTTAGCCTTTTTCAAAATGGGGTCTTGATCTCATCGGTCTCATCAATCCCCGCTCTTCACAATGTCATCACTCTATCATTACTGCCATAGAATAATTTACTAAGTGGGTGGAAGCTATTCCTCTTTCATCAACCAAAGTTAAACCCATTGTTGATTTTGTCTATCAACACATCATTTGTCACTTTGGTGTCCCACACAAACTCATCACAGATAATGGTAAATCTTTCAAAAACATCGATTTACAGAACCTTTGTGACGCTTTCAATATCAAACTCAGCTTTTCTTCTCCATACTATCCCCAAGCTAACGGCCAAGCTGAGGCTTCTAATAAAACTTTGCGTAATATCCTCACAAAGGTAACTAGTCGAGCTGGTAGGGATTGGCATCTACATATCCCTTTTTCTCTCTAGGCTTATCGGACTAGCATTCGTACTCCTACTAGTGCTACTCCCTTCTCTCTCATCTATGGGTCTGAGGCTGTCCTTCCTTTGGAAGTCTAGATTCCATCTATTCGTGTCTCTCTCAAAGAATTTGTCTCTGATGAGGACTATTGTCAAAATTGTCTAGTGCAACTTGAGTTGTTAGATGAGCAGTGTCTCAATGCTCTTGAGCATCATCAAGTCTATCTTGAGCATGTCAAATGTGCTTATAACAAGCACTTGTAGCACCATGACTTCTAAGTTGGTGATATTTTTCTTAAAGAAAACCAAAATGTCACTACTCTGGAGTGGAGTCAACGTGGTAAGTTTGCTCCTAACTGGATGGGACCGTACATTATCACTCATAAGTATGGGTCTGAGGCTTATCGCCTATCTTCCATGGATGGTATACTTGAAATGGAGCCTCTCAATGCTTTTCATTTAAGGCCCTTCTACTGTTAAAATCTATCTTACACGATCTTAGTCGCAAAACAAATCTTTTCATCCATCTACAACCAATCATGCATTTTGTAGTGATTCGAAACTATGTGGTTCTCCGCGTTATGTATTTTATACCTTAAATATGAGTACCGCGGCTCTACTCATGGCATTTTCCTTACGGATTTGCTCCTTCTCACAGTAGGAATACCTTAATCACTACTTCATCCATCTTGATCAAAACCACTTGGGGGCATGAGTACGTGCTTATACACATTTTCTTCCCCTCTATCTGATCTATTTGGTCTAAACTCAACTTCTTCCAAAGCTCAAAAAAAAAAAAAAAAAAAAAAGAAAAGAGGTGTTATCCTAGTCCCAAAAGATAGACTGATCCTTGAAGGACAGCTATCCATGCCTTATCAACTAAAATAAAAATATAGACCATTCCTCGAAGGATGGCTATCATCAAAATCAAAATACAGACCGCTCCCTTGAAGGATGATTGTTTGTTTTATGGCATTTTCAGCCTTTGCAGTAACAAACTTCCTCTATTGGCCAGTTTGTTCACTTTTTAGCATCTCTGAAAGACTTCCCATATCAATCAGTATTTCTATATCTAGCAAACTTCCCGCATCGATCAGTTTGCTTTTCTATCAAAAAAATAAAAATAAAAAATAAAAAATCATGAAGCTGTGATATGAGACCTTTTTGATCATATGGAGACCTGTTTTTCCCATATGGGCATGTATCTAATCCTTCATGGGTTCGATGAGAGATGTATACTGACCTCTCATCCTTATCTACCTCCTCGATCTAGTCTTCGACTAACTAGTGTCGGGTTTATTTTAACCTCATCTATGGCTTGGTGTGCATCGTCTTTTGGTTTTCTATCAAGGTCTCTATTTATGGTCAGTTAGGGGCCTAACTTATCATTCTTTTTCCTATCTAGGTGTAGTGCTTTTTATTTCTAAACAAAGATAATATCATTACATCACTTTCTTTCACAAGGAACATTTCCCATGATTATTTGTTGTTCATCCAGTTAAATTGACATTTAACATGTTAATTTAGTCAAATCTATCATCTATCTATGCTCATCTTATCTACTTCACCTAAAAAAGCAAGTATTAAAAACACATGTGAATCCATCTATCTATCTCATTTAAATTGAATTAACATCTTGAACATGTTTATTTTATCAATCTATCAATCACATCAAATCACATCACATCTATCCATCTATCCTCTATAAACATGTATCTATGTCCATCAAAATTACACTACATCTATCTATATCTATCAAAATTAAATGCATAAGTACAATCACATAACAAAAAATGATATATATATATATATATATATATATATATATATATATATATAAATGTGCATAAAAAAGAATGGATGGCTTCCAATCAAGCCATCTATATCATACATCAAAAATGCCTTCAAATCGAGGCTACATCAGTATATCGATACAAGAATAACATATCTATATGGTGAAGTCGGATAGGTGGAAGACACTATCTCCTCCACCCTCCTCTGGTCCAGGCTATCTCTCCTGGCCACCTCCTACAGAGCTAGAAGCACCTACTGCTGGGGCCCTACCGCCATCTCGATCTCTCCTGGTGCTCGCACCCTCCGATGCACCACTAGTTGCGGCATTGTTTCGATCTCCTCCTCGCACCGTAACGAGGCACATCAGGGGCATGTTGTGCCAAGGCGTCCTCATAGTATCTCACCTCAGCAAGGAGAGCCTGATAGGTGCTCAGACTCACCATACCGGGTGCTCGTAATGGCACTGCTTGTTGGTGGTGGTGGCCCTCCTGCTGCCACAACCTATGCCCTGGACTCTGAAGTGGTGCCTATATCACCGTATTTGGCCCTGAGGGCCTCTTTGTGCCTATGGTAGTGATCTCTCTGCTGTATCGTTGTATCCCACTCCTGACGTGTGGTATCTCTCTCCAATATCAGTGCATCCCTCTCCTCCATCAGAGCTCTAATCTCCTCGAGGGTAGCCTGGTGTGCATGTGTCAGGGTAGCATGCTCTCCCTCCAGTCTCTCCAGCACTATAGCTATGTCCTCCTCATCTGCATCTATGGATGCTAGGAGGTGTCGTGGTAGCTCTGTGGAGTACCATGCCACGTAGCCATCATCCACTCCTGCATCATCATCACTATCTGTGGGAGGTGGGGCCTCCCTCAGTGGATCTGTCGGGATCAAAATTGGTAGGTCGGTCTCTCTGCTATCTCACCTATATGGCATATATGTGGTCGGGACCATTTGTACTAAACCAAACTACCTTAGCACCCATATAAACAGGACGTGCTCCCAGATATCTGGCCTACGGCCCCTGACCACCCTGCTCCATCTCAGCTCCACCAGGTGAGCATCCTGACCAGCCCATGTTGGGTAGACCCGATATGGTCTCCATATAACCTGCTCTGGTGTCAAAGTCCTGAATCGCTCAGTATACCACTCTGTAGATCTCCTGTATCTCCTGGGGCCATGTTTGCCCGCCATCACCGGAATCCATAATCGAGGGCCCCTCTCTCTACTTTGGAATCCATGGAAGCCACGATGGCACGATCGATCACTACTATATGCTCATATGCCTAGCAATGGAGCACAAAGCTAACATCAATACCTGTCCACCTGCCTATGGTGTACATCCATAACTCATGATATATCTGTGCTACTAAGGCATCTACAAATGTGAACACCTACCTAAACTCTAGGATGTCACAGACACAGTCTAGTAAAAGTAGTGGAAATCTCCCACCTCCTAAATCTGGTAGAGCAAAATAGGAGATTGCCATCTGAATCAATGCTATCCATCTACTCCTGGCATCATCCTGTCTATAATGTGAGGCTATCCTCACCGCCCGACACTATCTCTGAATCATCTACCCTATCTCCATACAATCATCCCAGGGCCCTCTATGCTGCTGCTCTCGTGGAGTGGTCTCTATCGGGTCCCCAGGTAATTGGCAGCCTGAGGATCCTATAGATATCCTCATGGGTGATGGTCATCTCACCCGTCCTGAACCAGAATGTGCATGTCTTGTTGTCCCATCGTCGTATCAATGCTCACATCAACTCTACATCTCGAGGCACCCGTTGGTAGTAATGGAAGCCCCCGAGCCCGCTAGCTCTAGGTGACGCCAATCAACATCTGTCACATTAGGAAGAATAGTCTCCAGAAGCTCGGGAATAGCATCCCGCATATGTAAAGCCTCTCATGCCTGCATCCACGACATCAAGAACGGTGTTAGCTTCTCATTTATTCAAATCGAAACATCAAAAACACATTTCTCTACTTTCTACATCTAATCAACCCAATCGGCACCGATTGAGTTCAATCGACGTTGATCTAACTTAGTCGATGTCGATCCAAATTCCAATTGGTGCCCGATTGAACCTAATCGGCATCGATTTTTCCAATCGATGCCGATTGGGAGGCCGAGTGTCCAAAACACTCTGGCCTCCCACTTATCCCATTTTTCTAAAAACTAGCATCCTAGTATGCTATTTGACGATAAACATATACACAAGGCTTAGGTAGATCCACTTACCCTAGGTCGTGTCCTCTTCGCTTTTGACTGCTCCCAGAGGCTTCCATGTTGCTCAAAATCAATTTTTAACTCTTTCTAAATCAATCGTTGCAGTGTAAATAAATTGTTAACGTTTCCCTTTCACATACTTATATGGTTGTGGTACGATCGGCGCTAATTTTTCTATTCAGTGATCGATTGGTTTAGTCAATGTTGATTTTGCACGGTCGATGCCGATTTAGGCCAATCGTCGCCGATTGGTTACATTATTTCCTTCTCATCACATTCTTTCAATGGGAAGGTCTCCTCATCTTTTTTGCTAAAGTGTTGATGCTTGGCTTGTTTATCTGATCATTATTATCACCTAGGTGTTGCCTTTTGGCACATATTTTCAATATTATCACCCATTTCAAGTATGTTCCCTGCACATGGGTCACTCACATTTGTGGCAGCTCAAATATAATGGAGTGCAGTAGGAACTAACATCGTTTGGTTGTCCCTACCAATGTGTCACTCTTTAGTCGCTACTATCTTGCAACTCTCCTTCCACTCACGGAGTGCAGCAGGTACTAACGTCATCTTATATAAAGACCATCTAGTCTACCCTACCAAGGTGAGGTCCTTATGTCGCTTGTCTTTTTATTGTTTTCATGTGTCATCAATAATCGATTCGCTCTAGATATCTCATTGGGGCATCCTGCGTTCTTATCTACCTTTTTCAAACTTGGGATTGGTTGGCCATTTTGGGGCCACCCCATCCCTAGTTTGAGGGGGATCACGTCATCATTGTTCTTCATTTCTTCTAACTCCTTGTTTTTGTCTCGTGGCATTGCTTATCACAAGTTACTCGACAAAAAGGGGAAAATGTAGACACCTAAAATTGGTTACCCAATTTAGTGTCCCCTGGGTTCGTTTATCCTCTTGGGTAACTTGGGGCACCTTTATATCACCACTTCTCCCTTAGGGTATTATTTAAATATTTAATTTAAACATCTATCCTAAGTTTATTATACCCCATTGTGTTTTATCCATGGATAATTAAATATTTACTATTTAATTGTATTTTTTGCATGTATCTTAACCACTTATCTACCCCATATCAATTCCTAACCTCCCATATCAATTCTATGCATCTATCCCCCTATTTCTCCTCCCCCAAACTATGCAGCAGGATCTTTCCCGTATTTGAGTAAGAAGGATACACTTTCATCTTTCCAAATCGTCCTTTTTGCCATTTTGGGATTCTGTCCACTGATCGGCGCCGATACACTCGGTCGGCCAATTTTTGGAATGGCGCCGATTGTACCTTGGTCGGCGTTGATTATAAATATAGGGCCAGAATTTAGTTCTAGTTAGACAAAGAGAATGACAGAGAGTTTTGAGCATCAAGCCTAAGCATAGTCTATCAAGCGAGAGTGAATTCTATCTAGATCAATCCCTGAGAGGATTACCATTACTCTACTCCCACAACATCGACATCGTGAGGCTTCATCGATCTCTTGGTGACTTTGTTCCTGCATCTAGCTAAGGTGGAGCTTTGTCAGTATCCCTATAGCTCCTGCAGACTTTGACGATCCAACCTTCATTGTCCATTTCTCAAGATTCCTACAATTTTCCCCAGTCAACGCCGATTGAGCCTAATCGACGCCGATTCACCCAATTGACACCGATTAGCCTGCAGATAGGTAAAAGAACTCAGGTAACACCAATCCGGCATTGTTTTCACAATTTACTATTTTCTGTTGCTTTTTATTTGTTATTTACATTATGTCTGTCATTTTAAATTAGAAAATCTAGACATTTACTTACATCTTTTATCGTGTATGCTTCTTTCTTTAATTGAAAACGTGGACTGACATTCACCAAGGGAGCTCATCGCTTCTCGGACCCACTTTTTGGGTAGTCCACCCAAATATCTTTAACTTTGTCTTTTTCTGTCAAGTATTTGTTTCTTGCGGGTTTCTCGATCTACTTTGCGGGATTGCTCGTGTGCGTCCATCTTGTCTACAGCTGCTTTTTTTTCCATCTACATCTTTGGATCTTGTCTTATCTATCGTGTATTGATTTCATTTGAGTTTTTAGGGTTTTTGTGTTTATTTTGGTACATTAACTTGGACAGGTAACAAGCGCGGAAATTCTTGATCTACAACTTACTATCGTACCTATTCTACATTTTTCTTTGTGGGACCAACCATTTCATGTACATGTTGACACCTCTGACATGACCATTGGCGCGTGTTGGCTCTACCTAGAGAAGGTATTGTAGATCATCCTATTTGTTTTGCTAGTAGAAAGCTAACTCCTGCATAACATAATTACACAACTATAGAGTGTGAAGCTTTGTCAATGATCTATGCGCTACATAGATTCTGCCGCACTACACCATACTTTTAAAATCACATATCTTTGAAGTATTTGGTAAATAAACCATTTTTATAAGGGCACATATGTCGATGGGTGCTCATATTTCAAGAATTTGATTTCACAATTGTAGTAAAACTAGGGAAAAGTAATTATGGACTAGACCATCTATTAAGAATATAGTCGGGAGAACATACAATTGAGAATACCATGCCCGATGCACGCTTATATAAGTTATAACAAGCACCATTGGAGCTGGAGGACATTTTTTTCTTTACGTGAACAAGGATGACACCAGAAGGAATGAAATCCTTGGAGAAGAAACAACTTGCTATACGCGCCGCACCCTATATGTTAATTAGTGGTGACCTATACAAATTAGGTCGGGATGAAGTATTGCACCATTGTGTATTGGAACATGAGCGCATAGATATTATGGAAGAGACTCATGGTGGTATTGCAGGTGGCCAATACGCAGGTGATGCTACTCACTGAAAGGATTCTACTCGCTAGTGTGAGACCCTACATAAAGCTTGTAAGTAATTTTTGTAAGGCATGTGATCATTTTCAACGTCTTGGAAAACTAGGTCAATGAGATGAAATGCCTCTGAGACCTATTACGACGCAGAGCCTTTTGAGAAATGGGCTATAGATTTTGTGGGTCCTATTTCACTAGCTACGCGTAGAAATGAATTGTGCTACATCATAAATTACACAGAATATTTGACAAGGTGGGTAGAAGCAACACCTACAAAGGACTATACAATGTCTACAACAGATCCGGTTTATGGGAAAATATTATTACAAGGTATGGATGTCATTTCGGTTTGACCGGTGATAGGGAACACATTTTCTTACATTTTCTTAATGAGATAATTCACATTTTATTAGATGAATTCATGATTTCACACCATAAGACTACACCCTATCATCCTTAGGAAAATGGAACTGCTGAGGCTTTTAACAAGATCTTGAGCTAGACTTTGACAAAAAAATTTGATGTTGGAAGAAAGGATTGGGATGATAAAGTGTCTACTATACTTTGGGCATATCGCATAACTTATAAGAGATTGACCAAAGCCAAACCAATTCAGTTAGTGTTTGGTGCAGAATCCATTCTTCCTATGGAATTTATGTTACCCTCTTTGTGTATTGCATGCCTTTGGAGGTCTAGTTGATGAGAATGATTTATAAGAACTGATTCAAAATCTAATCAAGTGGATGATCAATGAGCCATAGCATGTTGGAGTCAGAAGCAATAAAAGTCTAGGAAGAAAGCATGGCATGACAGAAACATAAGATATAAGAAGTTTGAGATTAGACTAATGGTTCTTCTCTATGACTCTAAGTTCTTGTTCCATCCGGGAAAACTTAAGGTATATTGGTTGGGGCCGTATGTTATCACTTACATCCTTGAAACAGTGCTTTCCGGTTAGAAGCACTTAATAGAACACGACTACCCGAGTTACTTTAACGGGAGTAGGATGAAGCCCTACTATAAATTAGTCTTCTCGGTGTTTGTAACAAGGTAGTCTTGCCATTTAGATTACTTTTTCAAATTCTAGATTCCCTTAATGTGTTTATTCTTTGTTTCTATGTTTTTCAATTTAGTTGGTGTGTTGTGTAATAAGCACGTTTACGCGCCAGAAGCTAATTACTATTTGAAGAATTTTTATGTGTAGAGGATTGCACATACTTTTAGTGTGGGGTGGTGGTTGATATCTAGGTACAAAATGGTTGGAACCGAACAATGAAAGGAATAAGATGCTATAGGTGTTATTTAAGTCAAAGACTTGCTTCTAAAAAGTGACCAAAAATGGAGATAAATAAAGGGACAATATAACGCGAGGTAAGTAGATGCCATAACAACTACCCGTGGAAGGTGCAATGACAAGGTACTTAGGCGCAAGGAAGCATCTTGAAGAAAATTACTCAGACCATAGGGTAGGAAGGTGTGCTAAGAGGTTATAACTGGGGTGTAAAGATGTACCATGTGGAATGAATGAAATTGGTCAATAAATGAGAGGACATTGGGTAGGTAAAGGAGCAATAAATGCATCAAAAATTTGAAAATTTATATAAGGATGGGATGCAAGTTCATTCTTACCATTGCGATTAAGAGAATTTGACAAGAGCTAAGTGTGAAGAGCCGAGCAATCGTGTTGAGGTGTGAGGAGTGTGAAACCAGATGTGGAAAGGAGGTTTGTGCGAAGGAGAAGCTTGCATTCCCATAGGAGAAGGGTTTGAGCAAAGTAGACATGTTACAAATGAGCTAGGGCATGTGATTTCCACTAGGGCATGGAGATTTGAGCTAGGGTTTGAGTTGCACATTGCAGAAGTCAAAAGACGAGTATTTTCAGAGGATTGTAGGGTAGAAATGGCACCAAAGAAGGTAGTTGTAATAGGAGTTAAGGGAAAGAAGAAGGTGGTCATGGAGGAAGAATAAATGACCCCAGAGAGAATAATTTTTCTAAGATGCAATATCCAGAGAGGGGGTTATAGTAGGCTAGGAGTGGGATTCCCACATTCGGAGAAGCAAGATAAGTGAGTACAACCATCATACCATAGAAAACAAGGAGCTGGATGCATTGTTGAACACAAAGACAAATAAGCACACGAAAGAGGACATGCTAGTCTATGATGACACTTGGGGAGAAGTTATTGAAGAATATTGGAGTATATTCGTTATACAAGCTTCCCTAATTTGGAAAATATGAGCCCTTGTACTAATGGCTTATGAGCAGAGTACATGAAGAATTCTTCTACTTTGCAGGACGTAGAGTAAGGATTTCAACCACGTTGATCTCCATAGTGACATGGTTGAAGGCTACAGGTGAAGACCTCAAGGAGGACTTAACAGATAAGGACGTAATTCTAGAGACTAAGAGGGAGTTTGGGTACACCATGGGTTCATGCATTATGGACATAGACAAGCTGAAAAAGTACCCAATTATGTAGGAAGTTGCGTACCTTGTGACAAAATTAAATGACCAAGAGAGGTGGTCACAAGTGAATACCATGTGGCTGCACGTTGCTAGAAGGATGTCTAAAGGAGTGATCTACAACATTTTAGGTTACATTGCAAAAACTATTGTCGAAGAAGTGCGTTCGAAGGAAAGATCAATTTTGGGGCTGTTATGTTGTCTCTGATATTCATGGAGATCGAGGTGCCAGATGGACCCAAGGAGAAGGTTTGGGAGTATCCCATGGAGAACAAGTCCTATGTAGAATGATTCAGCAAGTACTTGTGTGAAGGATCGATGACTGAACAAGTCAAGCAAAGGGCCGAGAAGTGGTATGATAGGCTCTACACGGCATTCGAGAGAAGAGTGGCGCATCGCAAAGGATTTACCATCAGTGGTGGGTAAGGCAGTTCAATTTTCCATATACCAACATTTTTACATCATGCAATTTGCAATGAAGGATGGGGATTAGATCCCATTCTGCAAATTGTCGTATGCCTTCACAACGAGGTATTTTGAGGCATCGGTTCACGGGGTCTCGAGATGCACGCTGCCTAACATTCAATGCAAACAAGGTAGACTACGAATACTACACATTGAGGAAGAAGTATGTTTATCTAGTACACAATGCATAAATCCAAAGTAAGTTTGGCTACCGGAGACATTGGAGCAGCATTTGTGTACCTCCAACTAAAGCCCAAGATGGAAAACAATAGGTATTTGGAAGATGAGTTCACGCTCCTAGGGTTACCGAAGTGTAAGCATACCATGGAGAACATTCCAGTGCCTAATCCCACAGAGACAATCGAAGTAGAGGATGAGGAGGATGAGCGCGAGGACAGTGGTGGTTTGGAACACAGAGGTGGAAGACAACCTCCAAATAAGGATGAAGTTGAGCATGTAACTACACCACCTCAACCACAAGAGGGGGATGATGAGGACTTGGATGCAATCTAAGGAGAGCGCCGATTCAAGAGAGTGTTCAGGAGAATAAGGACCCAAGGTGCTACTCTGCAAATAGTGTGTAAATCACCCCGACTCTCTCCACAGAAGGAGGAAAATGAGAAAAGGAGAAGGAAATTAAAATTGAATGAGGAATTGGAAGAGTCAAAGGAAAGTGCATTGAATTCTCCTACACCTCCAGAGAATATACAAGAACAAAAAGATGAAGAAATGAAGGATGGAGAAGAGGAAGAACAAGGAACAAACGAGGCAACAACCAAGACTGCTCAGGAAGTAGAAGTACAAGTCCCAAATTTGGAAGCCCAAATTCCTAAGCATCCTAGGTCAAGAAGAACAAGTGAAGAATACATTTTGCTAGACATGGGCTATGTTGAGGACACAAGTAAAATTATGCATGCCCGTTTCAGAGCACACTGAAACAAAATGAGTTATATGGTTAGGAGTTAATGGATGCAGATATGGAAAAAGTGCACACAAGAAAGAAATTTTCATGGTCGATGCACACGCACATGGATGAACCGGATTTTGATGTGTGTCAGGAGTCATGCATGTTGAGGAGGTTGAAAAAGACACCTCATGCTAGACACATAATAGTAAAGCCTCTGTTATGTCATATGAATAGGTGAGCAATGCATTGGTAAAAGTCTCGACAGAGGTTTTACATCGAGAATATGGATAAAGCTACCACAATTAGGGTGTTAAGGGAAGAGATCAATAATAAGGATGAGGAGATAGTGTGCCTAAAGAAGGAAAGAGACTTGGCGTAGAAGAAGAATGTTGTGTTTATCAGCATCGTAGAGGATATTAGGGACAATGTCATGAAGGCTAGGCCACACTTAGAGCCAAAGGTACCAAAGATGTTTCCTTCGAAAATACATTATGTAAGTACATTGGTGGACTTAGTGCTTGAAGATGAACCTCTGCACATGCCAGTGCCAAAGGATCCAACACAAGATGCAGAGTGAGAAAAGGCTTCAGTGATGAGGAATATTGCATCATATGATGAACTACTATAAGCACTACAAGAAGAACTAAAGAAGGTAGACCAAGCCTTGAACATCTGTACAACTCTAGAGGTGCTCATCAAAATAAAAACCTTGGAGGAGGACAATGAGGTCTAGAAAGTGATGAAGGATGACACATTGGGCCACACAGAAAGATTATCACTGGTTAAATAGAAGCGCAAGGCCATGGCAAAAACCCAAGAACCACATAAGGATCAGCTAGAGGAGCTTGGGAGACTCATTGCATAGAAAATGGATTTGCTAGAGGGAAGGATGACTGCAATGTCCAACATTGTGTTGGTCTTGCAGAATGAGAAAGGAGAGATTGCACATGATGAACTGGAGTCCATTGTTGTGGACATTCCAGAAAAAGTAGTGGAAGCACTCGTTGAGTGGTAGACCTTGGAGGCCGAGATAAAGGAGGAATATCCCAAATTGATTATTCTAGTTGCAGAAGAAGATACGAAAAGTTGAAGGCATTCTTTCATTCATCCAAATTCTTTCTATTCTTCTATTCATATTCTTTGATTAGTTTTGGAGATAACCATTGCCGGGGTGGCAATGAAACTAGTGTGGGGTAATGTTGATAAGTCAAAATCTGAAACTTAGTGAAGAAAATATTGAAGGTTCACGTGGGAAAGAAAAGCACATTTAAAGGTGAGAAATTATCGGAAAGGATTGCACATGAAGAGCATAATAGGTTTGGGACTTAGCCATTTTCACGACAAGGATCTATTTTGGAGATAGCATGCGGAGAACTCAAACCGACTAAAGACTTGCACATCACGCATTGGCTATTTTTGGAGGATCAGCTATGAAGTGCTTTGCATGGACACATGCCGAAATAGATCTACTACTATCAGTTAACTAACAATAGTCTATTGTTAGCACTATTGCATGTAAGCCTATTTGTGTAACGACACATGGCTAATAATAGCATGTGACCTATTTTGGGATTAGATAAGTAGTGAAGGAAAGTCCCCACCCTTATAAATATGTAGTGAACTGCGTAGTAGAAGGGACGAAATATTATTATTACGGGATGAGTAGAGAGACAAATATATGTATGTGTGCAAGACTGGACTACTATATCAGATCTGTGTGTGTATGGGCATAGAATTCCATTACTATAAGAAGCTTATGTGTAATTGTCATATTTAATATAATGGAGGATATTGGCTGAATCTAAGTGTTAGTTACTGTGTGTATCTGGATCTAATATGTTCTTGATTTCATCATGGTTAATACTTAATTCTGTTCTCCCTTAGATATAGATCTAGCATGCTTTGTAGAATGATGTATTAATAATGGAACTGCATGTGTTAAGTCTTCATCATGCTAACATCCTGTAACAACAACCCTAAAGAGGGACCTAGTACCTTTGCGCGCTTTGGGTGAGCACTCAGTCTAGGTTGAGTGATGTGCTAGTGCACCTAGGATCTTATTGGGCTTGTAATACTTAATTCTAGGCTGCATCAAATTCAATGGAGGTTTTATGAATGAAATGATATTGCAGTTGATTCTAAATTAATACAAAAGCATTCCTCCAGACACACTTCCCTTGTAAACCCACATGGATAGGCAAGGAAGCTATCTATCACCAGAAGATTTTTAGAAGAAATGGAAGCTACAATATTTTATCTATCTATTTCAACAATTGAAATGGAAATTATTTTCTACTCTAAAGTAAGTAATGTGCATACAGATTCAAAATAAAGAATTGAAGAAATAAGGAAATCCAATTGCAACCCCAAGGGATTTGCAGTGTTGAGGCAAAGCTAGTTGTGGTTTACTCTTGTGTCCCCTCAGTTATATTTTCCAATCTTAAATGTTCACGTGAGTCCAAGAAGATAGAAATGTAGAAGAAACAAATAAGAAGGCGCTTGAGAAATGGTGGCCTACTGTGTGGTGCAGTAGCAATGCAGGTAGAGGAAGAACAACACAAGAGAATAGTGCTTGGTTGTGTAGTCTCTAACAAGATTTCAGCAGCATAACAATGCAATCATAATAAAAATTTTCAGCCATTTGCTTCAAAAGAAGAGTTGGCTTTATCAAACATAGGTTGGGAAATGGTCTACTCCATTTGGAAAATATGAGATGCCACATCACAACAAGAATTGATAGCTCAACTCTCAATCAACAATTAGAAGTGGAAGAGGAGGTTGATACGAATCAATCAAGCTTAAAATAAACCAAATTGACTAAGAAACGTGTACTACAGGTGAACTTAAGTGAATTAACACGTGTCCAAATCATGCCTACAAAGTCTTGGCCAATTCACATGAAACCACTAGTCTACATAGAGCAAATGGATTACGAAAAATATGCCCAAGAAGGGTGGCGGTTGCATAACCTCCACCCAAGTAGGGTGGTGATCACATAACCGCCGCCCAGGTAGGGCAGAAGTTGTGTAAATGAAGACCAAAAATTAAGGAAAAATGATGCAAAAAGCCACGAAAAAGCAAGAAATGGCTAAGTAAGGTAATCTAAGCTACAAATATGAACTACAAAGAGGTAAAGGGGCTCAAAAACCTTTGGAAATGATTTGAATCATCATTAGGGATTTTTGAACCATTTCAAACAATGTAGCACATGTTGAAAAGACCATGTATAACCCTTAGCAAAAGTCGTACAAAATATTAGCGTGAAAGAGCAGAGTGCATTCAAAGGCACGGGAGGATCAGAAAAGAATCACGCAAAGAGGACATAGACAAACTTGAGACTTATCCATTTTCACAGTTATGATCTATTTTTCAAAGATGGTGTGTGGAGCACACAAATGAGAAAAGACTTACGCGATACACATCGGCTATTTTTGGAAGAGCGGCTATGGAGTGCTTTGCATGGATGCGAGATAAAGATAGAATTGTGACTGATAGTTAACTAGGAGAGATCTATTGTTAACGCACTTGCATGCGTGGCTGTAATTGTAAAGGCACATGGCTATTTCTAGCATGAGACCTATTTTGGGATTAGATAATTGGTGAAGAGAAATTTCCCACCCATATAAATATGTGATGAATTACGTAGTATAAGAGAGAGTGATATGTAAGGAAAGGATTACTATGAGACTATGCTACGAGATCTATTATGTGCATGAGCACATTATGCTATTATTGTAAGAATCTTCTATGTATTCATGTGTTTTTATATAATGGAATGTATTTTCTGAACTAGAGTATTAATCCTGACTATAATTTGCTCTTGCATGTTTGATTTCATCATGATTATCATTTAGCCTATTGTTCTCTAGAACTAGATCTATACATGCACTTTGTAGAATTATGTATTAATTATGGATATGAATGAATAAGTCTTGATCATACTAACATCCTGCAAAAACAAGCCTAAAGAGGGGCTTGGTACCTTTGCATGCTTCAGGTGAGCAATTAGTCTAGGCTGAGTGATGTGCCAGTGTGCCTAGGATTTTACTAGTGAATTCTAGGCTACATCATTGGTTCCATTACCGAGACCTATTTTTCAGTTGTTTTCAGGATGGTTTGTGATGAAGACATACCAATTGACCCTAGCAAGTGTTGAGGAGTGGATACATGACCTAGAAAAATAATATGCATGGAGGTTCAACATCGGATCTGAGTTTGACACACGCACGTGGGTGGAACAAAATCTGTATGACTATTTGTATGAAATATTTTTCACTATTTTTCCAGTAGAATTATACGAGTGGCTAGTTGCTTATGCGTATAAACAAAATTGGAGGTATCACACACTTATCTAGATGCAAGAAAAAATTTAGACCCTTTACGATGCTGATCTGATTTTGATTCACGTTGTGGATACATGGTTCCATGGTGTTTTGAATAGTTATATTTTGGAGTACTCAATTTCCACTTATTCATGCCCAGAGGTAGCTGAATTCTAGTTTCTATGATATCCAAGGGGAACTTACCTGCAAGGCATTCCACTGGTGATAAAAAATTTGATGGTAACCTTGAACTTAGAGAGTAAACTGATGGCTAACTAAAACCCACCACACATAGGGACAAGATCGGGCTTGGTGAATTATGGCGTAACTAGCGGCAAAGAGGTAGAGAGAGGAAAGGCGGCTTAAGTATAATGAGTCACGTGAGAGGGAGATACAAAAGTAGTGGGATGTTGTAGAGTGAATGGAATTGTGGGGAGAGATAGTTCGTGACATATTTGAAGCTCACACGAAGATGCGAAACACCGAGCATCATAAACTCCCAATTTGGGAAAGCATGACGCGGGGAACCCTCCTCGGCCTCAAGCGAAGCACATCAACAAACGACTTGGGCCATGGGTGTGAATATGAATCCACCGACAACTTTTCCCTTGCATTTGGTATTCTATTATCTATTACAAAAATAGTCAAAGCTAATTCGAGGCAATGTGAGAGTAGGAATGAGTCATATAAGAACCACAATGATGGCATCACAAAAAAATTCATTGTTATATGGAAGTACCTTTTTGGGTGTATCATCCATAGAAAATTTAGGCGTGCGAGACTTTGGACTCTCTTAAGGGAGTAGTAACACTTCACGAGACTATTGGGGTGCGATTTAGTACTACTATTGTGACACATGGAGATGTCTACACTCCGGCTACAAGTTTGGGATCGGGAGGTATAGGTGGATCTAGTTCCGATGGATCTGGTGGTTCTAGAGGTAGAGGAAACATAGGAGGTTATGGATCGGAGGGTGGTCCTCACCAACCCCGAGAATATTTACATGGAGATGTCTCTTCGTCTTCCAAAGTATAGGGCATAGAAGATGCTTTGCTTGAACACGTGCACATGTGTAAAATCTTGTGGCACACAAAATGAATTATGGATTTTGATTGTAGGGAAAGTCAATTCACTACTACATTACAAGAGCATGCACACAGCTTAGTACAGAAAGTTTTACCACGACTAGACTTGCGTAGACTATACAACTTTAAAAATGCTTTCCTCAAAGAATTTCATATCCCTTAGTTTGCGTAGAAGAGTATAAGCGTGCTCAAAATACTAAGCAAGGCACTATTGAGAGTGTCGAGAGAGTATGATTTTCACTTCAAAATGTTTTTATCTCGATCTTTCTTATGATATTCATCTAAGACAACATCCACAATGATTTTTAGGGGCCTAATTACACCATTTAGAAGGGTACTATCACATATGACATAAATTGATCCGCGCAAAGCACTTGAAGCAACTTTATGTGTTGAGGTAGTTGGAAGTATAGACACTAGGGTGAGCCCATTTTTAGAAGCATATACCATAGTTATGGCAAATAAGTTAAAGAAACTATTGACAAATTCAGCACATGAGACACACACACAGGATTTCGTATCTGATTGTGAAGTGGAAGGTCACACAAAGGATAGATGTCCCCGTAGATCAATATTCTCATTCTTTGGTGGATTGCGAGATATTTCATTTAAACCATGATGCTATTCGCTGCCCATTATTACAATGTGCAATAAGGAAGAACATCTCTTGTTACTATAAAATTTGTAGGTCCACAACTCATGACATGGAAGACTTAGATGATTGGTCAGATCCATGATGCTATAGATATTGGTGTATGATAGATAGGAGTTTTAAATAACTCTAAAGGTAAGAATGAGCATCAGGATCGGGATCACAATCAGGCATGTTATGATCGAAATGAAGGACGCTTTGAAGGCGGTCGTGGAAGAGGTCAAGGATACAGTGGTGGATTTGGAGGAGGAGGCCGTGGTAGTGGAAGAGGTGAATTCCCACACAAAACATGTTATACATATAGATCTCCTAACCACTACAGGTGTGAATGTCCTCAAAATATTACATGTTATTTCGTGGAAAGAATCATAGTTATGAGGAGTGCCCAAACTTGTATGAACATCTTAGCAAGCAACATAAACAAGAAAATAAAGGTGTAGGGATGGTTAGGATACAACACGCTATGGAAAATTAGTGGATGCCCAAGTTGGAACCAGAATCCGAGGCATTGCAGGTAAAGATCACGACCCACGCTGAAGTAGCACGTGCCAAAGAAGCATTGCAGTAGAAGCCTACCATCACTAAGGAGGAGGTTCTACATGCATAGTACCCAAATCCTGCCCATCAGAAGGAGGTTTACTAGGAAACCATGGAGGTACTCAAGAATCTTCAGGGTGAAATATAGTATTTAAAGGAGAAATCATGGAAGATGGAGCAAAAGAAAGCATTAGAGACAGTCCAAATTGATATGGATGACTTGAGAGAAGTGTGTAAATTGTTGTGCTAGGAGGATATCATTCCAGTGTTATGGAATTGGTTAAAGGGAAACATTGCATGCGCAAGTCTTGAGATTGGATGGTAGATCCTACATGTGAATCTTCCCTTCATAGCCTAGATTATGACAAGGAAATCAACCCGAATGTTGTTGTGGATGGTGGCTCTTGCATAATATATTGATCGATACATGTACGGAGTCAATGTTCTTACTATAGATGCATGGGTACAAATGGGGAGACCCCATTGCAGCCATCCTCTAATGTTTTGTTCATGGCTAACCAGACTAAGGCCACTCCCATCGGAGTTTTAAAAGATGCATCCATTACCATATAAGGAAACAAGTTCACTTTGGAGATTTTGAGGTCTTAGCACTAGCTAGAGAGGAAGATAGCTTCCCGGTTCTCTTGGGGGCATCCATGGTGCTATGTAAATAATGTTGATCTTTGGTTCAACAAGGGTTATATTAGCTCGAAAACAAGGATGAAAGGGTTATTATCCCATTAATAGATAGAAAATATGAGACCTATGTTGAGCCCTTGAGTGAAGAAGACTCGAATAGGATTTATGTATGTGACATCCGGGATCCAAAGGTGCTTTAGCCATCTAAAGAAGGAATCATTTAGTGGGAGGATGCACAGTCTATCAGTGATACTACAAGTGTTGCTTGTGATAACTAGGCTCATAACACTTATGAGATGGTATGACGTGAAGTAAAGAGTATATTTTCTAAGGATAGCAAACCGTGTTATATCAGGAGAATAGGTAACAACTTGGTACCTCATTACACTAGAGAAAGAGACCCTATGGTGTTCTGCGCACCATGAAAGTACATGGATAGACCAATTGTAGAGGAGGAATATGCTAGCATATACCCTACGTGGAACAACAATGCCTTTGGTGGGTGGTCCACAAGAGATAATATTGTAGGATGGAATGAAATTAGGATTTCCTTGCTACTAGGTTCTTTAGGAGCAATACACCTAATAAAATCTGTACTTACCATGGTAATCAACCTGCTCAACACCACATTCAGTAGTGTGAGAGACTTTTAACGAGGGGGTAGGAAGCTTTACCACCTTCGCTATTGGTGCACAAGTTTTATACCACTTTACTGAGGTTGCACACGTGCTTGGTATGTATATGTAGAACTCCACGAGAGAGACCGGAAATTTTAGGATTTAATTATGGGAATGATCCACAAGTTTTACTTCTTCTCTACTAAACCTCTAGTAGAAGAAGCATTAAAGGTTATAAAATGCATAACTATGGGGGATAGTGCGAGGTGGAAGAAATCATACGAGAGTTATTGGATGAAAGAGAATCGGGAGAGCGTTTTGTTGAAGAAATAGAGGTTGATGCCACACTACTTGGTGCGCTTACCTTGTGAAAGAAAAAAATAAAAATGGTCTACTTAGTGGATGATGAAGAAGTAGAAAATCTAAATGTCAACCATTCAACAGTAGGCATGAGGTGTTGGGTACATGCGAGATACCACCACGCGTGCCTATCATGAACCTATGAAGACAAAGAAAGTGAATATTGGATCAGATGCTAAGCCTAAGGAGGCCATAATTAGAGACTATTGGTCAGACTTTGAAGTGGCAAAAATCATAGAGTTACTACGAGATTATCAGGAATTATTCCCTCGGGGTACCATGAACTTAAAGGCATGCATAAATCATTAGGGAGATGAAGATAAAGTTTAAATAGGGTGCGCACCCAGTTAGAAAGAGACCCTACGAGATGAACCCCAACTTGCGCGAAAAGGTCAAGGAAGAGATTGACAAAATGCTGAAGTCTAGAATCATCAAGCCCCTGGATTAGTCAGAATGGTTAGTCTAATGGAGATCAATATTAAGAAGGATGGTCGGATTAGGATCTATGTGGACTACAGGGAGCTGAATGTTGCATGTGTGACTGATCCCTTTCCTACACCATTCAATGAGCAAATCCTAGAAGGCATTGTAGGGCATGAAATCTATTAATTTATAGATGGGTTCTCTAGGTATCATTAGGTTAGGATTTCCCAGGAGGATCGGGAAAAGACTACTTTTACTACTGAATGGGGTATTTTTTCCTATACTGTGATGCTTTTTGGTCTAAAAAATGTGCCTGTTGTATTTTTGAGCATAGTTTTTTAGGCATTTAAAGATTTTATTCATAAATTCTCACATGTTTATTTAGATGATTGGATGGTGTATGGACTTGTTAAGAATCATTGTGACAATCTACACTTTATGTTTGAAAGATGTAGACAGTTGAGTATATATTTAAACATCAAGAAGTGCATATTTGCTACACCATTTAGAATACTATTAGGACACATAATCTATAAGAAAGGTTTGTTGGTTGATCCAGCTAAGGTTGTAGTCATTATAGGCCTGAAAGATCTTACAAGTCAGAGTGAGGTGCATGGATTCTTTGGTCACATGGGGTATTATAGAAAATTCATAAAGGGGTATGCTAGGGTTGCTGCACCTTTGGATGAGTTACTGAAAGGAAAAGGTACGTTTTATTGGGGAGAACCGCAACAACGCACATTCGAGACATTGAAGGAGAAACTTACTACCGTGCCTATTCTACATTTTCCTTTGTGGGACCAACCATTTCATGTACATGTGGACGCCTCTAGCACAACCATTGGTGTGGTGTTGGCTCATCTTGGAGAAGGTATTATAGATCATCCTATCTATTTTTCTAGTAGAAAGTTAACTCAGAGAGCATAATTACAAAACTACATAAATAAGAAAGATTTGTCAATGATCTATGCGCTACATAAATTCAGACAGTACCTGCTTTAGCTACACCATTTGAAATTTATACTTGATCACATGACATTGAAGTATTTGGTAATTAGAAGGGTGCATATGAAGATGGGTACTCTTATTTCAAGAACTTGATTTCACAGTTGTGGTAAAACCAGGGAAAAGTAATTATGGACCAAACCATTTATCCGAATATAGTGGGGAGGAAGCATAGGCCATTGAATATACCATGTCTGATGCATAGTTATATAGGTTACAACACACACCATTGGATTTAGAGGACATTATTTTCTTTCTACGAACAAGTATGACACCAGAAGGAATGAAATCCTTAGAGAAGAAACAACTTGCTATACGTGTGGCACCCTATATGTTGATTAGCGGTGACCTATACAAATTAAGTCGGGATGAGGTATTGTGCCGTTGTATACTAGAACATGAACATACAAACATCATGAAGGAATCTCATGGTGGTATTATAGGTTGCCAATATGCAAGTGACGCCATTGCATGCAAGATTCTACTCATTGGATTATGGTGGGAGACCCTGTATAAATATTGTAAGGCATATTGCAAGGCTTGTGATCACTTTTAGTGCCTTGGGAAACTAGGTCAACGAGATGAAATGCCTCTAAGACCTATTACTAGTGCAAAACTTTTTGAAAAATGGGCTATAGATTTTGTTGGTCCTATTTCACTAGCTGCACACAAGATTGGATCGCGCTATATCATTAATTACACAGACTATTTAACAAGGTGGGTAGAAGCAATGCCTACAAAGGATTGTACATCGACTACAATAGCCAATTTTTAATGGGAAAATTTTATTACAAGGTATGGATGTCTTGTGAGTTTGACCGGTGATAGGGGCACACATTTTCTAAACGAGACAACAAGAATTTTATTGGATGAAATCATGATTACACACCATAAGACTACACCTTATCATCCTTAGGCAAATGGGATTGCTGAGGCTTTCAAAAGAAAAATTGAGCCAGACATTGACAAAAATATATGATGTTGGAAGAAAGGATTGGGATGATAAAGTATCTACAGTACTTTGGGCATATCGAAAAACATATAAAAGGTTGAACAAAGCCACACCATTTTAGTTAGTGTTTTGTGTAGAAGCAGTTCTTCCTCTTGAATTCATGTTACCTTATTTGTTTATTACGTGCGATGGAGGTCTAGCTGATGAGAAAGCATTAGAAGAACAGATTAAAAAGTTAATCAAGTTGGATGAGTGATAAGAAATAGCATGTTGGAGTCAAAAACAAGAAAAGGCTAGGTAGAAAGCATGGCATGACAGGCACATTAGGGATAAAAAGTTTGAGATTGGATAGATGGTGCTCCTTTATGATTCTAAGTTTTTGTGCCATCTAGGAAAACTCAAGGTACATTGGTTGGGGCCATATGTTATCACTCACATACTTGAAACATACGCTTTCCAATTAGAGGTGCTTGATGGAACACTGCTACCCGAGTTACTTCAATGAGAGTAGGCTAAAGCCCTACTATAAATAAGTCTTCTTGGTGTTTTTAATAAGGTAGTGTTGTCATTTAGATTAGGTTTTCAATTCTATATTTCCTTAATGTATTTCCTTCTTCATCGCTATGATTTGTCAATTTAGTTAGTGTTTTTGTGTAATAAGTGCATTTGCGCACCAGAAGCTAATTACTATTTGAAGAATTTATATGTGTAGAGGACTGCACATACCATTAGTGTGGGGTGGTTATTGATATCCAGGTACATGACTATTGAAAATAAGTACACATGAAAGGAACAAACTGCTACGGGTGTTATTCAAGTTGACAATGGAAAAAACAAGATTGCTTCATGAAATAAGGACCATAGGGAGAGATGAATGAATAAACAAGTATAACTCGAGGTAAGAAGGGGCCATGGGAACTACCAAGGGTAGGCGTAGTGGTGAGGTACTCGGGCGCATGGAAGCACATTGAAGAAAAGTCTCGCATCTAGAAGGTAGGAAGGAACACTAGAAAGTTATAGCTTGGGTGTGAAGATGTAACACGTGGAAAGAATGAAAATGGTCAATTAATGAGAGGATTGTTGGTAGGTAAAGGAGAAATAAATGCACTAAATTTTTCAAAATATATCCAAGGATGGGATGCACATTCATTTTTACCATAGTAATTGTGAGAATTTGAAAAGAGATGAGTGCAAACAAGCCAAACGAGTCGTGTTGAGGTGTGAAGAGTGTGAAACTAGACGTGGAGAGAAGATTTGTGCACAGGAGAAGCTTGTGTCCCCATAGGTGAAGGGTTTGAGTGAAGCAAATTCATTACGAAGGAGCTAGGGCACATGCAATTTCCACTAGGGCATGGAGATTTGAACTAGGGTTTTAACTTGCTTGTTATAGAGGGTAGAAAGGAGAAATTTTCAAATGGCGCCGAAGAAAGCACCCTGATAGGAGAAAAGGGAAGAAGAATGTCTAAGTGGAAGAAGAAATTTCTCCCAAGAGTAATTTCTCATAAATGTAGTATCTGAAGGGCATAATTGTGGGACAAGAATGGGATTCCCACATTTTTAAATGTCGAGATCGATGATAAAAACCATAGCACATTAGATAATAAGAAGGAATTAGATGCATTGTTGAGCATGAATACAAACAAGCGCACAACAGAAGACATGCCAATGTATGATGATGATGGAGAGAAGCTACTAAAGTAGATTGGAGTCTACTAGTTACAAGATCTGCCATATTTTGGAAAGTATGAACCATTGTATATATGGTTAATGAGTAGAATCCATGATGACTTCTTCTACTTCGCTAGATGGAGGGTTAGAATCATAGCCGCCTTGATTTCAACAGTGACAGGATTAAGGGCCTTAGGATCAGATCTAGAGAGCAAATTATCAAATAAAGTAGTGATCTTGGAGACAAGGAAGGAGCTAGGATATACCAAGGGTTTGCGTGGCATGGAAATTGATAAATTGAAGAAGTACCTAGTGGTACAGGTAGCTGCACATCTTGTAACAAAGCTGAATGACCAAGAAAGGTGGTTATAGGTGAATACAATGTGGCATGCACAATGCAAGAAATATTTATCATGGAGTGATCTACAATATCGCGAAGCACATAGCAAAAACAATCATTAAAGAAGTGCGTATAGGTGATAGAATTAGTTTTGGCACTATTTTATTGTCTTTGGTGTTTATGGAGATTGGAGTGCTGATGGGCCAAAGGAAAAGATTTGGGAGTACCCCACGGAGAATAAATCTCTAGCAGAGAGATTTGGTAAATATTTATGCGAAGGGAACATGAGTGGGCCATTTGAAGATGGCGAGAGATGTGTAATGATAGGCTCTACGCATCGTTTGAAGAGGAGTGGTGCATACCCAAGGAGTTACCTTCGGTGGTGGGTAAGGTAGTACAATTTGTGGTCTACCAACATTTTTACATCGCATGATTTGTGATGAAGGATGAAGCTTGGAGCCCTTGGTGAAAAATTCCATATGCCTTCACAACCACGATACTTACAGGCATCGATTCACCAGTTCACGAGATGCGCGCCGCATAAAATTTATCATAGATTAGGTAGATTATGACTACTACACCCGAGAAAAACATATGTATATCCAGGAAGGAATGCCTACATTGAGAGGCTTATCTCATATATAATAAGCATGAAGCCGTGAAGCTTGGTCATTGGAGACGTTAGAGCGATACTTGTATATATTCAACTCAAGCCCAAGATGGAGAACAACAAATATGTATAAAATGTGCATACTCCACACCTCTACGTAGAGGCAGAGTGGTGGATGAAGAGGAAGAAGAATGAGAAGATAGTGGTGGCTTGGAGCATAGAGGATGAAGGCAGCCTTTAGACAAGGTAGAAATGGAGTGCGCGACTACACCACCTCAAGAGTAGGAAGGAGAAGATGAGGATCTGGATGCAGTATAAGGAGAGTGCCATTTTGAAAGGGTATTCAAAGAACTAGAACCCATGGTGCTACACCAAATTCAGTGCACAAATCACCTCGAATCTCTCCAAAGAAGGAGAAGATTGAGAAGAGAAGGAGAAATTTGAAGCTGAATGAGGAGGTGGAAGATTCTAAGGAAAGTGTGCCCGAATCTCCTACATAGCAAGAGGATGTGGAAGAGCCAAAGGATGAAGAAATGAAGGAAGGAGGATAAGGAGTAAAGGAGGTAGATGGGACAATGCGCGAGACTACTTAGGGCATAACAGAACAAGCTCCAAATCTTGACACTCAAGTTCCTAAGGGGCCAAGATCGAAGAGGATAAGTGGGGAGTATCTTTGCACCGGTCTTGGGCTATGTGGAGGATACAAATAAAATTGTCCGCACCGATTTGCAAAGCACGGTGGGCCTTAAGGAATTGTATGGATGATAGGCGATGAGAGATGAGGACATGGCCACTATGAACACAAGGAAACAACTATCTTGGTCAATGAAGACATATATGGATGAATCAGACTTTGATGTCTATGAAGAGTCCTATGTATCCAAGAAGATTGAAGAAGACACCTCAGGCCAGATACATAACAATAAAGCTTATTGTTATGTCGGATGAACAAGTAAGTAATGCCTTGGTAAAGGTATCTACAGAGGTGGCAAGGAGGAATGTGGATAAAGCTACAACTATTAGGGTGCTAAGGGAAGAGATTAAGGCCAAGGATGCTAAGATCACGTGCTTGAAATAAGAAAAGGAATTAGAGTATAAAAATAATGGGGTTCTTATTGGCATGGTAGAGGAGATCGGGGATCACATCCTCTAAGAAAGACCACACTTAGAGCCCAAGGTGCCCAAAAATTTCCCTTCAGCTATGCACTATGTGTGCACTTTGGTGGATTTGGTGCTTGAGGATGGACCTACACGCATGCCAACCCTAAAAGATCTTAAGTAGGAAGCGGAGAAAGAAAATCCTATAGTGATTAGAAAAATTTCATCATACGAGGCACTACTTCAAACCCTTCGGGAGGAGTTGAAGAAAGTGGATCAAGCATTGAATATTTACATAGCTCGGAAGTAGTTATCAGAATAAGAACAATGGTAGAGGACAATGAAGTCTAAAATCTACGAAGGATGAAACATTGGGACGCACAGAGAGACTGATAGTGGTGAAGAAAAAGCGTGAGGCCCTTATAGCAGCCTCAGGAGCCCCACAAGAATAGATTGGATGAAATGGGAAAGCTTATAGCTCAGAAGATGGATCTACTAGAAGGGAGAATGTCTGCAATGGATAACATTATGTTAGTGTTACAAAATGAGAAGGAAGAAATTACGTAGGATGAGCTAGAGTCTATTGCAGTGAATATCCTAGAAAAGGCACAGGCACACTGAGTGAATGGTAGACCTTAGAGGTAGAAATAAAAGAAGAATATCCAGAGCTCATTCTTCCAGTTGAAGCAGAGGATGATGCAGAGTAAAGAACTATTCTTTGTATAGAAATTATTTAACATTATTTCCATTACTTTATTCTTTATTGTTCAAGGAGTAGCCATTGCCGGGGTGGCAATGTAATTAGTGTGGGGTAATGTTGAGTAGACCATGTATAACCATTAGCAAAAGTCATACAAAATATTAGTGCGAAAGAGCAGAGCGCATTCAAAGGCATGGGAAGATTGAAAAATAATTGCATGTGGAGGACAAAGACAAACTCGGGACTTAGTTTTTCACCATTATGATCTATTTTTGGAAGATGGTGTATGGAGAACACAAATGGGAAAAGATTTGTATGACACACATTAGCTATTTTTGGAAGAGCGGATAAGGAGCGCTTTATATGGATGTGGGCTAAAGATATAATTGTGACTGATAGTTAACTAGGAGAGATCTATTATTAGCGCACTTACATGTGTGGCTGTAATTGTAAAGGCACATGGTTATTTCCAACATGCAACCTATTTTGGGATTAGATAAGCGGTGAAGGGAAAGTCCCCACCCTTATAAATATGTGATGAACTATGTAGTATAAGAGAGAGTGATATGTAAGGATTGAATTACTTTGAGCCTATGTTGTCGGATCTATTACGCGCATGAGCGTATGATGCTATTATTGTAAGAAGCTTTTGTGTATTCCTGTGTTTTTATATAATGGAATGTATTTGCTGAACCAGAGTATTAATCCTAACTATAATTGGCTCTTACATGCTTGATTTCATCATGATTATCATTTAGTATGTTGTTCTCTAGAACTACATCTGTACATGCACTGTAGAATGATTTATTAATTATGGATCTGAATGCATGAGTCTTCATCATGCTAACATCCTACAATAGTAACCCTAAAGAGGGCATTGTTACCTTTGCACACTTTAGGTGAGTGCTCAGTCTAGGCTAAGTGATGTGCCAGTGCACACAGGCTTTTACTGGTGAATTCTAGGCTACATTAGCACGTGTAAATTTGGGTGTGTACAAAGACATTTTAGATGAAGTATGAAAGGAGGTGTAATACCATATTTCTCTCGGTGGTAACCATTAGACCCATCTCATTTTCTTATCTCGAGGTAAAATAATTAAGATATCCCTCTAAGTACTTGTTTACCACCTCTAGTTACCCATCATACTGGGATGATGTTTTCATGCAAATGTGCAACAAGGAAATTGACAATTTCCAAGCATGACAACTATACCCATGTGTCAAAAATTACAAGTTTTACCCTTCCAAGACACCCCAGGTCTACACATTCAGTCTAGTGACCTCCTAATTGATGTTAACTCAGTTCCCTATGTGATTTAGGAAATTTAATTCAACCCCTAGGTGGTTTTAGGAGTTTATTGAAAAATGCAAATTTTAAGCAGCTGTGGGAAGGTCTATCACTAACCTTCCTAGGACTAGAGAAACCCCATGGATCAGAAAAAAGAATAAAAATTACACATGGAATTGAATAAAAGGCCTTGGAACATCATGGAAGTGATTTAGGAAGACTTGGGAATGATTCGAAGAAGTTGGGGCAATTTCACTAAAATCAGGGTTCACAAGCCTAGGCGGTGCATAACTCAAAAAGGTTCTTTGAGCTTCGGAAGGTGATTTTGGGAGATCTAGATTGAGTTAGGAACAAAACAATACAATTCCATAAAGGTAATTCTGCCATACAAGATGGTGAAATCATACTTTTCACAACACCTTGGAGAAATAGGTTTATAACTAATTTTTCCATCTACAACTAGCAAGACAAATCAAAAATCTAAATTTTTAGTGATCAAGTGGCGGAATAAAGACTTGATACCCCACCATTGGCTTCATAAGGCCATTTTAAGTAAATATCATATAAAATTTCATCAAAAAATCCATCGGGAGCTCAAGTTATTTCCGTTTCAAGTTGCCCTCTAGGAGCGAGTTCGGGAGTTAGTCAAATTTTAAACAGGACACGTGTCAGCTCCGAGTCTGACACAATTTCATGTCCATTAAATCACTCAATAAAAGGTAATTTAAGGTCAAAAAAATTCACCCATCCCCTATAATCCCTCTGGATCCTCATGCGACCTCTCAGACCGCCAGTTTAGCTCTCGGGAGCTAGTGAAGCCTTCATCCCCTGCCGTTGGATCAAGTGCCACGTGTCGCGACCATGCACTCCGTGTAATTTGATGTTCCTCTCATCCCTTTGTGCTGAGGTAAATAAAGGTCTAAAAATGTGTCCATCCCCTAAGGAGACTCTTGGTCACCCATGTGACCCCTTTAAGAATAGTTTTCCAGCCCCCAGGTGCTTATTAGGCCTTCATTCTCAACCATCATATCAAGTGCCACGTGTCATCACCGACATGTTGTGAAATTTTATGTCCCTATTGTCCCTTTTTTCTGAGGGAAATCAAGGTCTGAAAATGTGCCTAGCCCCTCCAAGAAGCCTCATGGTTCCTCATGTGACCAACTTCCAACCCCTTGGTGCTTTAAAGTTGTTTTTGCTCAAATCCTCTACCGTCGAGATCTTTGCCACGTGTCGCAACTAGGAACTGCATGAAATTTGATTTCCCTCACATCCATTAATGCTTAAGGGACATCAGGGACATGAAATTGTTCCTCATCCCTACTAAGCTTTATTTTAAATGTTTAAAACCTCTCCTGCTTCTAACTTCTAACCTTTCCATGCACAGCTTGTTCTCTGACTTCCCATCACCTCCCACCATTACTAAAGCTCAAAACCAGATCCATCATAGAAATTAAATACTCTATTCCATGATAATACATAGGTCTTAGAAGAAAATTGATCTAGAAGGTGAGAGGAACACAGGGAGAAAGGGAAATCTGAGTTACAACATCTAGTTGAGGTTTGAGGCAACCGATTTTTCATACTTACTAAAAATAGTAAGTTGTTTTTTCATGTTAAGGAACCATGAAGTACAAATGGAAAGGGTAGAATCCAATGCAACCTTTCACTTCTGAGTAGGAGATAGAAAATAGTGTAGTCTCTATCATCAGACTATGCAAGAGTAGGTGATAGTGAGGATCTCAACAATGTCTTTCGACACTCATTTCATGCTTCAATTTGTGTACGGGTGGTGGAATTATAAGTTAACACCGTTAGACCATTCATAAGGTGCTTCATCATGATCATGTCCAAATCAATCGATTTGTGTAGTATCTTTGTAGGGAGTCGAGGCAAGATTCGTTCAAAGGCTCCAGTCCCTTGAGGCGAGATCTTCATGAGTGATACTTATGGCCATAAAATGATTCATTCGATAGTGTTTTTAAACACTTAGTTCACGATGTTCACATGTCATCCAAAGGAAGTTTCTCAGTGTGCGTAAGAGTTTGGAGATTCGAATTCATCACATTGGAGTGTTTCATTGAGTCATCTGGAAGGATCAATGGGCTTTATCAGAGGCGAGAATCTATCATCATCGACATCATTCTTCCTTCTTCTTCTTTCTACTTTCTCTCTTTCTCTCTCTCTCTTCTCTCCCCCCAAATTTCTCTCCTCAATATTCTAATCTTGCGTTGGGGTTACACTTTTTTATATGTCTTAATGTTTCTAATGTAATAAGTCACCTTTATGTTATAAAAAGGGACTTAATGTTTTCCTAGGAAGGCGAAGAGTCTTAAGTCATGTCAAGACATATGAAGAGTCATTGGGGAGTATGTGAAGAGTCATTTCTCTTCCTATAAATTATAAATCCATTCCCATTTCAAGGGGTTGGTGATTGATTTTGTAAACTCAAGAGTGCATTGAGAGAACAAAGGAGATAGCCAAATTCTTCCATTCCCTCATTCTCAAATTTCCTCCATTTCTCCACTATGTACAAATTTTTTTAAGAAATCAATACAAGGAGTTTCTAGCTTTCTTTGACCAGGGATTTCTTGATACTTTGTTCTTATTAAATACTATTTGGTCTTATTACTACTTGCAGAGTTTTTTCCTCTTAATTTTAGTGCATGTGATGAAACTTCCAACTAGTGTGTGCAGGAATATGATTTTCTACCTGTAACATTAGTTCTCCTACCTATTTTCTCACTCCCCTTTCCCACTCTTTAGACAAATTCTTCCCTAACAAGATATTTCTAGCTTTACTACAGGGTCAGTGGAGTGCCCCTATTGGATCTCTAGTCGTAAGGCCACCTAGAGAAAACTCACTTTCACTCACACATGCATATACGACATCTGCACTAGTTAAGTAGAGGGACTTAGACTTCTAAAGCATTGGAAATAAATTCACAAGTTTTTCCACTTGACAAATTTTCTCGACAACATTTTTGGCACCCACCGTAGTGCAAATTTAGCATCATATGCACCCAAAATATGACCACAAGGTCTAAAAATACAAAAAAATCAAATATTAGAAAAAAAAAGTTCATGGAAATCCATTTAAGAAAGATTTCTTATCATTCTTTCACGTGAACTTTCATATTCCATAATGTCCTTTTTCATTCCCACTACAAAATTTCTAAAATCTAGTTGAAAGGAGATACACTAGGAGGAATTGTTAACCCTACTTTCGAGGATTCACAAAATCAGCAAGAATGAGTTAGATACAATCCCTACTACTTTTCTCAAGCCTCATCCCCATCTGGGTCATCAAGTAGTTCACTTGAAAATCTCATCCAAACTCTTATTGATACTCCCCCTTCAAATTTGCCCATTTTTTACCACCATTAAGCGTTGAGTTCCTAGAGGAAGAAGAATTTGTAGAAACAGAAACAACATTGGGGAATGAAGTAGAAAGACATCAACCCATTGTACCATGGGGAAGAAATACATACCTGCTCACTCTCGAACCACCTGTTCATGATCTACCAATAGGTTCTTGCAAGAATTTTCCAAAGTTCAAAGGTGATGGCACAAAATTCATGAAGAACACATTACCGCTTTCACCACATCATGTGGGATTCTTGGAGTTGAACATGAAGATGTTTTCATGAGATTATTCATGGAATATCTCCAAGAAAAATCAGCACAATGGTTCTATCTCCTTCCTTCCCGATCCATCACTGGTTAGAATGACATCAAGACTACCTTCGAGGAAATATTTAAATAAACTTAATACTGTTAGGATCTCTTGGTGCAGTTGGCTCAAATTAAGAAAGGATAAGGTGAAACTATGAGAGAATTCATGGATCATTTCGAGCGGTTTGCTTCACGGGATAGCGAGAAGAGAATTCGTCATCTAAAACAACATCAAGAGATTCTTCATCAATGCTCAATCACCGGAAGTAGGATTCTTCTTACGAAGAGATCAACCAAGGAATATTGCGAGAAGAACAAAGGATGGCCATCAAAATTGATGATGATCTCATCCTCTCTGGAAAGATTAAAAATCCCTCAAGGGGTAAGGTTCAACATCCTAGAGATGAAAGAACAAATACATTGCTGCAAACATTGGTGAATGAGATGGCATCTTTGAAAAGGGAATTTTTTGAAAGAGTACCTTCTCAAAGAAACAACACAAAACAAATTTTAGGAGCACCCCGAAGGATTTCCTTAGAGGCCCCTCCCATGAATGCAAATTGTAGGATTCACGAAAGTGAAGGTGATGATCTCTTAGAATTCGATGAGCTTAAGAATGATAAAATATCATATTCTATGAGTATTATGGAGGTGATGAGGAAGATGAAGAAGATGCACCCAGTTTCCCATGTGCGGTATTCACTCATTCTCAGTTTGAGAAAGGAGCACCTCCCCCACTGTTGCAAAGAAAAGAAGGTTAATGATCCTCCTGTGGTGACTCTGCAAAACAAAATAATAAATCAAGGATCTCCATTTCCACCTTACATGGATTCTGCATTTGCTAAACCTGATCCTGTAGTGAGTCAGAAGGATCCCACAATTCTAAGTAAGTCTTCCAATGCCTCTCCTAACACTAAGTCTAAATATGCTCCTGTAAAATCTAGTAATTTGAAAGTTCCTAGTGTGCCTTTCAAAATACCATCCATTCCCAAGCATCAAATCCTACTTCCAAACCTATCCCAACTCCAAAATCAGTCCCTTCATTCCCCTTTTCCACATATAATCCCTTTGAATTTGTAGAATATGTGAATAGATCCAAAGTGTAGATTATGCTTGAATATTTACGGATCACCCCGAACAATTTGAGATATTTTTTCAACACATCGGAGTGGTAGTTTAACACCTAATGTTATAGCTCATAGTTTCACGAACATTCTTTCATTGAGTTCATCCAAGACTGATAAGGTTGAACTTTTCTATGTCTCTCTTCATGTTGGAGATTATGTATTGAATAACTGCATAATAGATTTTGGTGCCTCCGACAATGTAATGCCTATAAAGGTCACCAAGGCTCTCAAAATCACCATGACTCCACTCGGTGGCTCTTGTTACTCCTTGGATTCAAAATAGGTCCCACTTGTAGGGAAGGTCATAGATGCATAGGTGGCTCTCGCTAAATTTCCAGACAAGAAGGTTTCAACGATGATTTTGGTAGCAGACATTTTGACTTCATTTGGAATGTTGCTAAGTAGGGGTTTCTACCGAGAGTTGGGAGGGAAAATTTAGATGAATTGGTCTTCTACAACCATACCAGTGAAGGGATACATGGAGAAATTGTTTCCAGAGAATAAGATGAGGTACACAATGTGAAAGTGCTAGAAGTCCAGGAACCTACATCTTGTACCAAGATACTAGGTGGATGAATTACTTTGTGAAAAGCTAGGAGGAAGATGATATTCCCATCTTGATAGGGAAAGGAATTCCTTCCTAGGGAGGTATGGGCCTTGAAGAATGATTGAGGAGATTTGAGTTATAAGAGGGCAACCCCAAATTTCTGGATGATACAAACCATGAGGAAGAGGAAATGGTTCTTGATGATTTTCAAGCAAAAAAATCAGCTTATGTGTTTATCCGTGATGAGGAGATATTCTCATTCCCATTCAAATATGAGGACTCCCTTGATCATGTCACCTAGGAAGAGACCAATCTAGTCTACAATGAGCCCTTGAACAGTGGGAAAGAATTAGTTGTATAAGAACTATCAAGAGCCGCAGAAGAAATAAAATATCCTGAGCTCAGTCTCAAACTCCTAATGAAATCCATGAATCTACAAGACAAGTGTGAATCTGATTTGAAAGCCTCAATTAGTGTGAAGGTTGGCCATGTTGAAACAAAGCAAGATGAGAAATATGATGCCCCTCTTGAGCCAATGGTTGATGGATGCAATGATGAAATCGAGGTATTTTCTTTCCCATTTAAAGAGGAAGACTCTTTCCATGATGAAGAAATTGAAGCAAGTATTTTGAGGCCTTTGAAGTTGAAGCTCTTGTTAATGAAGGAGTGATAGAATGCATCAATTCCCAAGATTATGGAGTAATCCCTCCAGATAGTTTCCTTTAGTTACAAAATAAAGATTCTTCAAAGGCGTCCAAAGATGAGCTGCATGAAGTAACAAAGGAGATCTCTGTGCAATAACTATTGGATGCAATAGAAGTTGCAGAAAACCCTGAGATGATTCTTAATCTCTTAACGCGTGTCATGGCCATACAAGAAAAGTATGAGGTTACTTCTGATCCTCCCATACATACTCAAACACCTCACAGTGGATTAGAGAAAAAGGATAATTTTGAGGTTTCTCATGGAAAAGAAGTCAATGAGCAAAGATATGGGAAAGAAAGTAACTCAAAATATTCAGAAAATTTGAATGAAAATCAGCTTCAGGGCAGCGACGATGCTCAATGAATAATTATCTATGTGGATAAAAGCAGAAGGCAACTAACACTATGAAACCGATTTCAAAGAGCGTGAAGGAAATGGAATTTCTAAGCGAAGGCCCGAGCATCAAAAGCTCATGTAGAACCAATCCTACAAAGTACATAGGAAATCATGGAATAACCTAAATTTCATAAAAATTTAAGGAGAGGAGGCTACAATTTGTAACTTGATCGATGGCTTTGTAGAAACAACATCACTTAGTGTTTCCCACTAAGGGGTAACTTTTGAGAAATGAAAAGTGCTTCGGTGAAAGTGGGTAATCCCTACCTTATACCATAGGTGATTGCTATGTGTTTCTCCCTTTCTCTTGTGTGCGTCATTTATTTTCCGTGTGTGTTGTGTTTTTCCTTTCATTATTTTTGGTGTGTGTACATTTCCTTCTTCACTCCCTCCCTCTCTTGTTGTAAGTTGTACATGAATCCAAAGGGAAAATGGATAAGGCATTAGTCAATGTATTATATGGTATAAAGTTGATATTATGGGATATTCCATGGCATGTCCCAAACCTAGAGCCAGTTGTTGTCATGCAAATTTGCAACAAGGAAATTGGCAATTTTGAAGCATAACAACTATATCCGTGTGTCAAAATTACAAGTTTTAACCTTCCAAGAAACCCCGGGTCTACTCGGGTAGTATAGTGACCTCCCAATTGATGTTAACTCAGGTCCCTTAGTGATTTAGAAAAGTCAATTCAACCCCTAGGTGATTTTAGGAGTTCATTGAAAAATGCAAACTTCAGGTAGTTGTGGGAAGGGCTATCACTAGCCTTCCTAGGACTGGAGAAACCCCATGGAGTGGAAAAGAGAAGCCAAAAAAGACATGGAATTGAATCAAAGGCCTTGGAACATCATGGAAGTTATTTAGGAAGATTCAGGAAGGATTCGGATAAGTTAGGCCGATTTCACTAAAATCAAGGTTCACAAGAAGCCTAGGTAGTGCATATGCATAAAAGGGTGGTTGAGCTTCAAAAAGTGATTTCAGGAGCTTGATTGAGTTATGAGTAAGAAAAATACATTTTTACAATTTAATCCCAATTCCCACAACATGGTGAAATCATTTTTTCACAACATCTTGGCGAAATAGGTTTATAACTAGTTTTTTCCATGCACAACTAGAAAGCCAGATCACAAATATGCTTTTCCGGGAATCAAATGGAGGAAAATAGATCTGATACCCACACGATTGGCTTAAAAATGCCATTTTCAGTAAATATCATATAAAATTTCATTAAAACATCCCATCGGGAGCTGAAGTTATTTCGTTTCAAGTTGCTCTCTACGAGCAAGTTTAAGAGTTAGTCAAATTTTGAATAGGACACGTGTCAGCTCCAGGGCTTTGACATAATTCATGTCCCTTATGTCCCTCAAGAAAAGGTACATAAAGCTCAAAAATATTCACCTAGCCCCGATAAGCCCTCTATATCCTTATGTGACCTCTCGACCGCCGATTCGGCTCCTAGAGTTAGTGAAGCCTTCATCCCTTATCGTCGGATCAAGTGCCATGTGTCGCGACCAGGAGTCTTTGAAATGTGATGTCCCTATCATCCCTTTTTGCTGAGGGATATAAAGGTATACAAAATTCACCCAACCCCTAAGGGGACTCATGTTCATCCATGTGACCTCTTCAAGAAGCAGGTTTCACGGCCCCAGGTGTTTGTCAAGCCTTCATTCTCAACCATCAGATCAAGTGCCATGTGTCATGAACTCGGCACCTTTGTGAAATTTTATGTCCCTATAATCCCTTTGTGCTGAGGGAAATCAAGGTCTGAAAAATGTGACTAGCCCCTTCAAGAATCCTCATGGTTCCTAGTGTGACCACTTCCAAATTCTCGGTGCTTTAAAGTTACTTTTGCTCAAATCCCCGCCGTCGTATCTCCACCATGTGTTGCAACAAGGAACCATGTGAAATTTGATGTCCCTCACATCCCTTAATGATTAAGGGACATCAAGGACATGAAATTTTGCCTCATCCGTCTTTGAGATTTATTTAAATTTTTAAAACCTCTCCTGCTTCCCACTTCTAACTTCTAACCTTTTCATGCACAACTTGCTCTGCAAATTCCCATCACCTCCCACCATTACTGAAGCTCAAAACAGCTCCCTCATAGCAATGAAATATTCTATTCCATGATAATACACAAGTCTCATAAGAAAATTTATCCGAAGGTTAGAGGAATGTAGGAGAAAGGGAAATATGAATTACAACATCCAGCTTAAGGTTTGAGGCAGTTAATTTTTCATACTTACTAAAAATAGTAAGTTGATTTTTCATGCTAAGGAACCATGAAGTAAAAATTGACATGGAACAAGCCAACATAACCTTTTTCTTCTAAGTAGAAGATATAAAATAGTGCGATCTCTATCATTAGACTATGCGGGAGTAGATGATAGTGAGGATCTCAACATTGTCTTTTAACACTCGGTTCATTCTTTAATTGGTGTGCAGGTGGTGGACTTAGTAGTTAACACCATCGAGCATTCATAATGTGCTTCATCGGGATCATTTTCGAATAAGCTAAGTAGTGTAGCAACTTTCTAGGGAGCCGAGGGAAAGATTCGTTCCAAGAATCCAGTCCCTTAAGAGGAGGATCTTCATGAGTGATACTCATGGCCACCGAATGAGTCATTCAACAATGTTTTTAAACACTAATTCATGATGTTCACATGTCACCCAAAGGAATTTTCTCAGTGTGCACAAGAGTTCAAGAGATTCAAATTTCATCACATTGGAGCATTTCATTGAGTCATCTGGAAGGATTAACGAACTTTATCAGAGGCAAAATATATCATCATCAACATCATTCTTCCTTCTTCTCTCTCTCTCTCTCTCTCTCTCTCTCTCTCTCTCTCTCTCTCTCTCTCTCACCAAATTTCTCTCCTCAATATTCTAATCTTGTATTGGGGTTTCACATTTTTGTATGTCTTAATGTTTCTAATGTAATAAGTCACCTTTATGTTATAAAAAGGGACTTAATGTTTTCCTAGGAAGGCGAAGAGTCTTAATTCATGTCGAGACATATGAAGAGTCATTGGGGAGTATGTGAAGAGTAATTTCTCTTCCTATAAATTGTAAATCCATTCCCATTTCAAGGGGTTTGTGATTGATTTTGTAAACTCAAGAGTTCATTGAGAAAACAAAGGAGATAGCCAAATTATTCCATTCCCGCATTCTCAAATCTCCTCCATTTCTCCACTATGTACAACTTTTGTTTGAGAAATCAATACAAGGAGGAGTTTATAGCTTTCTTTAACTAAGATATTTCTTGATACTTTTTGCTCATTAAATTTTATTTGGTCTTATTGTTACTTATAGAGTTGTTTCCTCTTAATTTTAGTGCATGTGATGAAACTTCCAACTAGTGTGTGCATGAATATGATTTTATACCTACAACATTAGTTCTCCTATCTATTTTCTCACTCCCCTTTCCCACTCTTCAGATAAAGTCTTCCCTAGAAATATATTGCTAGCTTTTCCACATGTTCAATGGATTTCCCTTGTTGGATCCCCGACTATAAGGCCACCTAGAGAAAACTCATTTTCACTCGTGCATGCATATACAAAAGTTGCACGGGTTAAGTAGAGGAATTAGAATCATAGATAGTTGGAAATAAATCCACAAGTTTGTCCACCCAAAGAAAAATTCGCCAACACATGATATGATGAACTTATACCTAGTTGTGTACCCAAACATGAGACCAAGTCAGCCCAAAAATTACTTGTAAAGATAGGGTCTCGATCACTAACTATAATCTTTTGTGTCCCATGTAGCTTCAATCTTGTATCCATAAAGGTTGTTGATATTGTACTTCCAACAAATGGATGTGATGAGGCATAAAGATGGGAATATTAGGTGGTCTTTCCACCACCACCATGATTAAATTTTTCCCTTTTGATTTAGGAAATATTGTGATGAAGTCCATGGACATCTCTTCCCACCTCTAAATGGGAATAGATGGAGGTTGTAAAATACCTAAGGACTTAATTGTTTCACTCTTATTTTTCTCGACAAACCATGCATTTTGCCACAAATTTTTGGACATCCCCTTTTAGCCCTTCCCAAAAGAAATCTTGTTTGATTCAATGACAAGTGTTTAAGAATTCATCATTTCCCCTACTAGAGAATCATGGAGCTCGGATAAAACATTATTTTTAAGAGTTGAATTATTATGTAGGTATAATCTATCTTTATGCCATAAAGAATATCCTTTTCATACAAATTTGTCTAACATGTTTGGATCCTATTGAGATTCTGAATGATATTTTGTGTACATGGATCATTTTTCCATTCGGACCTTGCATCCTCTATCCATTCTCCTGTAATATAGATATGACACACAACAATTCCTTGGTTGATTCATCTTTCTAAGATAGAGCATCATCAACTACATTCTATTTCCCTTTCTTATATATTATCTCAAAATCATACCCCAACATTTTGGAGACCCATTTCTATTATTATTTAGATGATAAATGTTTCTTTAAGAAGTATTTCAAACTATCATGATTTGTCTTTAATTTGAAATTTCTACCCATTAGATATGGTCTCCATTGCTTCACCGTATGAATTACTATGAGCATTTCCTTCTTATAAAATAGTTTTGATATATTCTTACCTTTGAAATGACATTTATTAAAGGAAATGAGTTGGCCTTCTTGTAAAAGTACTTCCCCATACCATACCTTGAATCATCACATTCAACAATGACTATTTTGGAAAAACATGGGGTGACTAGAACTGGAGTGGTACACATGGCCTCCTTCAACTTCTCAAATTTTGCAGTAGCTTCCTCATTCTAATGGAAATAGTCCTTCAATAAAGTTGTAAGTGGTGCTGCTACGTTGCCATAATTCCTTACAAATCTACGATAATAACCTATAAGCCCCAAAATCCTTATATATATATATATATATATATATATTATATATATATATATATATATATATATATATATTAGGAACCTTCCATTCAAACATGGATTTATTCTTGTTAGGATTCACTTTAACACTTCATAAGAGACAATATGACCCAAATATTCAAGCTTCTTGATTCCAAAAGAACACTTAGAAGGCTTTGCATAAATTTGATTTTGTTGAAGAGTTTCCAACACTTTATTTACATGATGCAAGTGTTCCTCCCATGTTTTACTATAGATTAATATATCATCAAATAACACTAAAACAAATTTCCATAGAAATGGCTTAAAGATAGAATTCATCAAGATTTTAAATGTAGATGGTGAATTTGTCGATCCAAAAGGAAATACCAAGAACTCATAATGGCCTTCGTGTGTCCTCAAGGTTATTTTATGAATATCTTCATATGTGATTCTAATCTAATGATATCTAGAACCGAGATCAAGTTTTCTAAAGTAAACAACACCATGCAACTCATCTAGTAAATCCTCAATTACAGGAATATGAAACTTATATTTTACTATGTACTTATCGAGTTCCTTGTAATCTGGACACATGTGCCAATTATCATATTGTTTTTATACCATCACTACAAGAGAAGAGTAAGCACTATGACTATGAAGAATAATTCCTTCTTCTAAAGTCTCTTGTACTATCTTCTCAATCTCAATATTTTGCATATGGGGTACCTATAAGGTCTTATGTTGGGTGGTTGAATCCCTGGTACTAGTTGGATGGCATGGTCATGGTATCTTTTTGGAGGTAAACCCTTTGGCATATCTCCAAACACAACTGAGTGCTCATCTATAATTGCTTGCATATATGAGGGTATAAATGTATTTTATTAATGTGCTTCCAATGAAAATAGTTGTTCCACAAACCCCTCTGCACCTTTTATAAGAAATTTTTGCATTTGGTGAGAGCTCACCAACTGTGGGAACTTTTCTCTTAATCCTTTTATTTTAAAAGTCCTCCCTTCTGACTAAAATCTCATGAACCACTCTTGTAAATTCATTTCAATGGTTCCCAAGGTGGTAAGCCACTGAACTCCTAACATAATGTCTGATCCTCCCATGGAAATGGTATACATAGGGCTAATTAGCAAGTAATCTCCCATGGTGAGATTAATGTTATGGAATTTTCCTGAATAACTAACAATTCCCCTATCAAAATCATTACTTGACATTATGGAGATGGATAAACAAAGCGATTAAAGTGTACTTTGCTAACTTATGATTAATGAAGTTGTGAGTACTTCTGAATCAATCAACATCTTTGTTACCCTCTAATAACTTGACCACTTTGAGAGTTTGGGGAGTGCTAATACTTGAAAGTACATGACATGATATTGTTGGATGGGGATCTCCTAATTCCTCCTCTAGCTCTACCTCTTCATCTTCTTCATTCTCTTCTTCTTCATTAGGCCCCTTAATGTAGAACAACTTTTCAACACACTTATGTCCTGGTCCATATTTTTGTCACAATTAAAACACAACCATTTGGTTCTCTTTTCTTCATTTGTTAAGGTGTGAGTGTAACTAGCCTAGGGAATGATGGTGGCAAGGTCCTATAATCTCTTATATTAGTGATCGTTTATCTATTGGTGGAAATAAATTTTTCCTCTACCTTAGGTGCCATGATAATAAAATCTAAAAACTTATGAGAATTAAACATATGCACCTAATTCTCAATGTTTTCCTTAAGATCCCCCAAAAATAAGTCATTCATATTCTCTTCAGTAATATTTTCCACTCGCAAGGAAAGGTTTTGGAATTAATAAATGCAATCCTTAACCCAGATCCTATTTGTCCTAACTTTACTAATCTGGATGAAATAATTCTCTAACACTCTAGAACTATAGTGAAATTGAAAAGATTCAAGAAAACTATCTATGTAACATTGAGAACACTTTTTTGCCTTTAAGCACATAACCATTGATACCAAACGAATTGGTCATGTTTAAGATACAAGGATGCCATGGTAACATTTTTCCCTGAAGGAATATGATGTAGATCGAAGAAATTATCCATTTGGTTAATCCAATTGAGTAGATATTTTTCATCAAACTTACACATTTACACTTTTGGAAGCATGTTATGAGCTGCAGATTGTTTTCATTTGGATTGGGCATGCTTAAAGATCCACCTTGGGTAGTTTTTCTATTAATTTGACCTAAAGATCCACCTTGGTTGATATGAGTATGATTGAGTTGTGGATGATTAGGAGGAAGATGATCACCCATTATATTTGAAATAAATTTGTGAATGAAATCCTCCAATCGTTTTCCAATATTTTCTACATCTTCTTTGTTGGCCATTCTAAACTTCAAGGTTTCGCAGCTCAAACTCAAGTTGGCTTACCTTATGGTTTATCAAAGTAAACCCTAGCCCCAAGGAATTTATAGTTACCCCTTCTAACTCTAACTCCTTAACTATTATCTCATCCTTGTCTAGGGTTTTACCTAGAGTGATGGGATTCTTTTTGCCTCTTGTGGAAGGCCCCACCATGATGCCCCAAAATGGTAGGATTTAGGGATCAAGGTAAAAATTTAGGGTTTGGGATTTCGATATGAATTCAAAAAATATGAAAAAATTAAAGAATGAAATCAAAATAATTTTTTATCTTCTTTCTGGAAATGTAAAGAACTTGGAAAAATTCCACAATTTACAATCGAAATAGAGAAAATTTATCAAAAACCCTAAAATTAATGTAAATTTCGCAAAACAAGACAAAATATCTTTAAATTTGGAGAGGAGCTTAATTGAGTGATTTTTCAACATCCCAATTTTTTAAAATAAAAAATCACTACAAATTGGAGATATGACTGATCCTTTGAAATTAAGGTTTTGACGTAGTTTTGGCCAAGATCAAGCTCTGATACCACTTATAAGGAAATTATTTGGATAAATAAGAATATCAACAATAAGAGAACACCAAAAAACACAATATTGTAGAAAATTTATCAAAATATTCAAGTAGAATAGCTTAACCACTTCAAGGGGGAAACCTCCAAACCATATAATAAGACTCAAATGCTCAATATGATCCTCAAATTCTTCGTACTAACATCTATATATATACTATTCCTATTATATGGCCATTATAAAGGCTGATCAACTAATGATAATATAACATATATGAAAAAGATACATCATGATAAGAAGTTATGATAGCCACAATTTGGCTATATACATCCAATGTAAGATATATGATTAAGGGTGTACCAAAAGTTATATTATAGGATGTTAATTATTTCTCTTATGTGAAATGATGAATCCCCATTTCTAATGTTCCCACACGCATCCCATATCCCAATAAATATTTCATATGTCCCTAATTGATCACTCCCACATTCCAATTTATTCTCCAAATTTCCCGTTGTTTCATCATAATTGGTTAATTTTACCCAATTGGTGTTTGTTTATATATAAAACCATTTTCATTCCCTTATTTTCCCCTCATTGTCACTTCTTCACCATTGTCATTTTAGACATGCGCTATCACTATTTCCATTCCCGCACTCTAGTCATTTTTAGTCCTACGCAACTACCAGTTGTGTTTCATACCAATAATGGGGATTAGGCTTCACCACGAACCATCAAGCTCAGTTGAATTTCTATTAAACAAAAAATCAGTGGCAGTCTTTGAAAAAGTGGGATGGCTGGATTTCATGCTTTCATATGAGGAATTCAACCCCGGATGATAGAGTAATTTGCAGAAAACATTTTGGAAGGACACTCAAGAGTAAAAGGTACAAAAATCTTATTTATCCCCTCCATTATTAGTCAAATTTCTAGTATTCTAAAGGAAGGGAAATTGGTCAATTTTAGGAATCCTTACTCTAAAATTATTAAAAGTTTTTCGTGGGAAAGAAAGAAAACATGGAATTAGTTTTTGATAACAAAGGGAAGGGTAAGGGAATCAAAATAAGTAATTTCCCTGAGACATGGGAAGATGTGGAAAATGGGTCATAAAATATTTCACTTATGAGGGCCAATATGAGGTTATCCTAGGCTTCGGTCTTCCGAATTCTTATCCACCTATGCCATGGAAAAGAAAAAGATAGAAACATAATTAATCTCCCACAGTTCCTATTTGAATATTTTTCCTCTACCATTGAGAAATTTCATTGGGGTTCCCCATATCTAAAGTTCCAAGGAGCTCATTCACCTTATTTGTAAGCATCACTTCATCAAGAAGTGTAATGGGCTCAAGAAGTGGGTCAAATTCCAAAATAAATATGCCCTTGAACCTGTTATAGTTCCAAAAACATGGCCCTCCATCCCAGAAAGACCAAAGAAAAGGATTAGGTCATCTGTACTAACCCAAGCTATTAAGGAACACCAAACTAAAAATGTCCCCTCATAGGAGGAACAAGAGGCATCAAATATAATGAAAACCTTAAACCAAACACCTCCTACTTCTCCACATGCCTTTGCATCCCCTATGGGACCATGTTATTGAAATAGACATTGTGAAAAAAACAACCATTGTTGAAGAGTCACTCCTGCTTGAAAAGGAAAGACACTTATGCTTGAAGGTGAGCCTAGCTCACCTATTGATACTGAAACCTTTATCCCTCAAGTGTTATCCATTTCTAAAGTGGAGTATGAGATACATAAATATAAATAAAGGATTAAAACCAATTGCAATTCATCTTACAAGAAAAATATGAAATCATTTCTCAAACTGGAGGCATACATAGATAATATAGTTCAACACTCCAAAAAAATTAAAGCATAAAGATGGAATAATCCAACAACTTTAATAGATTGTAGAGAAAAAAAAATATTTCAATTGATACAAAGTGTCAAACTAAAAAACTGTCTACTAAACTTGCACTTTTACAAAGAGAAAAGGAGAAAACGAGCTTGTGGAAACCACTAACCAAATGATTTAAACAAATTTTTATTTCGTATATCATTTTATTAATAGGGATGGTTAAATGGATGCATTAGTGTTATGATCTCAGAAAGTAGCAGATGAGAACAAGATATTAAGATAATAAAAGAAAATACTCTAGGATAACATGATTGTTCTCTACCATTTGTATGAACAAGCCCTTTCTTATAGAGCACCCTCCAATTTTTATGCTTTATTCTTAAAGGAACATTTTTTCAAATGGAAAGCCTATAGAATATGTTCCACTGAATCTCTAGAATTTGAAATGACAAACAATTCATGGGAACATATGCGGCAGCTAATACGGTTGGGAATTTTTTAATGTGAATTTTCTATTCATAAAATTTTGCTTCTGAATAGGTAGAAATACCAATTAACTTGTATGTAGGGGAGGTGCAGTTGAGATATTTTATTTCCACCTTAAGGCATAAATCCATATGGTGTGATAAAAGGGAATATTACATGAAAGAAGAAACTAATGTGGGCCTCTTAATGAGGCATGATCTTCCAACACCAGAAATATTCTTAAGGAAATATACTACCCAGATTTATTGCCTACAACTGGTGGACAATATAAAGAAAGCATATCAACTTGTGTGTTCGACTTCAAGGGGTATGTACTTCCAAATTTTAATATGTCTTTCTTTGCTTGCCAACAATGCTATGGATTACTTCCAGAATTTTGGAAAAAGAAAGAGGTTATATCTCCAACTAATCTCCAAGTGGTCGAGTTAGAGACAAAATAAATATGCAAAATCATGTTATAAATGCAAGAAAAATGGGTAGGTATGAGATTTCGACCACCACATGTATATAACAATGGTTCCCATATGGAACAATACATAGGATTAGCTAGCTAAGAGCTACAAAATAAGGAGGAAACGTTAATCAATTTTTTTGGGTTCTCAGTAATACAAAATAAGAAGAATCATGGTTCACTTTCACAAATGAATTGATTGTACACACATTGTAGAATCCTGAATAGAAAGCATACGAAGGAGGACCTGCTAATCCCTAAATGTGGGGGAGTGACGAGACTTGTTAATTCCTATGTAAACCCCATTTTTGTTTCATCATTTTATACTATTATTGATATTCACATTTTGAAATTAATAACTTAATATATTTAAAATTATGTTTTGTGCATAAACCTTGTTCATTTTAATCGAATTTATGATTCTTTCAATGAATTGAAATAAATGTGTATAGGTTCCAACAAGTGGATGAAGGAAATATCTTAGGCCCATCACAGGACTCATACATATCCCAATGTAGGAATCACTTAAGCATTGGCATAGGACTCACTTGAGCACAGGACTCACTAGGCATTGGTGTAGCGCCCGCTTTGGGCGCAAGTCTCACACTATGGAAGTGCATGAATCGTATGAAGGAAAAAAGGACTTAGACATCAAGGAGAAGAGATGATCTAGTTAGCACATGGGTTGCATGATGAAAGGAGCATTGAATGTGTATTATCATCTAGTCATCATGCGACTCACATAGATTATGAGAGTCTAATTTAACATCAAGTTCAACGAAAATGTGAAACAAACGGACAACACAATCTGGTAGTCACCATTATTAAAGATATTTGAATGCATGAGATTTGACATCCTCTAAAATTGCTAAATCATCTCAACCAAGCGCTAATTAAGGACTTCGCTTGGAGTTAACAAGACAAAATCTAATCTAAGTACGACATGCACTTTCTCTTTTAAGTTATAACTCCTTAACAAGAACTTTTCTCGAAGAATTTTTTAGTCAATTATTAGTTAGTTATTAAAATAATTAGTCCTATTTTAGAGTGACAAGGACTATGCTTATTATAAAAAGTGTTTGTAGTAGAATTAGTGTGGTTGGTTGTTGATGAAAGAAGTATTGTATTACATTCAATAAAGTGCATGATTATGAGTTAAATCACCTAGTGTAATTTTCAATCTTGAAACTGGATTAGAGGGAAGGATTAAGGGCACTCCTCCCCAATATAAAGGGAAGTATTGTTTATTTATTCAAATATCTGTTTATTCAAGTATTTGTTTAATTACCAAAATTCAATCACTTTCAACATTTCAATTCGTGAATTTAGTAATCTTTGTTTTATCATAGAAGCCATTTCTTAAATACATTTAGAAATAGTATTTGATTGAATTTAGTAGTTAATGCATGTTTAGGACAATTTCAATATATCTCTTTATTGCAAATAGCCATGGACACCGTGTTGGATTGGAAATCATGAAATAATTAAACTATGAGTATCAACGATGCTCATCACTCTTCCCCCTCACGCGCTCTGTTCTCACCCTATATGATCTCCACCCACCCATTCTACCTACTCATTATCAATGGTTTCTATTCTCTCCCATGTTTAGTCACACCCCAAATTGTTCCACTAACACCTCATCAATTGCATTTGCAATCATGAGTCCAAACATTTTGGAGACTTCCACCCACACCAACTTATCACACTATTTTAAATGAGGTTATCCACCCCATGGTATCACGTTTTCCTTTCCTCCACATTTCAAATTTTCCACATTTAACAAATTAAATGGCACCAGGACCATCAAAACCACATGTATATATTTCGTTATGCATACCACCTCATTCAACATGATTAAGAACTCCTCTACACCTTCCCCTTTCACCCACTGCCAAGAACTTGACTAGTATTCTCGCCTCCCACAACATAACATTTACACATTCACATAACACATTCATATCCCACTTATTCATCCATATTGCACCCAAATAAACATTAGTTGACCTTCACATGCTTTGGCAATCCCATAACAAGTCTATTCTTGATTTATTTTGTGTTGGCATGAACTTGATCACCGCTTCTCATTTCCACTATGACTATATAAGATCATCAACCTCTTTTCCAAAATCTAAATCCCTTACATCTCACACTACTTACAAATTCATCCACTATGTACATTTGACGAGGCCATGCACATGGCACAATTCTTCAAGGATATTCATCTTGGTCATCCTCCTTCCTTACCACATGTTTTAGTTTCCCCTCTCCTACTACACCATCACACTCCCATGTTCACAATTTCATCCAACCAGATCCTCCTCACCTCTCATCACCTTATACACCCACATATTCACATTCATTTCATTCTCCTAGAGCTCATAGATTCATCCAATCCCATCACAAATTCACTCCTTTGACCGAGTCACTTTCTTCTATTCTCCACAAGTTGCTTGATGCCCATATCATCACTCTCCCTCCCATACCACCCCTGCCATTGTGGCGTGCCTCCCATGAAACATGTGCCTATCATCATACTAATGGTCATTCCACTGAATCATGTCCCCAACTTCACAACCTCACTCAAGACCTTATCAAAAAGGGGGACATGTTGTTGATCCTCCATCTCCTCTAACTTCACCTATTAACACCAATCCAATCACTTCCCACACTACTAATATTCCCATTTCTTCCCCATGTGTCATGTATCCATCATCCAAATCATCATTTCCTACTATATCTCAATCACCATGCACACCTAGTATCTCCTCATCTATGTCATCCCCTTCTCAATCTCCACCATCATGTGCTTCCACTTTGGACACAGTCTCATCATCCTCCTTTCTAGATTTCTCCACATTTCCATTGTCTATATCATCATGTGATTATATCTTTCCCACCACATCTTATAATTCATCACTTGGTTACACTCCACTTACCAAAAACCCATTACCACACCTACATTGCACTCTTTATCACATATGGTTCCACTCATTACTTCACCTATCTTACATACATCTTCCACATGCATATCAATTCCTTCATCATCACTCATTCAGGCACCATTCTTTCTTGTGGAACCACCATTGCATCCTATACCATCTATCATTGTGTTCATTCACACTCCTCTTGCATCTATTCCCCATCATTTGTATCCACTTGTTCTTACATATATTCCTCCCAAGTCACCTAGAATTTCTCTAATTGCTTCCCCTCTTTTAGAACATTATTATACATCACCACTCTTTTAGAAACCTTTATTATTATTGGTTCCTCCTTCACTAAAATCATCTATCATAACCACACTACCATTTTTTCTTACACATTTACCTCACAAGCATCATCCACATCCAATTAAACTTTCACATCATTTTGATTTTCTCACACATTCTAATTTGTTTAACATTCACTCTTACATACCCCTTCCTATTCAATGTAACCATCATCTCATTAAACCCATTCATCATAAGACCACACCCTTAGAGCTCATGCTTCCTTCAAACATCAATATGTTCTCCACTCCTCGTCCACATGATATCATCATTAGAACCATGATTCATAACAATTTATGTTCTACCATTGATCTATTTTCATGTCCTCGTCCACCCGACATTATCACACATTCTCCACACTTGACATCTTTCTCATTTGCTTCATCCCCACACTCATGTCCTCCACTCACCACCATTCTATGGCTTTTATTTTCTATCATTTATTCACTCATCATCCACATCATCCAATCCAATCCCATTATCTACCTCATCTATCACTTACTCCTCTACATCATGTATCTTATTCATTCAGTCCATAAACATACTTGGGGACTCTCATTGGTCTTAACTACAACCTTTTGTGCTCCATACATTCCACTTCTCTTTATTTGGCCTGGATTTGAAACATGTCCCGATTCTCCACAAATCCTACACTATCATCATTGATACAAAAACAAACACACAAACCTCTAAAAATAGCCAAACATCTTTCAAATTAAAAAATCCTATATATCCCAGAAATTGTATAAAATAATGCTTGCTCATGGATATTTTTCCAAATTTTCTCCATTCATTCATATGTCATTTCAATTAATTGTTCACTACTACATACTTCACTTACAATTCATTCATGTTACATTTTTAGTTTACTTCACAATTTTTGGTGAACTCTTGATTATCTTGTTGTCATGTTTTGTGAGTCAATAATATCTACTACAATTACTTGGACTTAGTCTCCCCTTGCTTGGTGAATTAAGAATGATTTTCCTCTTCAATATCCATATAATATCACACACATAATAACTTATTGTGAAGACCCTAGGGAATTATTTGTTGATGTTTTCCAATGTCATCTCCATAATCACTTCCACTCCCTCCATCAAGCCATTTGTGGTTCTAAACCCCTTGAAAAAATGAGAGAGATGAATATCATGTAAAAAAAAAGTAAAAGTCCAAATTCATAATAAAATAAAAAATAAGAGCAATATAAAATTCTCTCTCTCTCTCTCTCAGGGGTCTTTTTAGTATCTCTACCAAGGCTATGGATTCCTAGCTAGCAGTAGAGAAATAATACGAATAAAATCAAATGTATCTCTGTTGGTGGCTATAGATGATTGGTTGGAAGTAGATAAATGAATTGCTTACAATTACCTTCCATTCCATCTATCACCAATTAAATATTTCCAACACACCCACACATTGGCTCATGTTTTCAATCATTGTCTTATAGATCTTCACTTTAAGAAGAATTAACTTTCACTTGAACATACAAGATCTAAATAATACATAAGGATATTATGTTGCCATATGATTTTAGAACTTGTTCAAGATATTTTTATATCTCACTTATTGTCTCATGACTCATGCCTTCTCGCTCATCACATGTTCACCAATACTATTATTTCAAACCATGTCAATATCATCCACTACCACTTATTACACTCCATCATTGCAACCATGTCACTTTCATAATTACATTCCACCTCATTTGGAATGAGCATCCATGGGCATTCACTTCCTTCTACACACTTTTACATAATCACCACTTTTCATGTCATTTACCTTGCAATCATTTCTCATCACTTTGGGAAAGGGAAACAATATTCTCACACTCTCTAACTTGCATCCATTTTTATACATATCTATCATCACATTTTCATCTACACATGGCTGGGGAAAATTCTCCTTGCTTCCAATCATCATGCCTTCTCCAAGGTTCATTTTTCTATCATTTATCAACTACCACATTTCATCCCGCATTATTCTAGGACAATATGTGGCTCCAAAATTGTCACTTGAGGGGGATATCACATCAAACCCTTCTTGTCAATCTTATGACATCCAATCATCAATCACCTTAGTCAATTGACTCAATAGTATCTGCCTTGTGAAATCAACCTATCGATCCCTTCACAAAATCTAGTTAAAGTGGCCCATTGTTTACATTTCTAGGTTCTTTTCTATCTATTCAACCATCTAAGCCCTGCAACTACGACAACCATTGTCATAGGGTTAGATGACCCCATCTCATCTTTAGTTTTACGGTGCATCCTACCTATTGTAACACGTAACCCAAAAAGGGGTAAAATATAGACACTATAAAATTCACCTTGTGCATAAGGCATCCTATTATAAAATACCAAAAATTCATAAAACACAATAATCCCAAAAATAAAATAATCCCATAAAATCAAATAAAAATTACAAAACCCCATAAAGTGGTTATAAAAGACACCTCATCATTTATTTACTAACCCTCACCTACTCACATTCAATTATGTCCATCCCACCTACCCATTTAAATTCCTAATGCACTTGTAGACCCTTATAATCTCACCCATCTATACACATTACACCCATATGTGTCACATTCTTCTATACACTCAAAAACCAAAACACCACTCACCCCCATCATTCTAACCCCCGACGCTTTGTGCACGTGATCCCATAATTGAGGTTTTTCTTATTTTCTCACATATTTTGGTATTGAAGGTCTTGGAGAGGTGAAGGTGGATTAAAAGGATAAGTGGAACTTGTTGCATAATTGTTTTAGAATTTTTTAACACAAGTGTTATTCGTAACTACAATTGGCTTGCAATCTCCGTGTGATTTTTAAGGAATTGTAATCGCTGAATGACATGCAATCGAGTCAAGTATAATTTTAATTTACATGCATTATTTTGTCATTTTACTCAATAAAATGTATTTTATCTCCTTAAATGGTTAGGGATATGAATTAGGTAGGTCCCCTAACCACAAAAAATAACTAAAATTTTTCTAAGTGTGATTGTGTGTAGGTTATAGATTTAGATCAAGAAGATTTTACCCACTTTATTCAATAAAGAACTCATGATTGCCCCTAATATTTCAATGACAACACAAGCCCATTATTTTAGTAGCATTGATTAGGTTATTGTTATATCAACTAATACATCTTACATGTGGTCCAAATATATGCATACGTGTTCTATCATTATTCCAATCACTATTGGTTTGAAGATCTTTCATACTTTTTATTATGTACTCCCGATGACGCTTCTTACAATAAACCTTGGTAATTATACCTTAGCACCTGATGATTTACCCACTTCCATTACAACTGATGTAATTATATATGCTATGTTGTCCCTAACTTGCATGCATGGTGTTACTCATGATAATCTTACATATGTTACTTTGTGCACATATTGGTATATTTTTATTGGTCATAATGCTTCTATATCACCTCTTATACTTTTGGTTTTCCTTGTGTATCTCCCTCTTTCTAAGGTTGATACATATACTCTCATTACATTTAGTATCTTGTGAATTTCTTATATCCTCATATTCCTCCATTTAATACACCAATGCTTAATTCATACATGGTTCAACATTTTGTCTCTATAGAATTTTCCCCTCATACTCCTATTCACCAATCATCTAAGTCACACATGGCTTCTTGTGGATCTAGTCCACCTTGCTCTCCTCCCAAGGTTTCTATGGAATACACACTTGAGTCACATTATTTGGCACAACTGAGGCCCAAGCCTCCATCTCCCCAAAATCTTCTCCACATCCTCAAGAGGTTCTCATTGGGTAGATTTCTTGCTACTCACCATATTTTGTACATATCTACAAACTAAGATAATATAGAAAAATTCAAATATGTGCAAAAATACAAAATTAGGGTATGTGTATATTACTTAATTGTCAACACTTTACATTACATATGTTGTTGGTTAATTTGGTAGATATCATGCTTTATTTCTTTACACACATGCGTTCACTTGGTATATATAGTTGGATATAGGACACATAAATTGATACATGCTTATAGGAACACTCATGTTTCCTTACATTCTCATCATTTGGGGCATTTCCCCCACATTCTACATATTCTATTGTTCTATTATAGCTTATTTTCACTTCCTCAATTACGATCAATTATATACATTGTGTTCTTTCTATTTTTCAGACTAACATGACTTTCACATGTGTCTTGTACAACGTTGAAATCTCTTGTATCACATATTTCACTCATGTTGGTTACTACATCATATCATCATGTTTTGACACTATTGTTTCATATATACACACTTGTGTGTTTATTGCTTAGTTTCCTTTTTTTTTTTTTTAGGCATACGGGACTTGATTATCTTATGATATCGTGGATGTCCCATGTTTGCATGACCCAAACACTTTTGTATGCTCTTTTATGTAGTTATTTGTAATTGGATGCATTTATTTTGTTTTTTTTTCCTACATGCAATTTTTATACTAGTTTATTTAGTTTCTACTATAGCATTATTTTTGTTGCACACCATGGTTGCCACCATGCGCAAACACATTTATTTTATAGGTACAGGTTCTTCAAGGTGGCCACCTCTTCATCAATTTACACAACTTCTAAGACATCTCCTTTAGAAGTACACACCTATTTCTTTTGATCCACTTGATTAAAGATGGTTTTCGCACATGCTCAAAAGAGGGGGAATCTTTATGGGTTTATTATACATTTTAAGTAGATAGATAGAATTTAAGGGGGAAATGTAGGTAAATACATGGTAGAGGAACTTAGAAATGTATTTAAACATAAACTTTTGTAAAAATCAACGAGAAGATCAAAACCGTACAAACTTATAGAAACCATACGATGCAGTTCGACATCACATACATTTATGACCAAGGGAAATTTAAGCAAATTTTTCAGCATGTTTAGGTTTTCACTTGTTTATATAGGTTTTTCTACAAAATTTCATATTTAGATTACTTGGTTCATATCAAGTCAGGGAATGAAAGTTTTCATTCCTTTTTGTACCAACACTCGGTTTGGTTTCAATATTCTTGGGGAATGGGTATCCTTCCTAGTTCGGTGTTGTGAGCACATGTTCAACATATTTCAATGTGTTTTTCAGTTCATACTCGGTTATTCGTCATATGTGGAGAATTTGGGGGGAGCCTATTCTCACTTGTACGATATTTCCTTATTTGCAAAATCAGGTCTAGATATGTCTACAACAATGTGATCAGTGGGGTTATGGAAGGAAAAGAAGCAATTAAGATATTTTTGGGTGGGATTTCTTCTCTTATTACACTTTAAGGGGAAGATATAAGATTTGTTGAATAACTTTGATACACAGTATTCTTCCTTTTATATGGGTACATTTGTACATCTTTCCTCTTCCTCTTGCACATTTTTGTGTTGGGTTGCATGACCTAACATTTCAATTTCTCCTCGATATTGATTGGGGACTGATCACCCCATTCCTTTAATGAAGTTCAAAAATTAAAATCTTCAAGAAAAATAAAAATATGAGAAAAAGTGTATTCTTTCCTTGTTTACATATTTTGACTTTAAATATATGTAAATAAAAATACTTTTTGTTACATGTTCTATTTAAATTATGATTAATTATCTATCATGGACATTGACTACACTTTATATTACAAGTTTCATCATGGAGCATGCCAACACCAAGCACAAAAATCAACTACAAAACAAACATTCAAGAAAAGAAAAAGTGTGTTTACACACTCAGGGTACAATTTCCTTTAAGAATGTAATTTTTAATTTCATCCTTTAAAATGGGGATAATGTAGACACTCAAATGTGGTAATTTACAATTTGGCAACCCTTTATTTAACTATGAATTCTTGCAATGAAAAATTTTACTTCTCCATTCCCACGTAGCACTTTTTAAGGTTCATTTTGATATGTTTTATCCTCACACCATGACATGTTGAGCCATCCCAAGAATTCAATGCACAAAATCTACAAAGAAACATCCTTTTACCATCTCCAAAATTCATTTGACACATTCTTTTCTTCTGGTTAGGAATTTACACTTTGGTCAAGACCGTACCATACATTTTTGACCTCTTTGTACTTTCTTAGACAAACATGTCTTCCAAATGCAATTTCAAATTCAAATATTTCATTGGATCTTATACTTCATATGGGTCATCCTTTCTTATAAAAATAATCTACAAAACCATATATAAGAAATTAAACACTACCTCATTTTATAACTTGCAAATTCTAGATGAAATGAAATAGAGCACTCATTTCATACACTTGCAAAAAGGCATCCAAATATACATAAATCTAGGAATTGGACATATGAAATCATTATGGCAACACCCACATTAGGTTTAAAGATGAAAACTAGGTCAAGGTAACTATATCTCTCATCTAAAAGCATCCAAACATCCTCTCTCCAAGTTCTTTAGTAAGAGCCAAGTCAAAGAAATCATGGTCAAAGCAATTGAAAAAATTGATTCATCAATCATATATCACATGCTAGGTGGATAAAGACGTGTGATTTAAGGCCTCTCTAGAGTAGTTCCAATGTCATAGGTGCACGGGGTTCTCACAACCTTTCTAATTTTTGTTTAGTATGACTCTTAATCCATGGATATGGTTTGAGGTATTGTTAATTACATTCAAAGAGATTACATACATGTGTGATAACTAGGGTTTGACAATGAAAAACACATATGAGAAGGCAAACAACCCAAACAATTACATAGTCAGGCTCAAATTAGGTCTAAGATTGTATGGAAGGGGTTGAACCATACAAGACATTCTTGATCTGATTGTATGGTCCTAAACCAAGTGCATTTACAATTCCTATCTAGGTTTTAAGGGTTACTTAGCTTCAGATCTTCCTATTTCTATGTTACATAGTCATAGATCTCTCAAAAAATCACCAAGATTCATCTAAGTGCTCATATACATCTGCTTTGTGTTTTGATTGCATATTAGGTTGATTTGGTGTATGTTAATTATTTCCATCTGATATGAATTGAAAATCTGAATTAGTACTTGCATTGTATCATATTTGTTATATTTGTAAATTAAATCTAATATAATCTACACCTAAGTAAATTGACTTAAAATTTAATTATGGGTTGAATAGAAAGAGACACTATTTATTTGGGAAAACCCTTTAGGGTAAAATAATCCATCATAATAACCCCTATTTATTACTTTAACTTGAACCAACATAAACATATAATAATGATCTTAAAGACACCATAACATCATTACATACAAGACTTACATGCACACTCAACCACATCTTCAACATACAACCATCCAATACTAATCCATAGTGATCTTCAACAAATTTCTCCCATAGAAAACATGTACTTATATAATTTTGCACCAACTTAAAATAAAACTTGATTGGGTAAAAGGAAATATACGAATAAAGCTTTAAGTAATCCAAGAATATGAGACATATTCAAACATTTGTAATCTAACATTTCTCTTCCAATTATCTCGATCTCTTATAATTTTCATTACAAAACTTCATTCTCCTTCAACTCCCCTTGAGAATCCAAGGAAAATTATTTCATGGAAGTAGCAATTAAAATTCTTCTTCATCATCTAAAATGGATGGTCCATATAGGTGTAAATTATTATAATTTACTATTGAGCACATCCTCATGAAGTGTGACAAGTCAAACTTGAAAGTGTTCTCTCCAATCTTCTCTAGTATGGTGAATGGTTCATCCTTTGAAGGTTTGAGTTTTATTACTTGTTTGTAAATCCTTTCCTTTCTCAAGTATACATATCTTGTTTTGAGTATATGGTCTTTACATTGCATGGTATTTACGAAACCATCACAATACAAACACTTATGGTTATATAACATTGTTACAGATTACACAATCGACTTGAACATAAAACCATTTTGATAGGTAAACAAGATCCTATCTATATGAAATTATGGTTTTGTGACCAAATTTCATTTAATTTCTTTGGATCCATGTTGAATTTTGAAACCTATATCGAATGTGTTTAGCTGATGAAGATGTAATTTATGGATCTTTAAAAATCATACCTACTTTTTTGAGTGGATTTTTATCCCACAAAAGCTTAATGTGGGAGGAGATAAAGGAAAAAATATCCAACCTTCTCCTTTTGGTAACACTTTACTTTCCTTGATGTCTATCCTTTCATTTCACATTTTCAATGCACTTGTAATCCTTTATGTATTTCTTTTTTTTTTCTAAAAACATATCCTCCTCCAAATCCCTTAGAAATACAAGATAAATTCTTATATAGAAAGTAGCAATTGATATTATTATTCCTCATCTAGTTGTAGACACCAAAATTGGGTCACACTCCCCTTGGTCCCTTTTTGAATAACTAACTTACATATATGCACCTAACCATGGCCCCTTTTAACCCACCTTAATATTAATTTAATTATCTATAATTAAATTAATACCCATTCTCACCCCATTTATTAATTTAATTACTTTAATTAAATGGATGCACACCTCACCTAGACACCTCACCCAGACACCTCACCATGGATCTATTTATAACATGTTTCCATAACTAACTAAGACTTAGCCCTACCTACCTTAATGAGCTAAGACTTAGTATAACCCTAAAAACACATGCATATCCTCCCTCTAACCAAATTCCCACTCATTAAAACGTAACCTTATGTTTGGATCCGCAAGAATAGACTGAGTTGGCCCAAAGGATCACCAAGATCTGGCATTTTTAGTAAACCTAGGATTTCCCACCGTAACCGATGCTTTGATCAACCCTAAACCAACGCGGTCACCCTAAACCACCATCGGTTACCTTATATTCCTTTTGGTAACCTTGTTTGAGAGGTTGGCCACATTCTCGAGTTTTTGAACGAAGGAGATCTACATGCAAGCAAGAACCAAGAGCCCTTTCACACATCCAGACAGCCATAGCCAACACCAAGACTAATCCAAAGGTATTTTGCATTCACAACAACATTCCAGGAAGCACTATTGGAGAACTGAGCACAATTCCATAGATCAACTATCACCAGTATCTCCAACCACCTCTCCACCACTACGGACATTTAGAACCCTTCTAAACTCCAAGTAAGTTAGTTTCTCCTCTGTCACTTGTAGTTTTATTCTCTATTTGCCTTCATCTATCCCTCATCTTTCTATCTATCAACCACCCCATCACACCCCACCTAAAATTCACAAAATCCTATCCCAAAACCACCTCCCTCCGTAGACCTTACAAACATCCTCCAAACTCTCTGTAGAAATCACAAGAAGGACCCAAAACTCATTCTACAACATCTTCCAGTTCCCCACAGTCACCAAAATCAGTTAACCCTAACCATGGTCGGTCTATCCTACACCGATATTAGTCTACTTAATCGATATCGATTGTTGTGATTGTTAACCCAACCTAACAACTCAACCCATAGCCTACCCCAAACCTCACTCAGAATATTACCACACATGTTTTGGACCTATCACCTCACCCTCCCCCACAAATACCTTTCCAAATCTCTGTTCCAAGACAGAAGAGAGCCCAAACACCCTCCACCTAACTCCCTTCCACTTTCCAAGAATCGATATCGGTCACCCTAAAATGGTATCGGCCATACCTAAACCGACATCGGTCACCCGACTAGCATCGGTCTCTCTCTCGATAAAACTGCCAAACCAACAACTTAATTACCTCACCCAAAATAACTAAAATCTCACCCAACCTTGCCAAGACTCCATCTGTGACCTGTAGACCACTTGTACTACCCACAACCCAATCTAAAACCTTTACCTACATAGCATTTTAGTATTTAATCAGATCAATGCTTGATAGTAATCTAAGGCACCCAAATCAGAATGCTAGCACTAGATTCTTTTATTTACATGTTCAAGTTATTTTATATTGATTTATAAATAGTGGATTGATGGCCTTCCAAGAAGTATCATACTTCCTAGATCTAGCATACGCTAAGCAGTCCACTATTATATGTTATTTAATCCTCTTTTTGTGGTCTTGTTATGTATTTCAGATAGTTCCTTCTATCCAAAAGGAAGCTCTCACATTCAGCATTGGATCAAGAAGTCAGAACATGCGCAACGACCTTCAAACCGACCATTGTAATAATAGGTATTCCTCCTTGGCCCACACCCTTATCTATTTCATCTAAATCCTTAAAGAAAATGGTGAAACATTTTGGCACGCCCGGTGGGACCCATCTGAGGTTCCTTGCATTTTATTCATTCCTAGGTGAAAGTTGTGTGTTTGTTTCCCTTTTGAAAAGCTTCCACATTAATTTTCTTCTCTGGAATCTTCCTCTCTTTCTATTTTCTAAAAGCAATCGTGTTTTTGGTGCTATAAAAAGAATACTTCTTTTCTTTCATTAGTATTGCATTAGTGAAAGAGCATCCCTCTTCCTATTCACTACTTGCTACATCAAATATCACACTTCGATTTGGGTTTAAAACACTTGCATAGCATTTTGATTTGTTGCATTTTAGCTCACATTAAAATAAGGAAACCTATATGTTGGAAGTCATGCCCAAATTGATGGTTGACATAATCAATCATAGAAAGCACATACTTTCTCCTCTCTCTTTGCCAAACTACACAATTTAAAATATACTAATCTTCTTAAAAACAACCTCTCACCCAAAATAAGTTGTCAATGATCACATGATCAATGAATTGACAAGTGAGAACCCAATCTGGTTATCTCTCGCCTAGTACCCCATCGAGGATGGCCCACCCTACCATAACATAATCTGAAACCTCCTTTAGAATTTCCTTCTTCGTAGAAATCCTTCCCAACCAAAAACTCTACTATAAATTCACGAGTTAGTCTCTTAAATAGCATAAGATAAACACACTAAATTCACTTGTTGGATGACGTATCTTTCTTAGTTTTTGCTTGACTTGCGTTTTGAGGTGTGAGGATACGATTCTTCATTTTTCTCTTTTGCCTTTCACACTCCGCCATCATAGTTGGAGTATTTTGACTTTCTCTTAGTGTGTAAGGACCTCATCTGATCATCCCCAAACTTCTTGAGTTGATTATTCATCCAATCTAAATTCACAAAAATACATTTTTCTTCATTCTTCATATTTCACGATGGCTCAAGGCATCGGTCCAAAGCAACCACCGTTGGTTTACATCTGATCGCCATCGGTTTACCTAACCAGTGTTGGTTCCTTGTTCTTTTGGTTAATTTATCCAAAAGACACTTATCTCATCTTCTCTTTTGTTTCGAGTCTACGTGTATCATTGTACTCTTTGTACTCCAATAACAATCATCAAATCCAACTTTCATGTCTGCGGTCATCAAATTCAGCCTCATTTGCTTTGAAAAATTTGCTTCCTCATAATAATCGTAACGGTTCCTATAATCGCTATCGGTCACCCCTTAACCAACATCGGTTAGTGCGATGGTGTTGGTCACTCTAGTTTGATTTTAATCAAAAAATTTACCAACTTTCCCTTTCGGATATGTTTTGTCCCATCTCTACTATTCCTGTGTGTCATTTATAGAGTACACTTCACCGATTGTGTAGGGCAATGCCTTCCCATCAGGCACACAGCTGGAAGAGTTTCTCTTTCACTTGGCCCCGTCCTTCGGGACTAGGGAGATTAGCCACGAGGCCTCCTTAAGGCTGGGTGGAAGTAATACGGTGTTCACCAGGAGCATTCCCTAGAGACTCCCACCTGCATGGTGGGGTCGGTATCACTAATTGCATACAACAGATGATGTATGTTACTCACTGGGAGGTAACAGAGATCAGGTTTCACTGTTGTGTGCAAGATCAGAGTTGTAATCTGAAGTCAAGGGGTGATTCCTAAGACTACGCTTGCCCCTGACCGTCCTGAGCAAGGAGCTCTTCCAGTTTAGGAAAATAAGGAAATTCACTGATATACGCTAATTCACATGGTGCTGACTCACAACCAAATTACCGCCCTCATATTTCATGCCAGCCGTCAGCCACTCCCACCTAGTCCATCACCACATTCATTCATCCTGTCACCTATGGATCTGACTCACTCATCCCCATCGTTACCAGTGACAAGGAGTTCACAAGACTCCTCGACCAAAATCTCACTTCCCTCCAATACTACCTTTCTCATTCTTCCACCTGAGATTCCTCGGGATAGTTAATATATGACATGCCCATATCTATCCCTCCTGATCTCTCGCCCCCACTTTTGTGTTGGCTAGCACCATCCTCGATGCTACCATCGTCCACTTTACCACCTATGGTGTCTCAACTAGACCCCACATCCACTATAACTACAACATCTACGTCATCTATCATGCCCATGACATCGATGGTCCCTCCAATAACCATTTAGTATAGCCCCATCTGTACCCGCCACTTCACATATACCCATTACATTGCAACCACCCCCGGTGTCGGTAGCTTACACCCCTTTTCAAAACCTAGTCTTTCTATCCCACAGTCCTTACCCCCAATCACCACTAGATTTGTTACAACTACCCCACCCACTTACACATACTACCAAAAACCCCCAACCTCATCTATCGCTTATTCTGGATATGTTCCACCTACATCTATTCCTCCTGTGCAGTTCTCATACTCAGCGCCACCATATACTAACATACCACCCACCTCATACATTCAACATCAACCCCCTTTTTCTGCAGGGGGCACCCATTCATCCCAACCTACTAACGACCTCATTAAAATGATGATGGAAAAGATGTAGACCTTAGAAGCATCTATTTCTAGCTCCCATAATTCTTTAATGTATGATGAAATCTATAACAAGCCTATCCATCCATCTATTCCCATTTTCCCTACCCCCGTGCATTGGGAAATGCCTAAATTCAATCGGTTCAACAGTAAAGAAGACCCATAACAACACTTGCGGTCGTTCAAACATGGGTGCTACCTAATCACCCACGATGACACTTTGCTCCTACAAACCTTCCCAATGTCCTTGATGGGACCGGCATTGGATTGGTATAGTGGACTACCTTGACATTCTATTTATTCCTTTAATCAAGTAGCCTAAGATTTCTTAGATCATTTTTCAATCAATGTTACCAAGAAAGTCACCATGACCGATTTCTATTCAACCCGACACTATGAAGACAAATCTATCGGAGGTTTAGTTGCCCCAATGGTGGAGTCTTATTAACCAATTGAAGTTCCAACTACCTCAAACAGAAATTATTGAGTTGTTCTCTAGATCTTGTGCCAGACACATCTCACCAACTCTAAAAGTTCAAACCTTTTAAAACTTTGATGAAGCATTCACCATGGCCCAAAAACTGGAAATTTGTGTCATTGAAGAAAAGAAGATCTAATTATGGAACAAGAACACCCCATTCAAATCAAACGATTCTTCTTCATCTTAGAAACCTCAAAATAACTATTCAAAGCCCAAAGGATATGCCAACATGGTAGTCCTCAAGGCGAGTCCACCTCATCCTTCTAATCAGGCCCAACCTTCTTCCAATCTTTCTCCTATCTAGGCCTTTCACTCCAGGGGAACAACGGAAGTACACTTCAATTGGAGATCCCTATTCATCGAGTTTTGGAAAAGTTTCTTAAAGTGGAGCCATTATAATTCCTACCATAAAACCTCATACAGGTTTCGATCTTGGTCTTCCCATGCCAACATGGTATAAAGAACATGACTACTGTAATTATCATCATGTTAAAGGACATAGTGATGGTAACTACATAACTTTTAAAAACATTGTTCAAGAGATGATAGATGATGAATACTTATCATGGAAAACCTGAATGTGCAAGCAAATCAAAATTTGCACATCTTCAAAAATTCATTCCCTAATCATAAACCATCGTTTAATCAAAATAGTGAACCTTCATCCAAAGCAATGAATGTCCTTGAAGTCCATGCAATTTTTTTATATCGTACAAATGTTCCTCAAAACATACCCACTTCATCTATTAAGGAAATCTTGGCATGACATCCTCCACCCCGAGAGGAGCATACCTATTCTACTCCTCCACCCACAGAGGAGTCCCCCCCATCTTCCCTTTCTCTCACAGAGGAACCCACAATTTCTAATGATGTCATTTCATCATCTTCCTCCCAACCTATTGAACTGTCAAACACTTTTTATTCTCCCATCCACATGGAGAATCATTATCACCTTCTCCTCCACTAATGGATAAGTCTACCTCACCCAACCTATTATCTCTCCTACCCATGGGATACTCGTCAGACATAACACTACCTATTGGGGCAGTTCTCCCCAACATCCCAAGACCCCATTGATGTGATCTCAGCTCTATTACCTATAGAATATGAAGCTAGCCAATTCCTTGTATCACAAACATATTTCACAGGGATTGTAACCCAACCCATTCCATCCTCTTCTTCAGTAGTCCCATTTTCATGGCTGGTTAATTGGTTGGATTACGTTGATCATTCCATGCTATGGGGACATCTTTGGCTCCCGTTTCGACCCAAATGCAAATGTTGCCTAAGGATACTTCCATGATCTACCCAAATGTATTTTCAGAAACCAAATCAACTAACCATACCAATTAGAGTAGATTATTCTTCCTTCTTCATTGTACCTCCATCCAAACCTATACCCATAACTACAAATGTTCCCAAACCTAAAAACCTACCCACACCTATCCCTCACCCATATCTAGACTCGTCACTACTCTACTTAACTACGCGACATCAAGCCTTACTCACCCACCTGTCGGACTAGACTTAGCTGTGTATCTTCAACCCGCACCAACATTATCCTCCACCTAAAAGGATAACCCAACCTTCTAGGCTGCATACACCGGTCTACTTTACCACACCTTTGTCACCTTCCCCCCTTCCATCCATCCTAGGGCCCCATCCATCAACCTTGACCAAATAGTCTCATACCCAAGGCTAGTCAAAATATAAACAACCTACTCGTGCCTCACGAGCCTTTGTTACATCTCATCCACCCAAAACCAAACTCCCTCACCTTCACCACAAACTTCCACTCTATACCTCCGCTACTATAACCCCAACCTTTCCTATACGACTTCAACCAATGCCATCTACCCAACCTCTACCAACCACCACCACCACAACTTGGTTTCCCCCATGGGTAACCCGTCCTCTTCCACCATCTACTTTCCCTTCTACATCCCGTACCCCATGTCACCTTTACCCAAGAAGGTGCAACCCAAAGATAAGAACCCACTACCCTCCAATAAAGTAGTCAAACAAACAAAACCTTCCATCTAGCTCTTCTACCCCACCTTTACCCAAGTAGATGCCATCAAAACATAAGACCCTACCACTCATCAAATCAGTAGACCAACCCATTCCCCCTCCTATAAAACCTCTTCCCTCACAATCATCCACACTTGTACCCAAACCTACACTCACTTCCCATTGTGATCTATTAGCGGGGTCCTACGCCAACATTTTAACCAATCTCTTAGATACTTCCATCATCACATTACCACCACTTCGACCTTACAATCCTCTCGATCCAAACCACAAGGGTTTAATGAAACCAAGATTTTTGCCTACCATCTTGTGCCAGGACATGATGTCGAAAATTGTAAGGCTCTGAAGACCGTTCTTCTTCAAATTTGTCCTCTTGAACAAAATTTTGACGATGAAAACCTTCTTGATGAGGACCATGCTCCACCTTCACCTATCACCATACATCATCATCCTTTACCCATTCAGTGATCAATATCTCCACCCCCACAACCATTTTTCCCACCTCCAAAATTTGAGATCAACATGGTCCATATTAGAGAGTTGGCCAAACCACCACCCAAATTTCAATGCACCCTACTCATTTCACAAGGCTCTTATCCATTGCTAGGTTTTTCCCCTCATGTCATTATACCTTTCATGACACACCCTCTCCATCCACCTCCCCTTAGATTAACATGGTTCACGTTGCTACCCACACTCAGAAAGACAAAGGCAAAGAAAAAGAAACTAACCCATCAACCAACATTGTACCTAATATACCATTTGTACCCACACCCAAAATCAGCATCCGTGGACTTACATGCCCTATCTATTGCGGGGTTACCCATCACGCGATGATAAAACAATTACATCAATCCCCTCTAAAGATGTCATTGTATGATCTTGTTCAAACTTCTAAATCTCATAGAAAAACCCTTATTGAGGTTCTACAATCCATTGAATTTTACCCAATGACCCCACACTAGTGGCCTCCATTATTACCCCTCACCATGTGGCCTCACTTACCAAATCATCTCCTTCTTCTACCCCCATTCTCGCTCTTAGATCGCCTCCCTCAACTTCTCTAATGAGGAGATTGTACTTGTCCAGTCACATGACCCTGATCCCACCCTATTCATTTCCATCTATATCAATAACATACATGTACGATGCATCATGATTGATGGTGGTGCTAGAATTAACATCATCTCCTCCCACACATACAATCAAATGCGTATCGATTCTAACTATATGCATAATAACCTGGTTATGTTGTGCTCATTCAATGACGCCATCACCTCCACCCTTGGCACCATTATCCATCATGTTTGCTTAGGCCCTCACACTATCCTGGAATAATTCTACATCTTAGAAGGAGAGTTCCAGTATAACCTATTGCATACCTGGATTCACATCATGGGTTGTGTTCCTTCAACGTTACATTATTATGTCAAATTCAAGCATGAAGGACATAACTACACCATCCCCACTAACCCATCGCCATTCAAAACTTGCAACATGTTGTACCGACCCAACGATGTACTTGTACTAGTCAAAACATCTACCACCACTCCCACTTCTCCTTCACCCACAAGCCCATCCACCAATGCCGCCACCACCTCTCCTGCATCTAATTCTTCTATTCCTACTTTCGTTGTAGCCTCCACAGCTGACCACTCTACTTCCCAACCAAACCGATACACCTCCCATCCAATCATCTAGTGAATCATCTATCTCAGCTACCCCCGATTCTAATCATCTAGTGAATCATCTATCTCAGCTACCCACATACCTACTACCAATCCCTTAGAAGGCATTTTTCAACACCTCACTCTAGGGGAGTATCACCTATACAATATTAACACATTCCTTACTCCACAATATTATGGATACTCCAAGTCTCGGCACCCTCGTGATGACTACCACATGGGTGAGGTTTTCCCTTATGGTTCTCCCCACCTTCGCACTAACCTAACATATGGGGGACTTGACATTTCCACCTATTCACCTGAGCCTCCTTCCCAAACATGACCATTTTCATCTGACCTCCAGTCCCTTACTAACTATCGCTTCACCCACACTTTCCTCCACCATTGCACATGGAAAGGATTTGGCTTCAGTTTTTATGAACAAGGCTACCATATTGTCATTTCTTGTACCACCCGTAAACACAATGACCGTAGTGGCATTGGATTTGTCACACCACCTCCCAAGAAGGCCCGCATCGACCTCATTGAGGAAGACAAACCTTCTCCACCCCATCCACCCACATCGCCATCTTCACCCACGGATTCCATAGATCCTAAATCTATTCCTCCTAAAAAAAAATTGTAAACACAATTTCCTTGGGACCTCTGACCTATCAACACGATGGCAAGGATCCCTCTTCTCTCCCCTTCCTATATGCTAACATGATCGATGACGATACACCTTCTATTAACATTGTTCAAGGTCGCATGATGATTCCATCCTCACCTACCTTAGTGCGGAAGATTCTTATATTCATCGGTCATTACTCTCGAGACTCAAACCATGTCAAATGAATCGACTCTATCAAATCAAAATCCATACTCGATGACAACTGTACATTCTAAAGATAGGCCAGTCTTTAGATGTTGTTAAACATGAAGATTTTACCTCTTTCCTCCAGGACCATAGCAACGATTTTTCTTGGTCTTATGCCGATATGCTCGGTATTGACCCAAAAATTGTGGTCCACAATATCGTAACCATTCCCGATGGTAAATCCATAAAATAAAAACTACAAAAATGCATCCTTGCATTGTGTTTCTTATCAAAGAAGAAATTCAGCATCTTCTCTCGATTTCCTTTATCCTACCCATTGACTATCCCCAATGGATTTCTAACATCATTCCTATCACAAAAGTGACAGGGGGACTCTGCATTTACATGTAGACATCTAGGATCTCACCTAGCTTGTCCCAAAGACAATTTCTCTCTACCAAGCATTAATGAACTAGTTGATCTCACGCGCCACCATGAAATGCTATAACTCATGGACGGTTTTCTCAAGTTATAATCAAATATTACTTGCTCTAGAAGATCAACACAAGACTTCCTTCATCACCCCTTGGGGACCTTTTACTATCAAGTCATGCCTTTTGGCCTTAAAAATATTGGTGCTACATATCAGCGAGCCATGACTTACATCTTCCATGACATCATGCATCACATATTGGAAGATTATGCGTAGATGATATTCTTACCAAATCCAAACATCGGGCCAAACATCTAACCGTCCTTAAGGTCATCTTTAACTACCTCATCAAGTATTGTGTTCGTCTTCAACCAAAGAAGTGCATCTTTGCGGTACTTTTAGGAAAACTCCTTGGTTTCATTATTTCTTTACGTGGCATAGAATTCGATCCTACTAAAGTAAAGGCTATTCTAGAAATGCCTCTACCTACTAATCTCTGACAACTTTAAAGCTTTCAAGGTAAGTTGCAATCAATTCATCATTTTATCTTGCAGCTTTTTGACCGTTGTCAACCATTTCATCATCTCCTCAAGAAGGATGTCTCATTCAAATGGGATGATGAATGCTACAAATCCTTTGACACCTTAAAACAATACCTTCTTCAACCACTAGTGCTCATTCCCCCTAAGGATGACCAACCATTTTACCTATACATTTCCACCACTAACCATTCTTTAGGTGTCATGCTCACTCATCGCGACAAGCAACACAGAGAGAAAGTGGTTTATTACATAAGTCATACCCTTTTGGACTATGAAACTAGATACACCCATGCCAAAAAAAACCTTCTTAGCCTTAGTTTTCATCACCACCAAACTTCACCATTACCTACTCAACCACAAAACCTTCGTTGTTACCAATACTAACCCCCTACACTACATGTATGCCAAACCCTATCAACATCAACATGCCGCATGTTGGCTTATGCTTCTTGCCGACCTTGACCTTGAATTCACTCATCAAAAATCCATCAAAGGCCAAACCATCGTTGACCAACTAGCAGATGCACCTCTTTCTAGAATCAACCCTCTAACTTTGATTTCCCAGATGAATCCATAGCTACCCTCTCCTTGTACAATACCACTTACCAAGTGTCAACGTGGGGGCGGGGTTGGTGTTATCCTCATTCCACTTGATGGTGAACCTATGCCTTTATCTTTCAAACTAGATTTTGATTGTACAAACAATATCACTAAATACAAAGCACTCATATTGGGTCTTTAGGCTATTTATGCCTTAGATGTTAAGTCAATCAATATCTTTGGTGATTCCCAACTGGTCATAAACCAAGTCAATGGTATATACTAGTGTCATAATGAAATACTTCAAAATTATAAACATCACGTAGACATACTTTTGACCACCTTTGACCATTACAAACTTCAAACCACCCCCATTCTACCAATAAGTTTGTGGATACCATGGCTACTTGGCTTCTCAGATACCTACTTTTCCCACCGATTCTAAAATATTTGTCACAATACAAAGGTTACAATCACCCTCTTATTTACCTCGTGAGGTCTACTCCGTCGGAACCATTGCACCTAACCCACGTGACCTTTGGTATAAGTAGTTTGCAGACTATCTTTCCCTTTCCATTCTACCTTCTAATCTCACTCGTAATGGACAACATGCCTTTCTTAAAAGTGTCTCTCGCTATGTCATCATGGGTGGTCTCCTTTATAAGCGCGGCTTTGATGGTATTCTCTTACAATGCCTTACAAGTTCTAAAATTCCCTACACCATCAAGGAAGTTCACGATGGAATTTGTGGAGGCCACTTTAGTGGTTTAGCTATCACAAAATGCACATTCTTTGCCTTGGCTATTATTGGCTAACCCTAAACCATGATTGTTTTGACTATTTCAAACATTGTGTGAAATGCCAGCAACATGTTAATCTTCATCACACACCTAGTCATGCCTTACATGTCGCACAAGACCTTTGGCCTTTCTCTTAATGGGGCTTGGATCTTGTCGAGAGATCAATCCCATTCTTCACAATGCCATCAATGGATTATAACTGCTACTGAATATTACACTAAATGGGTAGAAGCCATCCCCTCATTTCTACAAAAGCTGAGAAAATATGTGAATTCATCAACCATCACATCATTTTTCGCTTTGGCATCCCTCACCGTCTCATCACTGATAATGGAAAGCAATTCAAAAAAAAAACCCTACGTAAGTTGTGTGATGCTTTTGGCATTCAATTAATTTTCTCGTCACCTTATTACCCACAAACTAATGGCCAAGTAGAATCAACCAATAAAACTTGAACAAAATTCTTATGAAAGTAGTTGATGATACTGGGAAGGATTGGCATACGCACATCCCCTTCACCTTGTGGGCCTACCGCACTAGTATTCACACTTCAACTACTACCACACCTTTTTCTTTGGTCTACGGTACCGAGGTTTTCTTGCCTCTCAAAGTCCAAATTCCATCTCTCCGCATCTCACTACAAGACATGCTCAATGATGATGAATTTTGTAGGATCGTTTGGCGCAACTTGAGTTATTAGATGAATATCATCTCAATGCTCTTGACCATCTCCAAATCTACTAAAAATGTATCAAATGTGCCTATGAAAAATGTGTCCACAAACAAACCTTTCAGGTTGGAGACCTCGTCTTGAAGGAAAATCAACACAACCAAAGAATAGAAAAGTAAATGAGGAAAATTTTCTCCTAATTGACTTGGACCCTATATCTTTACCCATGCCTATGGATCAGGTGCTTATCGTTTGTCTTTTCTCGAAGGTAAACCCAAAACTTGAGCCTCTCAATTCCTTGTACCTTCGACCATTTTATTGTTGACATCAAGTCCTATATCACTTTCTGTCAATTGACCACTCGTCCCTTGAGCGTTGTTCACCTCCCATATTACCCATTTTTTAGGATCAATGACTAAACAAGGATCATGTGATTACCCATCACCTTTCAACCTTATCTTCAATATGAGTATCACGGCTCTACTCACAACATGATTCTCATGGATACTTTTCATATTTTAAAAAAGATGGAATCCCATGGTCATCCATCACTTGAAACCACCTCTTTCATAGTTAACCCCTATGTGTTATGGTTTTGTCTTCTAAACAAGAACCTAATCTTCCTCTCTAATATTTTCCATGACTTAAAATGTCCAAAAAAAAATGGGATTCAACTCCTTGAGTCAAACTTCCAAAAAAAAAAAAGATGACTACCTCAAAAGGGACATCTCTTCTCTCTACCTCACCGCTATAAATAGACTACTCCCTTGAAGGACAGCTATATAAAGTCATTGCAAAATACAATAAAATGTTTAGAAGCTTCCCACATCAATCAACTTCACGAAGACCTCAAGGAGATAATATACTCATCCCATATAGACTTCCCACATCGATCAATCTATTAAAAAAAAAACAAATGAAGAAAATGATAAAAAATTGTCATGGACTTGCCTATTTTTGATCCTGGGTTTCTTGCTAGGTAAACATATTGTTATACACTAAGTTATGCTAAACCACCCACTTTCACCTCATTTCCTTTTCACCCTAATTTTCTCTCTGCTCAAGGACTTACTACAACTGTGACATTTCATGATCATGTGACTTTATTCACCCTTAGAATAGTCCATTATGTAATGCCTTTAGGGTCTTACATTCATAAGCCCATCTGGGGTGTGGTAGACTCATTAGGGTTCTTATCAATTACATGGCTCTTTTACCACCTCTTACCATTCTCCTTCCTCATTACTTATTGATTATCCTATACAGGACCAAACCATCGACACCTACATTTTCACCTAAGACTCAACCATGCCTAGACCTAACTTAATCATGCCTATGACCTACACTCAATCATTCCTATGACCTACACTCAATCATGCTTATGACCTACATTCAATCATGCCTAAAACCTACCAACCCATTCCTCTGACCTCATCTTCTTCTTCCCTCGCTTATGGGAGAACTACATTGGCTTGAGGTCCCTTTTCACCGGGCTATATAGGAAGAACTCCGAGGGCATGGGGCCCTTGGAGGTTAGCTCGGCCACTCTTTACCCTAACCCATTTTCTCCCATCTTCTTATTTACATCCTACCTTAGTTTCCATTTTATATCAACAATTGGAACTTAAACCAAACAAGCACCACTTAATAAACATTTTTACCACATCATCAAATCATTCATTTATCATTTTCACATTTCCACTATAGCAAATATTTGGAAATTTAAACCATAACATGCATATACATCACCATTTGTATCCCATGTTACCAACAACTTGGATATTGAATCAAAATTAAAATAAGACTCCATCATGCCTATGATCTGACTCCATCATGCCTATAACCATACCTCAACCATGCCTAAACCAACTTGACTCTTCCATGCCTAAACATACCTGACTCCATCATGCCTAATCCACCTAGTTTCCATCACATACACAATAACAATAGAAATCATAACCACCAGTACCACATCATATCATAAATATAACCATCATCCATAAATATATAAATCCTCAAAACCTATGTGTCCATATATATGGGCATAGGTACAACAAATACATGTCCCTCATATACAAATGTCTCAAAATATTTGGCACACAGGCTGGTATAATATACAAAAACTCAAAATCCCTCATATACATCCTCGCCATCTTCAGCACGGCCAAGTATAAATAAAAAATATACAAAAATTTGTCTCATGAACACATATGGTGACTAATCACCTGATATCCATTTTTATTTCATCGGTCTCCTCCCTATCTCCCGTGTAATCAAATAACATCTCTCCACCTAACATGGGTCTATCCTTGCCTCTTCCTAGCCTTTGTAGATGGGTTTGGCCTCCATGAGCTATTCTCCTCTCTCCCCTATTTGTCTCTCGTTTCGATACCACATGTACTCTCTGCATTATGTGTGTAATATCTGGTCCTCTCAATTGAGGCCTCTTTGCATACATGTACTCCACATAGGATGGGATGTCTATCCAGACAAGCATTCAAATGATCCAGGTAGTACCTATCCTCACTCAGGGCATCCCTGAATCTATCATCGATCTTATCTATGGGAGTGTCATGGGTCTTGCGCACCACTGTAATCCTTGCCCCTCTACTAAAGATCTCAGCCCCTGTGGTTCTATGCACCCCTATCCTACTTTCTACATGTACCATAGGGACCCTATCCACGAGCTTATGCCGGTGCTCGTGTTGGTGCATGTGCGTGACCTTAGCCTATAAGGCCATAATCTGCACCTGTGTAGTGGCCAAATGGCCTGCAACCTACCACCTATGCTTGTGACCACGCCAACTACCCTCTCTAAACCTATAATTTGGCCTGTAAGGCAAATTCACTTGTCCTCGTAATGTATCCCTCTAAACTGTGAGGGTGGCGACATCAAGTAGACCTGGTCTGGGTGGTGATTCTCGTAGTTGGGCTTCCCACCACTGTCTCATATGCATTTGCACAAGACATGCATCATCAATCATCAATTGACGATAGGTTACTCCTCCTTCCCAGTGTCGGCATTTGTAGGTCATGGTGGAGACATAAGTCTCTCCACATCGTCCCTCCTATACTATGGAAATGGAGGTGGCACATCCTGGGGCAACCCCAACTGCCATATAACCCTATCAATGGGGATCATCTCGTGCTCACTAGCACGACACCCCTTTATCCATCTCAAAATTTGTAGCCCCTCCAGCTCATCTGCCATCCACCTGTATGATGGATAACCGATATACGACCTCCAAATAATGTCTACACTAGATAAACCCTCTAGCACATGCACATGTAGTATGATACATCATGTGTAGCCTGGCATCTGTGATCTCCCCAATGGGTACCCATCATCGGTAGCCTACTCTGATCAACCCCACCTCAAATGCATCTTGTCGGGGTAGGCCCACTGGGTGCACACATATGATGTGCTCGTATGCCCAACAATGAAGGAAGGTACAACATAAGCTGAACCTCCGTAATCACCCATAGGCCCACAACTCTCTATATAACTACACCAAAAAGGTTGGTGCCCATAAAAAACATGTCATCTCCTCTATCATGTCCTGGAGGACCCCCATTAGTTCTCATGGGACTCTCCCACCCTCTTAATCAGGTAGTGTAAAACAACACACTTGCCTCCATAATCAGCACCACTAACCTCCTCTCCTCTCGATGGGTTGCATGCATCTCTCCATAGCTCAAGTTGGTGTTATGGTACCTTAGCTCCACCATCGCCTCTCTAAATAATACCACTATGGTCTTCTTTGATTCCTCTAAGGTGATCGAATACACTTGTGTCCCCACTATCGGCAAGTGCAGGATCCTATAAACATCCTCTAGGTTATGACCGTGATCTCACTCGTTAGCAAATGGAAGGTGTTGGTCACGAATCCCATCTATCGATGAGTGTGACCATCAAAATATGATCTCGGGCTATACGCCTATAGCATCAAATCCCAATCAACCCCACCTCTGTCACATGACGCTACTCTCACCCTAATTCACGCTCCTCGTATCTCTAGTAGTAGTAGGTGGCACCCTATCACATATACGTAGTTGGTCAAGTAGTCCGCATCCAACAAACCACAAAATTATTAAAACCTCAACCACACCTCTCACAAAACCCTATACCCAATATCCCATCCACAACCCAAACTCTAAAGATTACCCCCTTTTTTTCCTATACTAGTCTTGCACCTATCAAACCTCTCACCTATATACCTTTTACCCTACCTATTGTCCATAGACTTGCCCTTACCCTTCATGGCCTACCTTTTCCTACCACCCTATCTCTCTTATGGACCCATTTCCTCTTCCACCTAACTAACATCGGTCATATTGATTGTAGGCATCATCACTATTGTATCGGTTACCCTTGACCAACATCGGTCATCTACTATTTGATCGATGCTGATGCCAGATCTTGACAGACGATCGCATCGGCCAACCCTTGACCGGCGCCGGATCTCATTGTCTCCACCCAAACTAGAAAGGTCAATTTCTTTTACCAAAACCTAACCTAATAACCTACCTTACCCTACCCAACCCTCTCCTACCCTCATCCCCACTCTCATTTCACTTACTTGCAGACCTTCCCCCACCCATTTCATTCATTTTATTTTCACATGACAATTTAATTCCTACCCAAAACCATTTTTTCCCACATCATTTCTATAATTTCTTTCAATCCACAAAATACACTTGGATCATATCCTACCTCATCTCCCTATTGATGATGCGTGGTATGTCCGATCACTATATCTAGTGGCCCACCCGAACCTTCTCCTACCTCCTCCATGACCCAAATCACCTCCTCACCTCAAACTAATCAAATCCACTAACTTGATCTTGTGGACCCGCCAACCACATGTCAATCCCCTGCTACAAGATCTACTCGCTCAGCTCTCGGTCTCACCTTGTCATTTTCGCGACTCTCAAGTGTTCTTTAGAATTTTTATACAAATGGAAAATGACAAATGATTTCGTAAAAAGCATAAATTTCCCTTTTTAGCCCCAAATCGATTTGACCAACATCCGTCAAGTCGTGCCCTACTATATACTGACATCGGTCCTTCTTCAACCGTCATTGTTTACCTACCATTCTCATCTTTGCCTCATTTTACCCATTTTTGACCCTCACTCCCCATTGTTGGGCACTTTTTTCCTTACCTACACTTATGACCACCTACCTATAAGCCCACATACCCTATACTTGTCCTTAATTATGTTTAGGGACTTGTTATTTTACCCACACCTTGGCCTTACCCATGTCATTACCTATATACCTTGACCTAAACCACTTTTTGTGACCTTTGACCCTTTGTGCTCATTGTACCTTACGATGTTGTTACCCATGTGGTTCTACCTACCGACCTTACCTTGCTTATTGTCATGTTGTTTATCTGACGACCTCGGGTGTACCAAACATATCTAAACATTCCTGCACTTGACCTTTGTTGACTTTCCAAACCATATCTTATACCTTGATACTGAAATCACTTTAACCTGTTTGGATAGACCTATCGACCTTAGATGACGTAGAGTTTGAAATATTTTCAACTTGGTATCTGTGTCGCAATTTCCAACTTGTGTGTGCATTCAACTACAACTACCTTTAACCCTAACCCATTTTACCTGTTTACCCGATTTGACCTTTAACCTTTACCCAATGTGCCCACTGATCTTCATCTTCCTACCTCTTCATTTTATCAAACCACTCACCACTTCTATCTTTCACCTCTTCAGTTCCTAGTTTGAGGGGGGTTACCTTCACCCACGCTTGGGGCAACACCACCCTCACTTATACTCGACACAACCATTTCCTATTTTTTCAGCGTCACTTACTAGTACAAGCCACATGACAAAAAGGGGCAAAATGTAGACACCAAAATTGAGTCACACTCCCCTTGGTCCCTTTTTGAATAACTAACTTACATATATTCACCTAACCATGACCCCTTTTAACCCACCTTAATATTAATTTAATTATCTATAATTAAATTAATACCCATCCTCACCCCATTTATTAATTTAATTACTTTAATTAAATGGATGCACACCTCACCATGGATCTATTTATAGCATGTTTCCATAACTAACTAAGACTTAGCCCTACCTACCTTAATGAGCTAAAACTTTGTATAACCCTAAAAACACATGCATATCCTCCCTCTAACCACATTCCCACTCATTAAAAGTAACGTTCCCTTTAGATCCATAAGAATATAATGAGATGGCCCAAAATAATTGCCAAGATCTAGCATTTTTAGTAAACCTAGGATTTCCCACCATAACTGCATGCCATTCAACCCTAAACCGATGTCAGTCACCCTAAACCATTGTCGGTTACCTTATATTCCTTTTGGTAACCTTGTTTGAGAGGTTGGCCACATTCTCGAGTTTTAGAAATGAAGGAGATCTAGCATGCAAGCAAGAACTAGATCCCTTTCGCATGTCCAGAAAACCATAGCTAGCACCAAGACTGATCAAAGGTATTTTTCATTCACAACAAAGCATTCCGAAAGCACTATCGAGCAGCTTGAGCACCATTCCACATATCAACTATCACCAACATCTCCAACCACCTCTCCACCACTACAAGCATTTAGAACCCTTCTAAACTCCAAGTAAGTTGGTTTCTCCTCTGTCACTTACAGTTGTATTCTCTATTTTCCTTCATCTATTTACTTTTCTTACTTAGATCTATCCCTTAGCTTTCTATCTATCAACCACCCATCACACCCCACCTAAACTTCACAAAAACCTATCCCAAAACTACCTCCCTCCCATAGACCTTACAAACATCCTCCAAACTCTCTGTAATCATAGAAAGGACCCAAAACTCATTCTACAACATCTTCCAGTTCCCCACACCACACCACTTAACCCTAATCATGGTCATTCATCCTACACCAATATTGGTATACTTAATCGATATCGGTCACTTTGTGAATATTAACCCAACATAACATCTCAACCTATATCCTACCCCAAACCTCACTCAAAATATTACCCCACATGTTTTGGACCTATCACCTCACCTAACCCACAAATACCTTTCCAACTCTCTATTCTAAGACAAAAGAGAGCCCAAACACCCTCCACCTAACTCCCTTCCACTTTCCACAGTGACCGATATCAATCACCCTAAACCAATATCACCATACCTAAACCGACATTGGTCACCTAACCGGCGTGTCAATCTTTGTGTTTCATAAAATTGTTCTAGACCAACAACCTAATTACCTCACCCAAAATAACCCAAAATCTCACCCAACCTTACCAAGACTCCATTTGTCTATGACTGCAGACCACTTGTACTACCCATAACCCAATCCAAAACCTTTACCTACATAACATTTTAGTATTTAATCAAATCGACGTTGATAGTAATCTGAGGCACCTAAATTAGAATGCTAGCACTAGATTCTTTTATTTACATGTTCAAGTTATTTTATATTGATTTATAAATAGTGGATTAATGGCCTTCCAGGAAGTATCATACTTCCCGGATCTAGCATATGCTAGGTAGTCCATTGTCATATGCTATTTAATTCTCTTTTTGTGGTCTTGTTATGTATTTTAGGTAGTTCCTCCTAGCCAAAAGGAATCTCTCATAGTCAACATTAGATCAATAAGTCAGAATGCATGCAACAACCTTCAAACCAACCATCACAAGAAGTATTCCTCCTTGGCCCACACCCTTATTTGTTTCGTCTAAATCCTTAAAGAAATCGGTGAAATGCTAGTATGGATGGATCATGTGCCAATTCTCACAATTTATTGAGTATATCGTCATGAAGTGTGGTAGGTCAACCTTGAATGTGTTATCTCTTATCTAAACCAAAATGGAGAATGGTTCATATCTTATAGGTTTGAGTTTCTTTCTTCTCCTTGAATTATTTCCTTTCTCAAGTACAACCACACTTTTTCTTTCGCTTGGAGTGAATGCTCTATGTGGTGTTGGGAATGCCTAGATTTGTACTTGGCTTAGGGTTTCTCAAATTGTTATTTTAAATTGAGATGGATTTTCCTAATCCTCTTAATGGATATTTCTACTTTTATCACTTTTGAATCTTGTTCTAATTCTCCTTATTCGTGGTCTACAACAACATCAAGAGGATTAATGGGTAGATAACCATAACATGCTTCAAAAGTGATTAGTTAGTGGGTGTATGTGTTTACCTATTATAAGAGTGTTGAATGTATGCTAAAGACTCATACCAAGAAATCAAATACTTTTATAACCGCTTATTATTTATACCAAATACCTATTAGCTACCTCTATTTTACCATTAGTTTGTGGATGAAAATTTTTACTTTATTGAATTTTTGTATCTATCTTGTATTACAACACGGTCCAAAACTTCCTTAAAAATAATGGATATTTGAACCTGGTCATTGGTATTTTCATTGATGTCAAGTGGAATTGATGTAAAATGTGTGAATGGTGAAGTGGGACTCGATCGAGGCATGTAAGTTGTTTTCATGATGGTTGGAGCTCACAAAGAGGATTCAAGTTGATTCCAGGATGGTTTCAGGATGCTACAAGCTTGGTCAATGAGGTAGGTGTCCACTGGAGGCATGGATATGGTTGGAATACTTGGCTCAGGTGTTCTTCACATCAAATATATTGATTTCAGCATGTGCAAGTGCTCTTGGAGTGATCATCAGGTCAGGTGTGGTAAGTCACAGTTGGAACTATCCCATTTAGGCATAGTTTTAGAGTCTAATGAGGTGTAAAGACATAATTTAGGTTATACAAATACTAGGTAAGCATGGGAGGAGCCTAGTAAAATTTCCTAGGGAATGTATGAGCAATCAAAAGGCTTATTTTAGCTCCTGGAGGCAAAATTCAAATGTTCACCAAAACTACCTTTGAGGACTGACAGTGAATGTTGAGGTAAATGAGATAGGTCTGAGATATACATGAAAATTAATGGTAAACTATACTATAAGTGTGTAGATGGGTTTATTTTAGTGCTTCATGTCAAGTTTCATCAAGTTCTAAAGAATTTTGTGGAAGTTATGCAATTTTTCTAAAACTAGCTTCTTAAGAAATGCAAATTGAGCACCATGTCTTCTTAGCATCCAAGAAAAATTATGGATACTTATTCAGATAAATCATACAAGGAATTTCTAAAGATAATTCAAATATTTAACATTTAGAAGAAAAAAATTGAGGGTCAAAGGTGGAAGAACAAGAAAGTTCTCATCATTTTTCTAACCTCTTATTCTCTCTTCAGATTCCTTCTTGACGTGATAGGTATGAAATGATTATTTTTGGTTTCAAATCAAGTTTTGAGGTGGTTAAATTTCTCGGGTTTGAATAAGGTTATCTCTATGCTAAAATTATGACATCTATAGTATTCAAGAATATACTTTCTAGTACAGTCCAACTCTTTGCAAAAGTGTATTCATACAATCATGAGAAGCTGAAAGGTACAATCATGTTGGTTATTGTTGTATATATCTACCCCCAGGTAAATATAGACAATGACACAAGGAAAATATGTCGAGAGAAGTTCAAAACCCAACACAAGGAAAATATGCCGGAGAAGTTCAAAAACCTAACACAAGGAAAATATGCCGGAGAAGTTCAAAACCCGACACAAGGAAAATATGCCGGAGAAGTTCAAAAACCCGACACAAGGAAAATATGCTGGAGAAGTTCAAAAACCCGACACAAGGAAAATATGCCGAAGAATTTCAAAAACCCAACACAAGGAAAATATGCCGAGAAATTTCAAAAACCCGACACAAGGAATTTGGGTTTCGGGTTTCGGTAAACATGAGACATGAAGCATGAAAATCGCAAGGCATGTCTTGATGCTTGGGAGTTCCGAAAACCCGAAACACTACCTAGGCGAATTGGGTTTTGGAGTTTAGAAAGCATGGGGTGAACACATGTCGAGGAATCCTCCAAACCCGATGCAAATGCAAAGGAGAATCCCAAACCCGACTGGAAACAGACCTTGACTTGGGGAATATTCAAATGGCCATAACTTTTCACAGGGAGCTTGGATTCACGCAAGGTTGGACTTTTCGGAAAGCTTACAAGGTCCTCTATCCAACTAAAACTGGATATATTTAATTGGGTGAGAAAAAGTTCTTCAAAAATGCAAAATACAATTCACCATTTTTTGGGTTTGCTAGGGTTCTCACCTACCACCATAATGAGATGAATTAAATGCAACTTAGAGGTGGTTGGGGTAGATTTGGATTTCCTCTCTCTTCCCTCTCTCATTCTTCCTATAAATTGTAAGGAGGGGCTTCTTTCTAAAGGTTGGACATTCTTGTTTTGCCCCTCCCTTCTTCTCTTTGGCAGGTGAATTTGTGGAATTAAAGCCACCCATTCAAAACTGTAATGCAACTTTGCCTCTTGGCATTTTGTAGTGTATCGTATCAATATTTGGAGCAAGTAATGAATGTCTTTGGATGATTCTCAACCCTCTCAGTGTTCATTTTCATCCTCCTGATCTTTCACTGCAAATTTGGTTATCTTTGCATGATCTTGCATTGCATTTTTATGGTTTGTGTTTATTGGCAAGATAGGTGTTCTTCATTCCTCGGTGCATCACCTTTATTAGTTTAGGTTTGTTTTTATGCATCTTCTTACCCCATCTCCTTGGAAAGTTAGATTAGGTTTTGAGTAAACCCTCTACATTTTTATGTGTGCATCCAAACATAGGAATAGGAACCAGCCTTCATCCGAAGAGCTTTCCCGATTCACAAGGTCCCACACTTGGGAAAAGCTCCATGTTATGCAATCGCACTGAGAGTCTTAACCCATCGAGTTGCAGACATTCAGGGGTGCTGTGATTCGCCATCCATCAATAGTTTTGGCACGCCCGGTGGGACCAAGAGGTCATTTCACAAGATTTGAAGGAATTTTCAAGAAATTTGGACTTAGAAATTGCAAGTTTTACAATTTTTGGATTTTTCACCTTCCAGGATGAACTCCGAAATCAATTTCCAAGGGCTTAACTCACTCAAAACAAGTCAAAATTTCACTAGTTGGTAGATCGGGAATAATCCTCAAAAGGGTATTCTTAGATTTTTGAGATTTTGACTTTCAAAATTTCACAGGTTTTTAGTATTTCGGGTTTTCCTAGGTGTTAAGCATGTCCCAAGTTCCGACACATGGAAATTCAGGTTTTGTAAGTTACATTGCATGACCTGATTTTCTACCTGTACCTTTCGGGATTAGCAGCTGCACAACAAGACCCGAATTCCCAATTGAAGACTGTATCCTCTGGGTCCTTCGAAGTTTTAAATTCCATTTTCAATATTGTCAAGTTTGGTGTGTAACTTGGCAAAATCCAGCCTTTTGAGGCTTGTTCTCTAACACATCTGAACTCCGAAGGGATAGAATTCAGCAGTGTAGCAGCACAAGTTGCCCAGGCACATGAGAAGAATTCGAACCAGGTCTAATACTCGAGAAGAGGGGCTATTTTTCCACTTGCAACTATCACTAGGTAGAGGGAGGAGAGGAAGAAGACCACAAAGATCACCATCTCCACCTAACAGGACTTTGTCTACACCTCCACCTGGTAGACCTTTTCTCGCATCAACCAGGGTTCTTAGGCCAATCATAATGGCACATCTACCACCGAATCCCTTTATCGATTTCACGGGTAGTAGTCCACTTGCCCTAAATGTTCAGAATCAAGTTCCAGTTGCAGCGCTAAAGAATATCCCCTATTTCACGGGAGAAAATCATACTACTCCTATTGATCACATTTAATACATTGCTAATGCATGTGCAATCCACGAAATAAATGAAATGGATGTTGCAGTCAAGTTATTGGCTTCATCTTTCAAAGGTAAGGCCTTACAATGGTTTAGGAGCCTAGCAGCAGGGTCTATTACGAATTGGAACCAACTTTGTTCAGCTCTTTGCAACCAATTCGGGAGATGGCGGATAATTTGTCTTTATTGGAACAACTGACAACAATCAAAAGGGCTCCTAATGAACAAATGATAGATTTCAACTTCAGATTCCAACGGACATGGGACAAGATTCCAATAGCATTAGACCAACCGCCGAAGGTGCATTCCTTTATTTCTTAAAGGCTATAAATTCAGACATAGCCATGATGATCCAATCAATGGGAGGGACAACACTGCCAGGGGCCTATGACATAGCTATCAAAGTAGAGAACTGTTTGATCCAAGCTGGCAAGCTTGCACCAAGGCCACCAATGCCTCTCTATCCAGATATGGGAAATCCTACAACCAGTCAAGCACCAGAACTGAATCCCATTCCAACCCCTAGAAATCAAAGCAATAATGAGGCATCGACTCCTTCAAATACTTCAAAGGAATTGCAGGAGGTTATGAAACAACTTTGCAGAACCTTGGAAATGAGCTAGTGACTATCAAAAGACAACAAGCTCAAAGTTCTAGACCATATCAGCCTCAAGCACAGTACCAAGCTAGGCCCTCATACCAACAAAATAGACCACCACCTCAGGCTGCAAATCAAAACCAAAACCAAGGACAACCTCAAGCTACCAGGCCATTTCGACCGTATGATCCAAATGCAACGACATCCTCAAGAGCCTTGGTCCCAACACAAAATAACATGGCATAGGAGTACGACTGGTGTTACCCTTGCAATCTACCTCACAATCAGTCAATGTGTTTCAATGGTGCACTAAATCAGGCCTTGATGGTGCAAACCATTGGTGTGCCTCAAGAACCAAGCCAAGAAGAGAATCAAAGAGTAAGAAACGCAACAAGAAGGACCTCCAACAGAAACCACATTGGCCAATTGGCAAACGGAAGACTTCTGTGGAGTTAACCAACAACCTTTTCAAGGCATGGCTTCCAACACACGGTCAAAGAAGAGAAGCATAGAAGAGTGACAACCGTCTAATCTAATTGTTTCTCAGCCCACTCCTACACAACAAGGGGTCAGTAGACCAAACGCAGCTCCAAATGTGCAAAATCAGCCCAAGGTACCTTTTGTAGCAACACATGCACTTGTTCAAGCTCCAGAAAAGGTTACGCCAAGTAAGGGACAACAAAAGGACAATTCATCCCCTTTCAACATCATCGATCAAATGAAGAAGACACATGTGAACATTTCCATGTGGGAATCACTTGTGATCCTAGGGCAATGAGATTTATTGCAAGCTGCAATGGCTAATTGGTCTGCCTCAAATGTATCAAATCAGGGACATGAGAAAGTTCTCACTAATGCAGTGCAACATGATGGGGGCCAGACAAGCAAGAATTTGAAGCCTCCACCATTCTATGTGTCATTGGTTGTTGGAAACCACTTGGTACACAACTGCATGATAGATTCAGGGGCAAGTAGTTCAGTGATGCCGAAGCAAATAGCGGATCAACTGGGTCTGAAGTATGAGCCAGTTCTGAAAGGAGTAGTGTAGCTAGATGGAACAATGGCAGTAGGAACTGTTGGAGTCATCAAGGGGTTAATCCTAACACTACATTCCTGTCCTAATGTTACAGTTCTGCAAGATGTTTCTGTGATTGACCTCCCGCCACTCTTTGTGTTGTGTCTATCAAGAGACTTCACTGCAAAAATCGGTGGATATTTATCTGCAGATTGGTCACACATGATTTTCAGAACAAGGTATGGGGCCAAAGCAACAATCAAGTCAGAACCAATTGCCAATTTCCATATTGAGCCTCATGTACCAAGTCCTATCAATGTAAATTGCTTAGTTTTTGATCAGGAGGAGTGTTCAAATGATCTAGAAACAGGTACTAAGGTCGAGGGAATTCCTTATTTGACTTTGGATGAATGGGAAAACAAGAGTCATGAATTTGACCCATACAAGGAAATTGAAGAATCTGAATTGGGCATGTATTGTGTACACGAAGAAAATTCACCCATTCCCGACATCATTCAACCTGAACAAAAGGATGAAAACAAAGTTTGGAAATTATTTTTCGATGGTTCGAGAAGCAGACAAGGTGTTGGAGGTGGTGCAATGTTGATTTCACCACAAGACATCAAATATTTTTCATCTTTTCATTTCCAATTTTCCTGTTCAAACAACACGGGCTGAATACGAGGCATTGATTCATGGACTTCATTGGGCCAGGAAAAAGGGCATAAAGAACTTGTAGGTGTTTGGAGATAGTGAGCTAATCATCAACCAAGTTAGGGGACAACATGCTACAAAGAACGACTTGCTGAAGAGCTACAAGAATAGGGTATGGGACCTCATTGAGGATTTCAAAGCTTTCAACATCGTGTCCATACCCAGGAAGAAAAATGAAGCCGTAGATAGGCTCACAGCAGTTGGAGCAACGTTTGATGTGGTTGACAACATCAGAAGGGGAAAAACACAACCACATATCCATGTGATTGTGAGGCCAGTAGTTCCAGATAATAACACAAGCTGGCAGGTGTTTGAGAATGATCAACAGATCGTCAATTTTTTACAAGAAGAGGCTGAATTCTCAGCTAGAAATCAGGACAGACTAGAGCAGCAGATGTAGGGATCAAGTAGTGCAGCTGCAGACAAACAAGCTTCCTAAGGGTTTAGTAATGTTGGAGTCTATCTTCAACCCTAATGACCAGTTCCGTAAGGAAAAGGCTAACATACAGGTCAAGAGAGAAGATTCAGGGCCAATTCTAGTTGGGGAAGGCAAAACACTTCAAATTGGTAAAGTGGCCACTGAGCAGGAGAAATCAGATTTCATACAACTTTTCCAAGAATTTCCAGATGTCTTCGCTTGGAGCTATGAAGACTTGAGAGGATTCAATCCAAAGTTGGCACAACATACCATAGAATTGGATCCAGATGCTAAGCCCATTAGGCAGAAGCAGAGACCAGTCAACCCTCACATTGAGCCTCTAATGAAGAAAGAGTTAAACAAGCTAATAGAGGCAAGCATTATATTCCCGATCAAGCACTCAAGTTGGGTTGCAAACTTGGTTCCGGTTAGGAAGAAGAGCGGAGAAATCAGGTTGTGTGTGGACTTTCCAGGACCTCAATAGGGCATCTCTCAAAGACCATTACCCACTTCCTTTAATGGAACAAATATTGCAAGTAGTATTCGGTTCAGAGAGATTCTCTCTCCTAGATGGCTACTCAGGGTATAATCAAGTAATGGTAAAAGAAGATGACCAGTTCAAGATAGTTTCACCACCAAATGGGGCACCTATGCCTACAAGAAGATGCCATTTGGGCTATCAAATGCTAGAGCCACTTTCCAAAGGGCAATGGATATGGCATTTAAGGGGTTGATCAATAAAATAGTTCTGATATATCTTGACGACATCACTGTATTCTCAAAAAATGCAGCGGATCACCTCTGTTATTTGAGGCAAGTATTTCAGAGATGTAGAAGATTTGGGGTATCATTGAATCCCAAAAAATGCATATTCTCTTGGCTCACGAGGGAAAAATTCTAGGCCATATTGTTTCAAAGGAAGGGTGTACGATTGACCCGAAAAGAGTTGAAGCAATTCAAGCGTTGCCATTGCTTGCAAGTCACAAGAAGGCTCTTCAAAGCTTCTTAGAAGGATCAATTTTGTCCGAGTTTTATTTCCAAACTTTGCAACTCTCGTAAAGCCAATAACGCTGATGTTAAAGAAGAGCATGGCATTTAAGTGGACATCTGAAGGCAAGGCAAGTTTTGAGGCAATAAAAGAGGCTATATCTCAAGCTCCAACTCTCGGTAATCTAGACTTCTCCAAGGACTTCATGCTATATGCCTTTGGTGGTGGAGACACAATTTCTGTAATCCTAGTACAAAAAACAAAGAAGGATTAGAACAACTAGTTGCTTTCTTCAGTCAAGGCTTGGAGGAATACAAAACTAGGTACTCTTTCATTGAAAAGCATGTCCTTGCAGTGATCAGGAGCTTAAAGAAATTCAAGCACCTAGTCTCAAACAACAAGATCCAATTATTGGTCTCTCATGCGGAGTCAAGGACTTCCTTCTAAACAAGGATCTAAATGAGAAACGTGCAGGATGGATAACCCATGTCATGGAATATGACATCGAGATCAAGGTCACAAAACTAGTACGTGGAAAGGGACTATGTGAACAACTAGCCTTGAGTCAACAAGTTGAAGCAAGTGATGAAAAGAGACTGCCTTGGTATTACAAGATGGTCAAGAACAAGAAAATGATGATGTGCCTACTCCTTATTGGACTCAGAGTATGATAAACTTCCTACAGATAGGCCTATGCCCTCCAGAAATGAGCAAAGCAAAGAGGAGATACTTTAGATTACAAGCTATTCCATATGTGCTTGTTGATGGTGTTTTGTTCAAGAAAGACATCAATGGAGTTCTATTGAGGTGCATTGGGACAAATCAAATTAAAAGGGTGTTACGAGATTTTCACGATGGAGATTCTGGAGGACATTTCACCCCACGAGTAACAACTCTCAAGATAATGAAGGCAGGGTATTATTGGCCCACGGTGTTCAATGACTGCTATACATGGATAAGAAAGTGTAAGAAATGTGCACTCTTCACAGGCAAAGAAAGACTAGCAACACTTCCATTGCACCCAATTTTAGTTGACCAACCATTTATGCAATGGGGATTGGATTTCATCGAGGTCATCAATCCAAACTCAAGCCAAGGCCACAAGTGGATTCTCACAGCAACGGACTATTTCACCAAGTGGATTGAAGCAGTAGCGCTCAAAGAGGCAAATGAGTCTAATATACTAGAATTTTATGAAGGAATAGTGACCAGGTTCGGTGTGCCGACCACTATCATATCGCAAAAATGCATTGGCATTCATAGGTTCCAAGATTACGAATGGGCTTTCAAGAATGGAATTTAATTGAGCACCTCTTCCAATTATTACCCACAGGTGTAATGGACAGAGAGTCCACAAACAAAAATTTGCTAAGAATCATCGGGAGGGACTCGGATGAAAATCAAAGAACATGGCATACCAAGCTAAAATCAGCATTATGAGCTAACAGAATAACACCAAAGAGGTCTATAGGTAATTCCCCTTACAAGTTGGTCTATGGGAAAGAGGCAGTATTGCCTATATCATTAGAACTGCCTGCATTGGAGTTCATGAAGTAGTTGGAGTTGGCTGAGTTCAAACCAATGGAGGCCAGGTATGTAGAGTTGATGGAATTGGAAGAAATTAGAGAACATGCAGTTCAAACAATTGAGAAAGATCAGGCCTTAGTAAAAAGATGGTTTGATAAGAAAGCAAGAGCAGGACCTTCCAGAAGGGGACCTAGTTCTGAAATGGGATGTAGATCGGGAAAAACCAGGAAGGCATTCCAAGTTTGATGCCATTTGGAGTGGCCCCTACATGGTCACGGGATGTAAGAATAGTAATGCCTTCCAATTGTCTACATTGGATGGAGAAGAACTCCCAATTCCGGTTAACGGAATCTACCTTAAACATTGCTACTAAAAGGAAAGGTTTACCCTTGTAAATATTAGCCTAGTTTTCGATTCCTCTAAGTGTGGGTGCACATTGTCTTGTTGTAGTTAGGTTTCAGTTTCCCTAAGTGCTTTGGCACAGGTTTTGTTGCTCCTAGGTTGGATTTCTATAGTTCAGCGTGCTCTCGGAGAAGGAGTTGTGGTATCAGGCTCGGGGATCAGATATCAGGTTGGTTTCAGGTTATTGCTTATGACTCCATGCCCAATGGATCACTTAAAAGCCACTGATCTTCTACCTAGCAGGCAGGTAATCCCGTTGAGTTGCCAAATTGTTGTATATATCTACCCCCAGGTAAATATGGACAATGACACAAGGAAAATATGCTTTGGAGAAGTTCAAAAACCTAACACAAGGAAAATATGCCAGAGAAGTTCAAAAACCCGACACAAGGAAAATATGCCGGAGAAGTTCAAAAACCCGACACAAAGAAAATATGCCAGAGAAGTTCAAAAACCCGACACAAGGAAAATATGCCAAAGAACTTCAAAACCCGACACAAGGAAAATATGTTGGAGAAGTTCAAAACCCGACACAAGGAAAATATGTCGGAGAAGTTCAAAAACCCGACACAAGGAAAATATGCCGAGAAGTTCAAAAACCCGACACAAGGAAAATATGTCGGAGAAGTTCAAAAACCCGACACAAGGAAAATATGCCGGAGAAGTTCAAAAACCCGACACAAGGAATTTGGGTTTCGGGTTTTGGGAAACATGAGACATGAAGCATGAAAATCGCAAGGCATGTCCCGATGCTTGGGAGTTCCAAAACCCAAAACACTACCTAGGAAAATCAGGTTTTGGAGTTGGGAAAGCATGGGGCGAACACATGTCGAGGCATCCTCCAAACCCGATGCAAATGCAAAGGAGAATCCCGAACATGACTGGAAACAGACCCTGACTTAAGGAATATTCAAATGGCCATAACTTTTCACAGGGAGCTCGGATTCACGCAAGGTTGGAATTTTCAGAAAGCTTACAAGGACCATAACTATGACTATAACTATGACTGGATATTTTAATTGGGTGAGGAAAAGTTCTTCAAAAATGCAAAATACAATTCGCCATTTTTTGGGTTTGCTAGGGTTCTCACCTACCGCCATAATGAGATGAATTAAATGCAACCTAGAGGTGGTTGGGGTAGATTTGGATTTCCTCTCTTCCCTCTCTCATTCTTCCTATAAATTGTAAGGAGGGGCTTCTTTCTAAAGGTTGGAAATTCTTGTTTTTCCCCTCCCTTCTTCTCTTTGGCAGGTGAATTTGTGGAATTAAAACCTCCCATTCAAAACTGTAATGCAACTTTGCCTCTTGGCATTTTGTAGTGTATTGTATCAATCTTTGGAGCAAGTAATGCATGTCTGTGGATGATTCTCAACCCTCTCAGTGTTCATTTGCATCCTCCTGATCTTTCACTGCAAATTTGGTTATCTGTGCATGATCTTGCATTGCATTTTTATGGTTTGTGTTTATTGGCAAGACAGTGTTCTTCATTCCTTGGTGCATCACCTTTGTTAGTTTAGGTTTGTTTTTATGCATCTTCTTACCCCGTCTCCTTGGCAAGTTAGATTATGTTTTGAGTAAACCCTCTGAATTTTTTGTGCATCCGAACAGAGGAATAGGAACCGGCCTTCATCCGGAGAGCTTTCCCGATTCACAAGGTCCCACACTTGGGAAAAGCTCCATGTTATGCAATCACAGAGAGTCTCAACACATCGAGTTGCGGAGACATTTAGGGTGCTTTATGATTCTCCATCAACAGATTATGTTCAAAGAAAATTTTGAGATAGATAGTGGTTCTAATTCCCTTCTATAGGTCAATTTTTAGTTGATGGAGCTCTTGGCAAGTTCTTGTGTTTAGCCTTAAATTTTAAACCCTTTACCTCTATATTGTCTTGTGATGTCATGACAAGAAAAGCGTAACGAATGATGTGCTTGAAATATTTTTCCTTGAAATATATACTTTCAAGTATTTGGATATGGTTATCATATTCCTCTTGAAGTGTACTTCTCTATGTAGTTATATAAATGAATCCTTGCTTAAGTAAAACCTCTAAAAGTTGATGTTTTATAATGCTTTCTTAAGAGACATTGAACCTAGAACCTAATTTATCTTCCTCTCATGTCAAATATGTGTTATTGGGTGAGAAAAATCAGCGGAATAATGTGTATAAACATAAAATTTTCTTAAAATCATACTCTACGTGAAAATTATAGTACCTCACATGTGAAGTTTGAGGTAAAATGGAAGACTGGGTCTGTACTTCAAGAAAGTCATGAATGAATGCTTGAAATAGGGTTTGTATCCTAAAACTTTGATTAAATATCTTGTGACATTCATGAAAATTCTTGGAATATTGTGTGGGTTCATTCTCGAGGTGATATCATGGTCACATGAGTGAATAAATGATAGAAAGAGGTAAATCAAGCAAAATTTCTTTAAGTTGATTCCTGAAACCCTGCTACAGTACTAGAATTGGATAGTTGTCATGAAAATATTTATTAAGTTGGTATTGTTTATTGACTTGATGAGTGGATTAAAGAAATAAGAATCTCATGAAGGTGCCTCAATTGATTTGAACAATATTTGTTCTGGTAGGATATTTCTTCTCTCCAAGACCGGTTCCAAACTTATGTCACAATCAAGATGAACAATATATTTCCCTTAATTTATGAACTGGTAGGTTTCTTTGTGCCAAATGAGGTTTGATATCTTAGTGAGGATTCTTGATGAAGTGGGGTGGCATGAAAGTGGAAAATAGAGAAGTGAAATATCTAAAATCCTCGAGCAGGGTTTGAAAATTCAAACCCTCACTGTATACAGTCTGGAAAGAGTGAGCAAGACATGATGTCGTCAACACATATCTGATAGAGCATGGATGTTGGAAGTTGTGGTGAGTATTATTATTCATGAAAAAGATCGTTAAAGGCATGCATGTCTAATATCACACGTGAAAACATTAAAACCATCAATGTTGCAAGTTTATGTAGCAAAAATTAGCACAACTTATTTCTATGCATGATGTTTGTCAAAATACTAATATGGGAAGATGTGAATTGATCTCCCTCTCACTAAAATATATCTTCAAGGTCATGGTTAACTATGAGTACAATTGTTTCATTCAAAATCCTAAATGATACAAGAGCGTGTTTGAAAGAACAGTGAATGGATTGTCGAAACAAATGTATTAAGAAGATGGTTTAGTTGTGTGCTCATGTACTCCAAAGCTAAAATGCCAGTGGATGTGTACTTATTGAAGGAAACAAAGATGTTGGTTAGAGGTAAATATCAGGGTCTCATGCGAAATATGTCCCATAGTGTGATGAATGATAGTTGAGATGCTTCAAAGCCTATGGAGTTGTAAGACTCCCTCCATGTAGCATGAACCCACGATTCAAAGTTACGGTGTGCTTCTTGTTCTCTGTAATCAAGTTTCTAAGTATGAGGATTTTCAGGTCCAAATGGGAGAGTAAGGATAAATGGAAAAGGTGGAAGGTTGTAATAGAGTGCAAGAGATCTTAAAGGAACATGAAATGTGTCATTTTATCCTCTACTTATGGAAGAAGGTTTTATAGATTCATAAAATGGGAGTTACTCGGAGAAATAAAACAATGTGAGTAAATGTTACAAGATGTTAGTAAGAAAAGATAGAAAATGTCAGTTCTAATTGATATCATTCACAAACAAAGTTTAGGGGACTTTATGATATTTTTATCATTAAAGTAGTTACCTATAACTCTAGAATTTGACAACATGAAATATCTCTTACAAGATGAAATTATGACAAACCCAAGCAAATTCTATTAAAGACCCATCACCTCCTTTGAATGATCCATTGGTGAAGTAAGTGTATAGCCTCAAAGATATGAAGTTGAAGATTCTTGCATATAGAGTGAATAAGGATTATTCTTTGTGAAATATAGAGTGTGAAATTTGGTGATGCTTTGATAATATTGAAGAGCTTGTTAATGATAAGTGATGAAAAATAGATCGGGATAGATGTGATAAGCTTTGAGAAAAGAAAAAAATGACATTGATGTATATAACAAATACACGAGTATGTTACGAGAATGCGGGGTTCCTTGGTTGAATAATGTGTTATCCTAGAGAACAATAAGAGTGTGTGAAGACCATATTTTATAGAAGAGAGAAGGTTTTAGAATACATGATCATCCTTAAAGTCCTAATTTAAAATGTGTAATTGAAAAGATCATATAGGTGTTTGAAATGGTGAAGAAAGGTTTTGTGGTCATGAGTAAGGTTTAGCATGTTTAAAGAAGATTAAAACATGAAAATGGAAATTTAGCATCGTGACAGTGAAAGAAGCTTAAGGAAATGAAGAACCATGTGTCTTATTTTATTGAATGAATTAGGTGATACAAAATGTACATATGAAAGGATAAGTGTTTAAGAGAGTGTTTTAAGATAGTGTCAATTAGAAATTTAGAGTATGAACAATACCTTGTATGAAAAAATGTTGATGTTTATTATAAGAACAATGGAGAAGTGAATTGAGAGTAGAAAAAATAAGAATAGTGAGCAAATTTAGAAGTCACCATCATTTATTGAAGACAAAAAACCAAGTGTGATCAACTCTGTACAAGACTAAGTTACAAATTAGCATGTGGGGAGTTGTTGCTTCCCTATAAGTTGAAGCTTACAAAAGGTCGAGTAGTTCTAAACCAAATTTAGGAGTAGAAGCTTCTAGAAAAGTAGCACTTATCAAAGAATGATAAGAAGCTTAGTAAAATTTTGGAGTTGCATCTCCATATTGAGTAGATGCTCAACTTGAAATCAATGTAACATTTGCTTGACATTCTTATTTAAAACTAGTTCTTAATTTCGTGGGTTTTTCTCCCAATTTTGGTTTTCCACATTAAATCTTGTCTTTGTGTACTTTATCCCATGTTATCTACTTGTGTATGTTAATTTTCTTTCATTTATATAAATTAATTAGGATTGAATTGATTGTAAAATTTTGAGAAGACATTGATTCACCCTCCCCTCTCAGTGTCCAAAATTCCAATAATTGGTATCAAAGCTAGGTACTCTTGAATCAATTCTAACATCCTCAAGTAGGTCCTTCCTGAAACTCAAGCATGTTTATTGAGGTAATCCCTAACAACATATCAAGAGATAGGTATGTCAATGAGGATGAAGTCTCAGATGAAGAGGAAGCTGAGGTAAATATTGAAGAAGAACTAATAAGTTCCTAGATGAATTGAAACATCAAAGGAAAAATAACCAAAAATTGAAGATAAAGATGAAAGAGTATGAAGAGTAGATCAAGATTTTTGAGGAGAGGAAGAAGCAGAAAGATAAAGATGGAATAAAATAACTTGAGGCACAATTGGATTTGATTTCATCATCTCTCATAGAAAAGAGAAAGATCATCTCAAAATCAATACAAAGTTGAAATCCTAGGTTGAAACAATGTCAAAAGCTCTACATGCCAAAGAAGACACTTGCATGAGACATGAAGAAGAACTGATATCCTTGAGATCTGAATTAGAGGAAGCAAAAGAGATACTGAAGATGTATAACAAGATGGAAAAGATCTCGAAGCCTTGAATGGAATGTTGGATAGACAAAAGGTAACAGTGACAAAATAGGACTAGGCTTCACAGAAGAACCTATGAAGAAGTGTGAAGAGGACAAAGTTGGTTCAAGCAGAAAATCAAACATGAAGATGACCAAGGGGAAAAATTTAAGAAGGCCTAAATCAATTAGGCAACCAAATGCTTTCAGGTATGAGAGAACATTTAATGGTTATTGCTTTTCTTGTCACAATTTTGGACATAGAGCTAAGGAATGCAGGAAGCATGTCATGAATGATCATCCATGGAGGGATAGAAGAGAAGAGAGAACAAAAGACTCAAGAGGTATGAATAATATAGTTTTTATAAACTGTAACATGATTGGACATGTTACTATAAATTGTTATGAGAGTGTTAAGTATGGTTGGAATCTTAGTCCATATCTATATAGAAGCAAGAATCAAGTTAAGTGTTTCAATTGTCATAAACTTGGACACTTTGCAAAGAAGTGTTGGAAAAATCAACCTCCTAGGCATAACAACGAGACTCAAACAGTCAAAAGGTGGATTAAAAATCTATATAAGGTGAAAATAAACCCTAAGAAGGTGTCATAAACAATTATATGAGAGATAAGCTCAGGAAAGGTGTCAGAAGGTGCTGAAATTTTTAAGAAAAGGGAAAGCAAGCCAATTGTCAGTCATGATGAACACCCACTTATAATCAGGAGAAGACAAGGGAATGAAATCCATCATACATGCTTGAAAAACATTGAAGTCTTAGGAGATGAAGGTAAAACATCTAGCAATACATCAAAGAAGATGGATAAGGTTTCCAAGGAAAGAAAAGGAAATTTTGAGTCATCATGTTCCTTTGATGACTATCTCTTGTTTTGAAGTGTTATCAAAAAGCGGTGTTCATTCTCTAGGCTTCTAGAAGGCATATTTCAGTTGAAAGAAGCAATATTTCCTCCTCATTAGTCTACCAATCTGCAATCAAATCTCTCTCTATGATAAATTTTAATTAATGCTCTAAAGGATGCTCCTTAATGAAATTTGCCAACGGTTGTTGCTGATTAGAGTTTTCGCCATGTTGCCAAGGTGTGTGAAATTCAAGGATTATTTTTGGGTCCCATGTTGAATTACTAGTGTTCATTAAAAATTTTGAATGTTTCTTTTGAGTGGACATGAAAAATGGTACATGGTTAATAGTTTTCAAGGCATGTGTTAGCTCTTTTCATGTTATCAAGCTTTGGTCATGGTGAGACATCCATGTTAGGTTGTATTTAAGAAAAGAAGGTCTGCAAGTGAGCACAAGATGAAGGAAAGTGTCTTGAGTCAAAGGTTTGAGTCCTCATGTGAATTTTTATTGTGATAAGAATGTGTGACAGTCTTGAAATAATCAACTAGGTATGTCAAGGCCTAAAATGATGTCAAGGTATGCTCTAAACAAATCTTCTCAAGTATGCATAACAAGTCATATCCCTTTCCAAGTTTTCAAAGTACAACGTTATTTATGTTTATATCCAAGGTATGACCAATTAGAAATGCCAAAATTATAGTTTTTAAGTTCGAAGCTGTCATGAATAATCCAAGTTGACCATCAATCCTTCAAGTAAGCTACACTCAAATAAGAAAGTGAGATAAATTGCACCAAAGATGCAAATTGGAAAGTTGCTTCAAATAGATGGGTCTATAAGGTATGTGCAAACTAATTATGAAAAGGTACATACATGTGAAGACCTTATAGAGGGCATCCAAATGGTTTCAAAGTAAATGAATATGTTGCAGATTGAGTACTATATGTTGCTTCTATAGATGTCATTTCAATATCTATTTTTGATGTTGTTACCTTCAATATTTGGAAGGTCAACAGATAAGGGATAGTACTTAGACTCTAAATGAAGGATCTGACCATGACATACTCCATGAAAATCATGCAACATTACCTGAAAGACTGTATAGTACTGAGTTTTGTATTTTAAATGTTGCAAGTAGGTTCCTTAACAAGGAAATCCCGGTAAATATTAGAGAGATGAAAACTTAGGGAAAATGAGAGAATGTAAAATCACTAGCATATTTCAAGGATCAAACATTAATCCTAACTCATGCATAATCAAGAAATGGAGATGATGCAATCCCGGGAGAGCTAGCTCACTAGTTCAAGTCAAAAGTTGTGAAGTCCAAGAAAAGCATGGGAAAAGTTGTGGATAGTCGAGGTTGAAGAAAAGAGGTCCACGAGGAGAATTGAGGTTGATTGATATAAATCCATACACTTGGTAGAGTTATCGAAAAAAGAGAAACATCATCCAAGGGGAGTTTATTGAGGTAAGTTTATGTTTTGTAAGTGATTTCTTGCATGTTTTTGTCATGTTGAATGCATGACCCTTTGTCATAGATGTCAAAGGGGGAAGAGTTCTGTTAGAAACTAGGAATGGTGATTTTATGTTTCTAGTGTGTGTTTGCCATCACGGTTTATGAGATGTCATTAATGACAAAGGGGGTATTGTTGAACCACCGGTCATTAGTGTTATCATTGATGTCAAGTGGAATTTATGGTAAAGGTGTGAATGGTGAAGAGAGACTCGGTTAGGGGATTGTAGGTTGTTCTCAATGATGGTTGGAGCTCACAAAGAGAATTCAGGTTTATTCTAGGATGGTTTCAGGATGCTACAAGCTTGGTCAGTGAGGTAGGTATCCATTGAAGGTATGGAGATGGTTGGTATGCTTGGATTAGGTGTTCTAAAAGTCATGTACGTTGATTTCAACATGTACAAGAGCTCTTGGAGTGATCAATAGGTCGATGTGGTAAGTCACAGTTGTAACTAGCCCATTTAGGCTAGTTCTAGAGTCTAATGAGGTGTAAAATCATAAATCGGTTTATGCAAAGACTAGGTAAGCATGGGAGGAGCCTAGGAACATTTCCTAGGGCATGTATGAGAAATCAAAAGGCTTATTTTAGCTCCTGGAGGAAAAATTCAAATGTTCACCAAAACTACCTTTGAGGACTGATATTGAATGCTGAGGTAAATGAGATGGGTCTAAGCTGTACATGATAATTTATGGTAAACCAACCAATGGAGTTTGTAGCTTGTTGTTTTTAGTGCTTCATGTAAAGTTTCATCAATTTTTGAAGAAGTTTGTGGAAGTTATGCAAGTTTTACTAAAACTAGCTTCTTAAGGAATGAAAATTGAGCACCCTATCTTCTTAGCATCCAAAGAAAATTATGGAGCCTTCTTTAGATAAATCATAGAAGGAATTTTTAATATCACTCCAAGCCTAAACTTTTACAAAAAAATTGAGGGTCAAAGGTGGAATAACAAGAAATTTCTCATCATTTTTCTAATCTTGTTCTTCTCTCTCTAGGATTCCTTCTTAAAGTGATATGTATTAAATGAGTATTTTGGTTTCAAATCAAGTTTTGAGGTGCTTAAATTTCTCATGATTTAATAAGGTTATCTCTATGACAAAATGATGACATCTATGGTCTTCAATAATATACTTTCTAGTCCTTCCAACTCAGCCTTTGCAAGAGTGTATTCATACAATCATGAGAATTGAAAGGTATAATCATGTTGGTTATGTTCAAAGACATTTTTGAGATACATAGTGGTTATAATTCCCTTCTACATGTCAATTTTAAGTTGATGGAGCTGTTGGAAATTTCTAGTGTTGAGCCTTAAAATTCAAATGCTTTTCCTCTATATAGTCTTGTGATGTCCTAACAAGAAAACCATACTCAATGATGTGCCTAAAAGATTTTTCTTTGAAATATCTACTTTCAAGCCTTTGGATATGGTTATCATGCTCCTCTTGAAGTGTACTTGTCTATGTAGTTATCAAAATGAATCCTTTCTTAAGTAAAACCTCCAAAAGTTGAGACTATCTAATGCTTTCTTGAGAGACGGTGAACCCATAAAGTAATTTTTCCTCTCATGCCAAGTCTTTGTGATTACAAATAAAATGCTTAAAAGTAACATTAAAATGAAATGCAAAATGGAAAGATTATTGATCATGAAAATGTAAGTGCATCAAAGTAATGGAATAAATGTTGGAATGGTAAATGCATTCACAAAGAATGAAAAGAAATAAACATAAAACTCCCTTTTCATTGGTTAGGAGTGGCCCTTGCTCCTTTCCTTTGATCAAGTTTAACACTTGAATTTAAGCAACAAAAATTACCCCTGAATCTACTATCTTTATTGAATCAAAAATACTTTATCACAATGAATTAAAAAATAACTAAAATCAAACACTAAATCTAAGTACAAGATCTCTTTTATACAAGAGATGTTCTAGTTCTGTTAGGAGAGAACTAGTTATTCCAAATGACTAAGTCTACTTTTAACTGATTGTTTAACTAAACAATGCCATCTATTTTGGCGATACATTAATGAAGGGAGAAGTTCATAAAGTGTTTAAACTTGAAATATTCTCAAAACTAAAGAGAGGATCCATGATTGACTCCTTGGAAGGAGTCAATCACCTCTAGAAGATTCTTCAAATCATTAACTAATTGAAGAGAACTGAACTGATGTTGAGTCTTCAATTGTTGGTCATATTTCATCTTCTTGTGGCTTGAATGTTTTTGAATTAATGGTGATGATTTTATTTAGAATGTAGTGTTTCCAACTATGATTTCAATGATCCAAGCTATCTGCATGTGCACATGAGTTCCCCCAAGTTTTGAAGAATCTGGATTGGTGACTTAGATGATTTGGATGTGTTGCTTTGAGACCCATGTTAAGTGATGAGAGTCATGTGCTAACACGTCAAATAGAGTCATGTGCCTAGTGCATGAATTAATTCATGCACTCTCTGATGACAACTCAACATATACTTCTTTGAAAAAATGAAGTTAATGTTCATAAACAATCTTATTCAAGCCATTTATGCAAAAATAATCAACAAGATAAAAACATCACAAGTATACACAATAATTTCTTCATAATCATAGTAAAGTATTAAATATAAAGAGTAATCATTGTTCATCGTGTATCATGATATCAAAATGGTATGAGTTTAAACAGGGCTTAAACATAACAAAATGGGGTTCATCACTCCCCCAGGACTAAGGATTTAGCAGGTCCTCCTACTACCTAGCATTAAGTTGTTCAACAATCCTAGAATAGTTATACTCATTGGAAAAGGTTTTCCAAGTCTCATCAAGAGATACATCAGAAAACCCAAAATGATCAACAACATTCTTCCTCCAAGTTTATAGCTTTCCTCTGATTGGTCATCTATAGAATTCCACCATGGAACATGTGCAAGGACTAGTGGGGGCTTGTACCACATCCCAATCCATCGTTCTTTGAGTTCCAAGATTATCTTGCAAAGATCCTTAGCCCTCTTTAACGACCAACGAAGGTTTGTTGGTGAAACAACCTCCTTCCTCTTGTATGGATCTAAGCAACTGAAATACTTGACCTGGGACACCAAGAAGTTGACATTGAATGTGGGGATAACCTGTTCTCTAAAATTCCTAACATAGTTTCTTAAGATATCAACATACATGTCTACCATAGTGTAGATAATACACTTGAGAATGAAATCGGTTGAAAAACCAAATGGGTGCTGGAAAATCATGCCTCATCAAGAGGCCAATGGTGGAATCTGACTACATAAATATCACTCTTTGTATCCTCCACTCTCCCTAATGTCTAAGAGCATGAAATAAATTCTCTCAGCTGAACTTCCCCACATATAGATTGATTGGAATTTCAATCTTCTCTAGAAGCATAAACTTATGAACATAGAATTCACATAGAAAAAATTTCTCAATATCATTGGCAATAGTATATGCCCCTACAAACTAACTATCATCTTCAAATTATATATCCAACATTTCCCTGGCTCTAGTTATTTTCCATCTAAAAATTGTTCCTTTAAAAATAGGGCATAAAAGTTGGAAGGGTTTTAAAGAGTACCTTGATCATAGAGCCTACTTGATTGTGACCACATTTTGTTTCAACAATTTATTCTCTTCCTTTCATATTTTTATTCTCTTCCTCCACTTCTTTGAGCCTATAACATTCCTCCATCCATTTAGTCATACCCTTCAACACAATGATCTGGGAAAAACAAAACTAGTTTCCACAACCTGATCTTTCTTGGCCATTAGTTCCTTCCCTCCTCTATTTTCATGCAAGTGTAATAGATGTGTTCAGCTCCAAATTTGTAGCCTCTAGGAATTTTATCTGTTGCTCTTTTTCTTCTAAGCTCTTTATTGTATCTAGAGAGTGGCTTCCTCATGGTGGACTATCATTTCTTGCATTTTGAATTTCTTGGTCCTTGGAAGATAGTCTTGGGAGAAACTAGTATCCTTAGCTTCCAAAAGTGACTATGCGTTGGCCAATTCTCTCCTGAGCTATTTGTAACTCAAACTGTAGTTTAGATAAGGAGAGCACTTGGGGTAAAATAGTATCGAGTCTGGTGGAGAACTAGGTCCTCCTTCTTCCAACCATGCCTTACCCTTATCTTTAGTTAATGACTCTTCGAGAATAGATGGAGAGATTGGCTTATGTGGAGACTCGGGTGGAGTTTGAACCAATGTTTGCATAATTTCAGCTACCTCTTGTTCTTCTTGTGACAATGGCTTAACAACTGGGGTTTCATGAATAATAGGGGTAGGCTAGGAAGTATGAGGCATTTCTTGGGCCTATCAGAGGTGGATGGAGTGGGTTCCACAACAGTCTCAAGCTTCAAGGAGTATGATTTTTGGAATTTAAGCCACTTCTTTGTCCCATGCCTCTTTTTCACAAATTTGTGTTTGCAAATTAGTGAATTAAACCTTGAAATTTGAGATATGAAGCCCCCAAAAAATTTTTCCATGGCAACACAAATGGACTCATAAAGGAATTGGGGAAAATTGACTTTATATTGGGGCTTGGATTTTCCATGTCACAAATGAATGAGCATTCTTAAAATTGACCTAGTATAATTTCATATTGGCCTTCACATGTGAAATACCTAATTAACCACTTGGCCACTTTGTCCCAAGGTTCAGTATGCTCAATCTCTTAACTCCTTTTTCCTTTCCCTTATTTTCAATTACCAACTATAATTTCTCTTTCTTCCCTACTACAAATCTCTTGATTATCTCATGATACATTGTCCTATTGTTAATAGCTAACCCATCATTAGGTATACCAAATAAATTGACTTGATTATAGTGGGAGAGAAAGGAATTTCCTTACCATTTACAGTGGTGTATCCCTCTTCCATGTTTCTTGCAAATTCTTCAGTCATTGGGATACTTGAACTCTTCGTATGCCAACAAAAATCTAACCATCCCGCCTTCTCAAAGATCTCCACTAAATTTGTGTCTACCAAGAGATCAACAAAACTAGTGGGTTCATGTCATATTTTGGGCCCCATGCTAGATTTGAGAAAGTTAATAAAAGATAAAAAGGCACATAAATGATAGTGTAGGATTCTCAGGGTGATAGCGTAAGAAAGTGATGGCACAGATTGAAAGTGACTAAGTTGGAAAGCATATTTCAAACAAACTTAACATGCAGGGTATATAACCAATTTGGAAAGTGGTGCTAAAATCCCGAGGTGATGAGGGGAGTAATGGGATGCATGTGGACATGATGGTAATTAATGGGTTGTGGATTTGATGTGGATTTTGGGAGCATGTGACATGACTTGGGAAAGGATGGGAAATCAATAAACATGATGGCAACAATTAAAACTTTAAATTTAAATCTTTCCTACTTTAGAAGTAATCAATTATGCATACCTTGATATTAAAACTTTTCAAATCTTTGCCATTTCAAATTCTAATTGTTATTCCCTTTTTCATGATGATGTCATGCTCCATGCATACGTGGTATTCCTTTTTATTTTGTTGATCAGATTCAGGAGAGAAGACCGCCATTGTTGGTTTTCGATCCTCTTTATTTTATTTGATTATTTTATTTATTTTTATTTTTTTTCATCACGAAGTATTGGCTATCCATTTTTATTTTCAACCAATACTCTGGAGGGAGATGATCGCCATTTCTTGGTTTTCAACCATCCCCTCTTATTTTTAGCAAGTGGTTGCTCAAGTCTGATTTTGATAGGAAAAGAGACTTTTCCTACACAATTAAGATCTGAATCTTCTTGAATTTCTCTTTGAAACTCTTCTCGAGATGTTGGTTTATGGTACAACCTCATTTTGTGCCCATTAACCAACATTACCTTCCTTTCACCATCTATTGGAACCAATTGCACTATCCCATTGTCAAATACCTCTACAATTTGATATAGGCCCATCCACCTCATCTTGTAGTTTTCCTTTGAAGTCTTTATACTTTGAATCAAATAGTAATGCCCAATCTCCTTTCTAAAATTTCTTGGCTTTATCTATTTGTCATGCCAAAGTTTTCCTTTGTTGTTGGATGATCTCAGTATGGTGTAGTGCTTGAAGCCTAATCTCATCCAATTCATTTAATTAAACAATTCTTTCCTGTTGTGCTTTTGTTAGTTCAATTCCCACCTCATATGTTGTTTTAATGTTTGGATCTCAAACTCTATGGGAAATATTGGTTTCTTACCATAGAATAGTTCATATGGTGTAAACCTTGTTGTTTTTTTCCATGTGGTGTTGTAAGCCCACACTACCGCTTCTAGTAGTTTTTGTGCCCAATTATTTCTTGAGATGTTTACAGTCTTCATGAGTATGTTCTCCAATTCTCTTGTTGGTCACTTCTACTTGTCCATTTGATTGTGGGTGATAGGGGATGAATTCTTGTGCCTCAACTGATATGTCTCCACAAAAGAGTTGAATTACTCCTGACATGAATGTGGCCCTTGGTCTGACACAATTGATCTTGGTGCTCCAAACCTTTGAAAGATATACTCATAGAGAAATTCTGCAACCTTCTCATCTCTTGCATGTGGCAGTGCCTACACTTCAGCCCATTTAGTCACATAGTCAGTACAAACCAAGATGTATTCCTTACCTTGGGAAGTTGGGTCAAATGGCCCAATGAAATCTAGTCCCCATTTCTCAAATGGTTCTAGGAAAATTTGTGGTTGGAGGGGAATTTCTGATGTAAATGTTGGTTTCCCCATTCTCTGGAATTGATCACACCTCCATACATACTTCTTGACATCCCTAAACAAGGAAGGCCAATAGTAACTAGCTCCAAGAATTTTTGGATGGTTCTTTGCACTAAATAGTGTCCTCCTGATGGTTCATCATGGCATGCTCTAAGTATGTCAAATACTTCATTTTCAGCTACACACCTGCATAAGACATGATCAGCCCACATTTAAAAAGGATTCCATTCAACCAAGTATACATTACACTCTTTTTTAATTAATTTCTTCTTTTTCTTTGGTGTGAAAAAGTTTGGAAACTTCCTGTGGGCTAAGTAATTAGCCATGTCTACATACCAAGGAGAGGTAGTGGAAAGTGCAAACAAATTCTCATCTAGAAATTCATCATTGACTTGTTCATCTTCCTCTGAAGTGGTAAGCCTGGAAAGAAAGTCAGCTACAATGTTGGACTTTCTTGGTTTGTCAATGATTTTGAGATTGAACTCTATGTAGTAGCAATAACCACCTAACAATCCTGCCATGAACTAAAGGTTTATTCATTATATATTTAATGGCGAGTGAATGGTCAGTATGAAAAATCACTTCATATCCTATAATATAATGTCTAAACTTGTTGATTGCATATACTACTGCTAAAAATTCTTTCTCAATTGTTGTGTAATTCCTCTCAGCAGGGGAAATATTTTTACTGATATAGTAAATTGCATGCATGGTTTTCCTCCTCTTGTTGTCCCAAGACAACACCTACTACTTCATTTGAGGCATCTATTTGGATATGGAAGGGAAACTTCCAATTAGGACCTCTCAACACCGGTGTACTTATCAACTTGTCCTTAATTGCATCAAAATCTTGTTGGCATGCTTCTGTCCATTCAAACTCAGAATCCTTAGTTAGAAGAGAAAATAATGGAGAAGCAATTTTACTAAAATCTGATATGAACCTACGGTAGTAACCAACATGATGAGAAAACTTCTTACCTCAGTTTGATTGGTGGGTGATGGCAATTTTACAATGATGCTCACCTTATCTGGGTCAACCTTAATTCCCTCAATTGAAACATGATGGCCTAAAACTATACCTTGTTCCATCATGAATAAACATTTCTCATGATTCAGGATAGCTGGTGTTTTTCACAGTGAGCAAGAACTTTATCCAGATTATTGACTTCCTCTTGAAATGTTTCCCCATAGACTATAAAATCATCCATGTAGATTTCTACACAATCATGGGTGAGATCAGAAAATATTGCCAACATGGCTCTTTGGAAAGTGGCAGCATTACATAACCCAAAAGGTAGCACTCTATAAGAAAATGTCCCCCAAGGACAGGTGAATTGTCTTATCTTGGTCTTTAGGAGCCACTATTATCTAATTGTATCCACTAAATCCATCAAGAAATGAAAAGTACCTTTTACCAGAAAAATTATCTAAGACTTGATCAATAAAAGGTAATGGAAAGTAATCCCTATGAGTGGCTTTGTTCAATTCTCTATAGTCCATACAAAACTCTCCATTTTCCATTATTTTTGGGCACTATGACCAAAGGGGAAACCCACTGACTATCTGAGATTGGGTAAATAAATCCTACATTCAAAATCTTTTCAATCTCAGTTTTCACAATGTCTCTCAGAGCTGGGTTTATCCTTCTTTGAGGTTTCCTAACTAGTCTTGCCTCCATGGTGGTGTAGATGTGATGTGTAAATGCTAGGATGTATACCTTTCATATCACTATACTCCCAAGAAAAGGCTTGGGGTGAGAGTAGAGAATTTTGAACAATGTATTTTCCTCTTGATCAGTCAACCAACTGTTTATTGTCAATGTCTTTCTGGAAGAATGAAATTTTTTGTATCAGGATGAATTGAATTTACCATGGGGTAATTTCTTAAAAGTGTGTTTAATGGACACCTATGTGGTAGAAATTTGTGCACATGAGGTTATGTTTTGGAAGATGCACTCATGTTAGATCTATGTTCTTCACGAAAGGAAAAATAATGGGCGTGTTATCTTCATCCATGAAATCATTCCTTATCTTAGTAAGTCAGATGTAGGACTAGAACAAGACTCAGTGCATGAGTTAAGCACAAGACTCAAAATGAACCTAGCACAGACTTAGGACAAGACTTAGGCTATGTACAACACCGTGTCATGGTAGTCACATTGAATCTGATCTGAGTGTTCTCAAATTACTACCATGGCAAGAGAGGAGATGATATCTTCAGAATCATCAGAGTCATCCTTGGACCATTGTTTTGTTGTCTATAGCAAATGGTTTGGCTTGCAGGGTATAATGATAATTCTTTTGAATCTTGACCATTGGTGATGACCATGTTTCCTATCATGCAGTCGATAAGGGCAACAGTTGTAGCTAACCAAGGGCATCCCAGGATTATGGGGTAACCAATTTTTCTATTCTTTGTTTTGATTATCATGAAGTCTACTGCATAGTCCCAGGATTCATTATAATGGTAACATCCTCTATTATTCCCTTGGGTTTATTCACTTGATTGGTCTTCCATTTGCAAGACTATATGTGTGGACTATGGTTTAGGGAGTGCCAATGTGGATAGAGTGTCTATAGTCATGATGTTTATGGAAGCTCCTAAATCAATAAGGACGTTAGGAATATGAACATTTCCTATGCAGACTATTACAATGGGACTTCTAGGATCTCCATACTTAGGAGGAGGATTATTTCCTTCTAAAATGCTAGCAAGTTTCCCATCAACATGAATGGTCTTGGGTTGACTCTTCCTTCTCCCTGGAGTTTTGAAACAAAGATCTTTAATTGTTTTATTTAGTTTAGGGATATCTTTAAGAGCTTGCAATAGGGAATGCCAATACTTAGCTTCCTCAATCCTTGGATTAATTTTGACTCTGGATTTTCAGAACTATGGCATTTTGTTTCTCAGAGAGCCTAGATGGGAAGGGAATGTCAATGTCTAGTTGATGAGTTTCTTCAACAGTACTAGGTTGTGTTTTCTCTGGTTCTTCATTTTCTTCAGGAATCTCCTCAATAACAGGAGAGGAAGGTTTTGATGTAACCTTTCCTAAACACAACAATATGTTCTTGTAATCAAAAAATTCACTGTGGGGGTTCTTCTCTATTTCTACCATATATATGTTGGATTTCCCTACCTTACATTCTTAGGATTGGCCATAGTTTGTGTAGGTATCTATGGTTGGGTAGGTTGTTCAGGTTTGGGTAAGCATTATACTAGGTCCAACCAATAGGGCTTGTTGACCTTGTGATCTTCTTTGATTATAATATTGTTTTCCAAGACCCTTTGAGGTGCATTCCACTATTGTTGGTATTGTTGTTGATATGGTGGAATGTTCGGAGGTGGAGCCCAAGGTTGTTGATAATAAGTTGGTGGGGCATACTTGGGATCCATTCTTGTGGGGCTTTTTGAACCCAAGGTGGTGGGTATGGCCATGGTGCATTCCATTGATTTGGATTCCATTGTGATCTTGGGATGTAGGGATGATTTTGGTTGGCTTGAAATTGTCCTCCTTGCCTCTGAGCCATATAGTTTAGCTCAGATTCCTCTTGGTTTCTTTGTTTTAAGTGATTCTTTAGCAAGGGAAGCAGTCCACATTGATTTGTGGCATGCTTAAGTTCACAGAGAAGACATATTTCTGTCTTATCCAAAGGACAATCCTTAAGTCCATGTTTAGCTCTACATCTTGGGTAGTAAATGAACAAAGGCTTTGTGTTCCTAGCCTTCTCTCTATCCATAGTTGTATTGAGTTGAATCAGGAGGTCTGTTTTCAAATTTGTAATTTCTTCCCTTAACTTGGATAGGTCCCCATTAGCCATTTTCCTTTTTGCTTCCTCAAATTGGGGTGAGTTCAAGAATAATTCCTACAGAGGTCAATAATGTCTGTGAACTCTAACTTGTTCATGTCTCCCTTTCCCATTAAATTGAATGCCTCTTGTGTGTCTTCATCCAACCCTTTAAGAAATAAAGTTTTAAGTAGGTTAATATCCAAGCCAGTTCCACACCTTCTGTGTAGGAAAAGGAACCAATCCAGATAATCTTCTACACTTTCATCTTCCTTTTTTTGAATTTAAAAGATCTCTTCTTTCCTATCCCTCACTCTACAGTAATCCTGATACTTTTCCAGGAAGGCTTGTTCCATTTCTTCCTAGTTATGAATGGAATTTGGGCCTAAACCCATAAACCACCTCATAGTTGCATCTTTCAGAGTAGAGGGAAATAGTTTAAGCTTTTGGTTATCAGAAGTGTAGTCATATGTTTGACATAAAACTTTAAACTCAAAAGGAATTGATCGGGTCCTTTGAAACTAATCCCCAAAAGTTGGAAGAATTGATGGGGATATATTTTTCATAGGAGCATCTCATTAGGATCCAATTCAATAGGGTAGGTAAATGTTTTCAATTGGAGGATTTCCATTATTTCCATTTTTTCACCATTGGGGTTATGTACTTCATCATCCATTCTTCCTTGGTCAACAAGTTGTTCCACAAGGCTGGTTTTGAGGGGGTTTTGAGGATTTAGTCTAATGAATCTACCTCTATGGTCTCTAGGTCTAAACATACAATCCTATCATACTAAAAATGGTTCCCTAACTATTAGTATTGAACTTAATTGTGTGTGTTCCACATACTCCAACTCAGAGGATTCTTTTTGTCACTACAAGGTCTTCTAATTTTTAAAAAAAAAGAGTTATGGAAATGAATTTTTGAATGGAAACTTACCAGACAAACAAGCAATACTTAGCTAGCACCTTAACCTTTGATAACACCTTGAATTCCCTAAAAATGATGCCAAAAAGTGATGAGTGTCATTGATGCTCATACTTTAATCATATTATTATGTCAATCCAGGGTGGTGTCCATGGTTGTTTGCAACAAAGGAAATAGTAGGAACAATTTTGCAATACGTACTTTAGTAATAAAAACTAAGAAATTGCTGAAATGATCATGATTACAAATAAAATGCTTAAAAGTAACATTAAAATGAAATGTAGAATGGAAATATTATGATCATGAAAATGTAAGTGCATCAAAGTAATGGAATAAATGTTGGAATGATAAATGCATTCACAAAGACTGAAAAGAAACAAACATAAAACTCCCTTTTCATTGGTTAGGAGTGGCCCTTTCTCCTTTCCTTCGATCAGGTTTAACACTTGAATTTAAGAAACAAAAGTTCCCTAAATCTGCTATCTTTATTGAATCAAAATACTCTATTACAATGAATTGAAAAATAACTAAAAATCAAACCACTAAATCTAAGTACAAGATCTCTTTTATACAAGAGATGTTCTAGTTTTGTTAGGAGAGAACTAGTTATTCCAAATGACTAAGTCTACTTTTAACTGACTATTTAACTAAACAATGCCATCTATTTTTGGCAATACATTAATGAAGGGAGTAGTTCATAAAGTGTTTGAACTTGAAATATTCTTGACAACTAAAGAGAGGATCCATGATTGACTCCTTGAAGGAGTCAATCACCTCTAGAAGATTCTTCAAATCATTAACTGATTGAAGAGAATCTAAACTAATGATGAGTCTTCAATTGTTGGTCATATTTCATCTTCTTGTGGCTTGAATGTTTGTTGAATTAATGGTGATGATTTATGTTCAGAATGTAGTGTTTCCAACTATGATTTTAAGCTATCCAAGTTATCTACATGTGCACGTGAGTTCCCCAAGTTTTTCAAGAATCTGGATTGGTGACCTAGATGATTTGGATGCGCTGCTTTGAGACCCCTATTAAGTGGATAAGATTCCTGCACTAACACATCAAATAGAGTCATTGCGCCAGTGTGTGAATTAAGTCATGCACTCTCTGTGACAACTCAACATATACTTCTTTCAAAAATAATGAAGTTAATGTTCATAACCAATCTTATTCAAGCCATTTATGCAAAAGAATCAACAAGATAAAAACATCACAAGTATACACAATAATTTCTTCATAATCATAGTAAAGTATTAAATATAAAGAGTAGATGAGTGGATCAAATAAATAATCATCTCGATAAGGTGCCTTAGTTACTTTTAACAAGATTTTTTTGGTAGGAAATTTCTTCTCTCAAATAGTGGTTCCAAACTTATGTCACGCTTAAGATGAACAATATCTTTCCCTTAATTTATGAAGTTGGTAGGTTTTTGTATGCCAAATGAGGTTTGAGATCTTAGTGAGGATTTTTATGAAGTGGGGTGGCATGAAAGTGGAAAATAGGGAAGTGAAATCTCTAAAATGCTCAACTAGGGTTTGAAACTCCAAACCCTCACAATATACATCTATAAAGAGCAAGCAAGACATGACCTCATCAACATATATCTTACAGAGCATGGATGTTAGAAGTTGTGATGAGTCTTATTATTCATGAGAATATTCTTTGAAGGCATGCATGTCTAATAGCACACGTGAAAACATTAAAACCCTCAATGTTGTAGGTTTGTGTAGAAAAATTGTGCACAACTTATTCCTATGTATGATATTTTCCAAACTCTTGATTGTGGAAGTTGTGAATTGATCTCCCTCTCACTAAAATATATCTTCAAGGTCATGGTTAACTATGAATGCAAGTGTTTCATTCAAAATCCTAAATGATACAAGAATGTGTTTGAAACAATAGTGAATGGCCTATCCAAACAAATGTATTATGAAGATGGTTTAGTTGTGTGCTCATGTACTCCAAAGATAAAAATCTAGTGGATATGTACTCATTGAAGAAAACAAAGATGTTGGTTAGAGAGAAATATTAGGGTCTCATGTGTAAGTTGTCTCATAGTGTGATGAATGGCAGATGAGATGCTTCAAAGCATGTGGAGTTGTGAGACTCCCTACATGTAGCATGAACCCCCGATTCAAAGTTATGGCGTGCTTCTTGTTCTATATAATCAAGGTTCTAAGTATGAGTCTTTTCAAGTCTAAATGAGAGAGTAAGGATAAATGGAAAAGGTGGAAGTTTATAATAGAGTGCAAGAGATCTTAAAGGAACATGAAACATTTCATCTTATCCTTTACTCATGGAATAAGGCTTTATAGAGTCATATAATGGGAGTTACTCAGAGAAATAAAACAATTTTTTGAGTAAATGTTACAAGATGTCGGTAATAAAGGACAGAAAATTTTAGTGCCAATAGAGATCATTCACAAACGAAGTTTAGGGGACTTTATGAGATTTTTTTATCATTAAAAAAGTTACTTGTAATCGTAGAATTTGACAACATGAAAGATCTCTGCCAAGATGAAATTATGAAAAACCCGTAGTTTCTATTGAGACCCATCACCTCCTTTGAATGAGCCATTGGTGAAGTAAGTGTATAGACTCAAAGCTATTAAGTTGAAAATTATTGCATATAGAGTGAATAAGGATTATTATTTGACGAAATACAGAGTGTGATATTTTGTGATGCTTTGGTGATATTAAAGGTGATGAAAACTAGATCGGGATAGATGAGATAAGCTTCGAGAAAAGAAAACAATGAGATTCATGTATATAACAAGTACCGAGTATGTTACATATTATGGGGTTCTCACAACACCAATCCGGCACTATGATAATTCTTCACCGGGAACTCCTCGTGCTATGATTATTTACTAATGCATAGCCTTTAGTTTGATGGATGTAATCTGAAACAAAACAACAACCAAACACAAGAATACCATCGACTATGATAAGACGGAATGATGACAAATCTGAAATATCAAAGTAAATTATAATATTAACACGAAATTGTTACAATCTCACCGATGAGGTACTTCAACAAGACTTTGGGAGAAACTTTACAATTACACCTCTTGATGGCTTCTTCAACACACCTTTAACTCGATGGCTTCCTTTACACACTTCCTACAATATTTCTCACTTTGCTTCTTTCTATGCTAAATGAGGGGGGTGGCCTCTCTATTTATAGAACTTCCAAGCTTATCCATCCTATCTCTAAGATAGGATAAGAAATCCACTCTAACGAATCATATTCCATACCTTAACTCTTATCTGTACATGTAAGCTTATCTCTTAAGATAAGATAAACCTTATCATTTTACATGGGTTCCACATTTTTAGACTTTTTACAAATAAAATACACAAAATATTTATGACCTCACTCCTTGTCCTTATTACCAATATAATATTTCTAATTCCTAATCATGTAGACCCTACTTCTCTAATTACCCAAACTTTGACATTTTAACATTCTTGGACCACTTACGACAAATATTTACTTTTTACAACATTCCTATTGTACTTTGACTGTTACCGTACTCCACATTATTGGCGACACCGTACTGACGGCACCGTTATCTTCTATCAGACGCTACTACTAATTATACTTAACAACATCCTATTCCTAATACATACATTAATGAAATAGAAATTATGGAGGAAAATTTTAGTGTCGACATCTTCCCCCTTCCTAGCTTCTACTCCGTCCTCGGAGTAGACTATTCTGGTGCTTGGAAAATCTTCAACTTGTCATGGTTGACCCATTTCGTAATGGGAGTGCCATCCAATTCCTCCAATCAGTGCACTACATTTTCATGCACATTCTTTATTTTGTAGGGCCCATCCATTTTGGAAGAAATTTTCTCTGTCTTCTTTTTTTGTATCTGGAATCATATACTAGGACCAAGTCATTCACATGAAATGGAGACCATCGGATCTTTTGATCAAAGTATTCCTTCTACTTCATTTTCTTCTTATGGCTTGTATCCTTTGCTATTTCCCTCATTTCCTCTAGCAAATGAAGATGTACCAACCTTTCTTTTCTATGAATCACTTTCATCCATCCTTTCATTTTTCATAACTCTCACAAAGGGGAATATCAAACTCAATAGAAAGAATCGGATCAATGCCATAGCCAACCGAAATGGGGAGTATCATGTTGCTTGACTTTGATGTTGCCCTATATGCCCACAATGCCGCATGAATCCTTTTATCCCATTTATGTACTTGCAAGGCCGTGATCTCGAGGCATCGCTTTACACAATGAATGGCTTCTCAATCTGATTCTTCAAAATAGGTGAAGACACCAGGGCTTCCTTCAATTGTCTAAAAGCTTCATGCGCCTTATTTCCTGGTTCATAAGTAACATCCTTCTTTAAGAACTGGGTTAGTGGCTGTGCAATCTTTGAGAAATTCTTGATGAACCTTCTATAGTAACCCACATGGCCTAAAAATGATCTCAACTTACTTCTATTAAGAGGAAATGGTAAATCTTTGATTTTGAAACTTTATCGGATCGCACTAATACCATCTCTGATACAACATGCCCTAACAAAACGCCTTTAGAACATCCAAAGACACACTTTGTAGGGTTTAGTGAGGCTTGTGCTTCATCTAACCTTTAAAATGTTGTCTCCATCTAGTGCAGGTGGTCCAACTTGCTCCCATAGATGTAAAAATCATCCGTAAATACTCGATGAAGGTCCCAATGTAGGGTTCGAACACCCTATTCATCAAACGTTGGAATGTTCTTTGAGCATTACACAATCCAAAAGGCATAACTCTATAAGCAAACGTTCCCAAGGAGTGGTGAACGTGGTCTTCACTGATCTTTCTCTCGCTATACGAACTTGGTTATAGCCGCTATATCCATCAAAGAAAACTATAAGCACTCTGGCCACCTACTTCGCCCAAGATCCGATCTAAAAATGGAAGAGGGTAATGATCCTTCTTTGTTACCTTATTGAGCTTCCTGTAGTAGTCAACACAAATGTGTAGCTTCCCATTCTTTTTATTGAGATCACAATGGGAGAAACCCATTCTGAATTCTCCACAAAGAAATATGAATCCCGCATCAAGCAACTTATCTATTTCTTCTTTTACGACCTTGGAAAAATTAGGATTCATTCTATATGGCATTTGCTTTATGGGCTTAAGACCATCTACCACCAATACAATGTTCTACCCAACTTACTTGATGGAGTTCCTTGTAATCAAAAGTGAATAGGTGTATGTACCTTCGAAAGAGCTGGAGGTAGGATTCCTTCTCACTCTCCATCACAACATCACCAATCTTTATTTGTTGGAGACGATCATCAACTTCTTCTTCAGATAATTTTATGGGGTCATGAGTTGGTGTGACTAGAAGGATATCCATGACTGAAACATCCACCTCGCTTTCTTCATCTTCAGTGTCCACTTCACTGGTACTAGAGTAATCAGAGGATGTCCAATCATCGCCATCATCACTTGAATCCACGAGTGTTCTCGCTTTATGATGTCGAGGATCATGTTTATCTTCACCCTCTCTCTACCACGTCTAAGTGTCATGAAACCTTCATTCCAGGAGTTTCTTGCATGAACTCTCCTTAGCCATGGTCTTCCCAAAGAAAGATTGGGTACGCAAATAAGCATACCATTTTTCATCACCCGAAAGTCTACCACACATACCACACCCATAATGATATTGCCACATTTGAAACTACACCTTCGGTTTAGTTTTTCCTTTATTTAATGACCTTAACATAAGTGTTGAAGGGAGATCAATTTTTAAATCCAACATATTCATTACTGAGACTCGGTCATTACATTAATCGCAGCACCTCCATCAACTAAGACATCATGAATTGAAATACCATTACATAATACCTCGGCTTGTGGAGCATAGGGATCTGCCTCGCTCCAAAACAGGGGACCTCAACCTCCTTCCTTCTTCGAGCATTGAGTCCACCTCGCAACTCCCGCCTCTTCTCGAAGACATAGCCAAGAGTTGACCATATGTAATATTTGCAGCCTTTTGGACAGATCTTCCAAGATGGAGTATGGTCCTTGCCCTGTGAAATCGACAATCCCGCACACCCAACTTTCTTCTCCTATGTTTCTTACTAGTTTCTTCTTTCATCTTCTTAGGATCATTTCCATCTTGATTATCTTTTTCTTTTTTTCTTTTTGTTACAAACACATCTACTTCATTATTTCTACTCTTATCTACTACATCAAGAGAATTCACAGGTACTTTTCCTTTATCATTATCTCTTGTACTAGATGTAGAAGCTTTATCTGACAATTATACTTATAATGACCCTTTTTATAACAACCATAACAAACAACTTCAAAAATATTTCTTTTTGGACCTCTATCTCCTCCCTGAGAACTAAATTCCTTTCCTTGAAGAAGATTAATAGTTAACTAACCCATCTTCCTAAGCAGATCTTCATACTCAGTAGATGTACTAGGAGAAATATTTGTGCTCACCGGGAGTGGTTGTGGATTCTGGACCAAAGGTGCTGGTGTAGGCTCTACTTTAGCAACAATTTCTTTGGGCTCCTCTTCCATGCTTTCTTCTTGCCTTCTTGCAATCTCCTTTGCTTGTTCAATGGTAGCTGGGTGGTCATACTTCACTCGTTGTCTGATCTCTGGCTTCATCCCAAGAATGAAGTGCTTATAGAGGAGATTATCCACGCCATTCATCAACCCATCCGCTAGTCCTTCCTTCCGGATCTGGGCATCGAGCTTCCTCCTTAGCTCTAGAACAGAGCATGATAATCCCTTATCTTCTCCTTCTCTCCTTGGGATAGCTTTGTGATCTCGATCATGAGATCTCGCATATTTCGTTGTTCACCAAATTCTTCAAGAAAACTTTCGCTTAATAAATCCCATGAATTTTTCACATTATCACCTAGTGTTTCAAACCACCTAAGTGCGGAACCATCCAAAAAGGTAGGAAAAAATTCAGTCCATTGTTCCCTTCTTATAAGGCCATTACAAATACAAGATCGCTTAAACTCTTGAATGAAAGAAGAAGCATCTTCATTAGATTGAGCTGAAAAAACAAGAATCTTTCCCATTTTCAAAAGTAACCACCATGAAATACCAACCCACAAGTACAATCAACAAGACTTATGTGCACAAATAATTGGAATTACTATAGAAATGACCACGGTAAACTATGGTAAAACTTGACTTACTACGGTAAAAACTGATTTTACTGTGGTAAACACTATTCATGGTAAAAAGTGAAGTTACTGCGGTAAATACTATTCACGGTAAAAAGTGACTTTACTGTGATAAATACTATTCACAGCAAAAATGACTTTATCATGGTAACTACTATTCACGGTAAAAATGACTTTACCATGGTAACTACTATGCACAGTAAAAACAAGGTTACCCTCCAATTGATTTTTGACTAAGTGGGAATATCTCTCCAGAAAATCCACCAACGAGGAATGGTCCCGCAATGTAACCAAAATATCAACACCAATCCGACTATGATAATTCTTCACCGGAACTCCTCGTGCTATGATTATTTACTAATGCACAACCTTTAGTTTGGTGGATGTAATCTGGAAACAAAACAACCGAACACAAGAATACCATCGACTATGATAAGATGGAATGATGACAAATCTGAAATATCAAAGTAAATTATAATATTAACACGAAATTGTTACAATCTCACCCATGAGGTACTTCAACAAGACTATGGGAGAAACTTTACAATTACACCTCTTGATGGCTTCTTCAACACACCTTTAACTGATGGCTTCCTTTGCACACTTCCTACAATATTTCTCCGCTTCTTTCAATGCTAAATGAGGGGGGTGGCCTCTCTATTTATAGAACTTCCAGGCTTATCCATCCTATCTCTAAGATAGGATAAGAAATCCACTCTGACGAATCATATTCCATACCTTAACTCTTATCTGTACATGTAAGCTTATCTCTTAAGATAAGATAAACCTTATCATTTTACATGGGTTCCACATTTTTAGACTTTTTACAAATAAAATATACAAAATATTTATGACCTCACTCCTTGTCCTTATTACCAATATAATATTTCTAATTCCTAATCATGTAGACCCTACTTCTCTAATTACCCAAACTTTGACATTTTAACATTACCGGACCACTTACGACAAATATTTACTTTTTACAACATTCCTATTATACTTTGACTGTTACCGTACTCCACATTATTGGCGACATCGTACTGACGGCGCCATTATCTTCTATCAGACGCTACTACTAATTATACTTAACAACATCCTATTCCTAATACATACATTAATGAAATAGAAATTATGGAGGAAAATTTTAGTGTCGACAGTTCCTTGGTTAAATAATGTGTTATCTTGGAGAACAATAAGAGTTTGTGAAGACCATCTTTTACAAAAGAGAGTAGGTTTTAGAATACATGATCATCCTTAAAGTCCTAATTTAAAATGTGTAAGTCAAAAGATCATATATGTGTTTGAAGTGGTGAATAAAGGGTCCGAGATCATGAGTAAGGTTTAGCATGTTTTAAAAAGATCAAAACATGAGAATGGAAACTAATCATCATGACAAAGAAAGAAGCTTGAGGACATGAAGAACTATGTGTCTTATTTTCTTGAATGAATTAGGTGTTGGAGAATGTACATATGAAAGGGTAAGTTTTTGAGAGAGTTTTTAAAGATAGTGTCAAGAAGAAATTGAGAGTGTGAATATTTATTTGTATGAAAAAATGTTGATGTTTATTAGAAGAACAATGGATAAGTGAATTGAGAGCATAACATAGAAGAATAATTATCAAAGTTAGAGGTCACCATCAGTTGTAGAAGACAAACAAACCAAGTGTGATCAACTTTGTACAAGACTAATTTGTAGCTTAACATGTGGGGAGTTTTTGCTTCCCTATAAGTGAAGCTTATAAAAGGTCAGTAGTTGCTAGACCAAATTTGGGAGTTGAAGCTTCCAGACAAGTAACATCTTATCAAAGACTAAGTACACATTTGGTAAAATTTTAGAGTTGCAGCTCCATGTTGAGTAGATGCTCAACTTGAAATCAATGTAACATTTACAGGACATTCTTTTCCAAAGCTAGTTCTTGGTTTCAGTGGGTTTTTATCCCAATTTGGGTTTCCCACATTAAATCTTGTCTCTGTGTACTTTTTCCCATGTTAGTTGCTTGTGTATGTTGATTTGGTTTTATTGTTACAAATTAAGTAGGATTGAATTGATTGTCAAAGTTTGAGAAGACACTAATTCACCCCCTTAGTGACCAAATTTCCAACATGGAACTCTATCTAAAAATAATGTAATTAGGTAATAAAAATGCACCTAAATGTTATAAGAGAATATTTTTGTCGCTTCATGACATTTTATTATTTTTCTACATATAGTGGGAACACACACTTTACTGAATCTATCTACAACGTATAGATATTCATGGCCATGATTAGACATAGGTATATTTTCTACAAAATCTATAGAGACATTCTTCCATGGTCTAGTAGGTACCTATAGAGGCATGTGCAATCCTTCCTTCCTAATATTAGGTTTTCTTATAAAACATAATTTACATCTTCTTATGAATCTCAATGTTTCATATTACATATTGGGTGAATATGCATTCCTCTTTATGTGGGTCATGGTATAACCGCCACCAAATGACTTGATATCCGAAATTATGTGTTTACGTCATTAATAGAAGTATTTTTTCCATTTCCAAACAAATTTTGTCCTAATTTTAGAGCAACCCATCCTTGAGGTAATAACCTTCTTTGGTAATATTTTAAATCTTCATACTTGCAATACAATAGGAATGTTTCCCTCAATTCCACATATTGTTCATAAGATTCTCCATAAGATTCCTCGTGAAGGGATCACGATGTGAGATTGTAGTCAACATTGGGATTTTCTTTTTTATTGGTGGCCTAGATAACATATTTGCCACACCATTTATGCTTCCATTCTTGTACATGATCACCAAATGATTTTTTTAAGAATCCCATCCATTTGTATTGTTTGATTTATCCCAAATTACAACTGAACAATTTTAATTCAGATATAAGTATCTATTGAGACTAAATGAAATGTGCAATTAGATAGATAAATAAATGCTCCAACATTAAAATATGAATATAAATGTAAAATTATATAAATAAATTGCTTTACATTATGACACATGCTAAATATAGTAAAACATAAGAAGATGAGTGCACTTAGATGTTTGAATGGCCTAGAAGTTGATCCGTGTGGTAGAGAGATGAATTGGCTAGAAATATCCTATAGATACTTCGTCTTTGATTTTGGAATTGTCCTAATAGTTTTCATATTGAATTTTTTTTTCTTGGTTGTAATTGATGCTTTGTAACTTTCATGACCTCTATTAATAACCATTATGTGGATTTTTATTGAATAATAAGTTTTGATCATGTGTGAAATCCTCCAAAATCAACCACCTTGACCCAAAACCTTAATCTTAGGTATGAACCCTTACAAAAACAATAGTGGTTGGGTTGAAATGCAATCTATACGCTACCTACATTGCCACACATAGTTATGTATGGATGCAACTATATTTGGTAACCCAAATACTTGATAATGCTTTATAATGACTTAGATTTCTTATGTTTGAACTAGATTTTGGGATCTTGATTTGGGAAGTTTGACTTTTGAACATAATTTGGAGTGCTTAAAACCTATGTGGGAGCTACTCCTAATGTCCTGCTACTAATTTAGGGAATTTTATGAGATATTTTCTTGCATTTTGAGTTATTTATAATTGAGGATCTCTTAGAAGTACCAGGTATTACTAGGTGAGTAAAGGAGTGTCTTATAGTTATTTATATTAATGAAAAATTATATGGTTTATTCATGTTTAATGGTTTGTTCTAGAAGATAGATACTTTTGTTGTAAATTTTTGTGCACCGATAATAAAATGAAATGGTTTTTTTGTGACTAATATAAGCATTTCTAGAAGTAGTTAAGTAGTGTAATGAAGATAGAAATCCTTGCTATAGAACTATAAATGGACTAGGATATAAAAACTATGCTCAAAATTGGTGCACAAGTCATGATTAAAGGGATTAAGTCAATACTTGGCATTATCGAGTGATAAATTACCAACTTTAGGTATTTACAAATTTCTTTAAGATAGTAAATGAAATTTATTTTCTTAATGGAAATATAAACTTGATTGTGTAAAAAACTTTCTTTACTCAATTATTTAATTGGTTGAGATACTTGGGTGGTTATAAGATCCCAAAGTGAAAACCTACAACATAAGAGTGTAGTAGTGTGTTTGTCCATTCTTACAAGTGTGTTTAGGATGCATAGATAGGATGACATTAAATGAGCCCATCTAACTCTAACCACATGGCTACACAAATATATTTGTCTTTAAAGTTATGAAGACGAAAGGAGTTAGTGTTACAATGGAAAAGGAAATATAGGTGATGTCATATATTATAGCATTAAATGATCACCCTATTATCAAATATTTTGAGAATAAAGTGGGATCATAATGATCTTGGTGGGTGGGAACAAATACCCCACCAAATCCTTGTAAACAATTTATTTTTGTTAGTATTCAATGGAATTTATGTAGCACTTTTTCAACACTTTATCTTGATGAAACTTTAATATGTAACCAAGTTGGAATTGGAAAAAAATTCATTGAAAAAGAAGTGATAAATCAAAGGGAAAAAAGGAAAAAATACTTTTAATTGAAATATAATACATTATTAACTAAATTATATAACTTATCAAAATAATTTACTATAAGATAATGGTCCAAGATCAAAAAAATTTGGCTTGTGTGTTACCAAGCATCTTCGGAAGGTTAAGAGGAACAAAGGGTTATTAGTGGATGTAAAAAATATGCAAAGGGATGAAAAGAGGTAGGTTTTAGTTGGAAAGGGGGTTGGAACTCAATAACAAGAAAATTAAGGGATAAAGAGTTTAGAAGTAAAGGGATAACTAGAAAATGGAACTTTTTTTGTTAATTTCTATAACAAAGAAGGGTTGGAACTCAATAGCAAGAAAAAATTAAGGGGGAAAAGTTTAGAAGTAAAGAGATAACTAGCAAATGGAACTTTTTATTGTCCATTGTAGAGATGGTTGTATGTTTTCATCTTTATGATGTTGATTTAATAGAAAGTAAATGTATGAGTTACATGTGTATATATGCGACAAACTTCATGTTTTAATAAAGAGTGATATTTAGGTCTCAATTTTGAGTGTGTTTTTCTATTCTTGCAAGTATGTCTAGGATGCAGAGATGGGTTATCATTAAATTTTCCCCCTCTAACTTCGACCCACATGACTATGCAAACATACTCATCCCGAATCTATGAAGAAGATATGGGTTAGAAATTCATTGGAAAAGGCAATGTAGGTTATGTAGTATATTATAACGTTGAAAAATATCCATACTATCGAATATTTTGAGAATAAAGCGAGCTTGGAATGACCTCGGTATGGGGTAAAAATTGACATACCAAAGACTTGTAAACAATTAATTGTTAGTATTTAATTGGATTTATGTAGCACTTATTCAATAATATCTTAATGAAACTTTACCATATAACCAAGATAGGGTGGGAAAAAATCAATGGAAAATGAAGAGGTCAATCGAAACAAAAGAAAAGAAACAAACTTTTTATCAGTAAGACAATACATTATCAACTCAATTACATAACCTATCAAAATCATTTATTATAAGATAATGGCTTATAATATAATTAGAAAACACTTATTATTATTTTCCTAAATAAATTAAAGTGTGGTACAACCAAGCTTGCACCTTGTTTAACCAAACACCATGATGAATTAAAACCAAAGATATACGGTAAACATGATAAACACAAACCAAGTTGAAATCATATATAACAACAAACTAAAATCGGAGGAAATATTCTTAAGTTTGCATCAAAGTTTTCACTTGAATACACAACTCTCCCACTAAGAAAGTGGGTGACTAGATATATTTATGGAGGTAAGTGGAATTTTTATTCATTTGTGCACATAGGAACAATGGAAATTTGGGTAAAATATAATTAAATGTTTAACTAATAATCATTACTTGTATAAACTACACATATGAAATAAAAACACTAATATCGTATTCAATGGAAAAATAATAATAATATGTCAATAATTGAATTACTAGTGTTCTCTTGCTTCAGACAAGCTCCTCTACATTTAAGTTTTCCCTCTCCATCCATAATTCTACTTCCATGCTCAAATGAACTATGAGTCATTCTTTTATAGAGAATGGATGCTTTATTAAATGCATGTGGCTATCCTATCTTTACAAATGTATATTGTTCACCAACTTCAGAATGTTGTGCAATTGATTTTTAAAAGACGTAAAAATATTCATATTGTGCAACTTTCTCATTCTAGAATGTGCACGAATATTTATTATTCATTTATAAATTATATTTTGATTATCTAACCCGAGTAAACTTAGGTAAGGTGTGAATATCCTCTCCATCAGATGCCCCATTTATCTTGTTTATGCACTATCCCCCACCTTTGAATACAACTTAGTGAGATAAGAAGAGGGAAGATCAACTTATGATATGGTTGCAACAATAAGGCCGATTAGGTATGCATTTATAATGTGTAGTGAAATAAAATTAACACTCAAGATAAAGTGGGTGAAAGGAACGAATGATTATGAAAATGATTTATAGCAATATAGGTTTGATTAGGTATGTATATAATGCTAATAAATTCTAATAAAAAGTAAATGTCTATATGGACACCAATCCATCCCACCATGTTATATATGCAACTAAATATTGTCACTACCAAGTCGACATAGTAAATGATGAATACAAGGATCGTTCTAAAATTTTAGAATCAAAAACATATCATAGAACCAAACCAAGGAAGCAATAGACAAAATCTTCCATTAAATTTGAACTTGGGCGAAAAATTGAGGAATATGTAAAAAAGAGTTCTAACAAAATATGTTGTTAGCTCCACATTAGACAAGATATCCTTGGTGGGATAATCCACCACATGTATGAAATTGTCACTAAATGGAAATGATAAATCATCAAGATAGATTTTTCAAAAGGGTCAAACCTCCCACGTAGTATCACTCTTCCAAGGTGAGAAATTACATATAAATGGAAATGTTTCTATAGTGCACACCATTTTCAGTATTCTCATTTTGGTCGATAGCGACTCATTATATCTAGACTATTACTATGACAGGGACATTATTGCTTGTATTATTGTTTGACAAGGATATCACCGCTTTAGTACGTTATTTAGATGTGACATTGTTCATGATATCATATTTTCTAGCACTAGGATGCTAACTCTTGTCATCAAGTTCCCTATGAGGCACATGATGTCACTGTTCATTTATTAGATATTATGTTATGATGATGTTATCATGAGTTAATATGGGCATGATCTTGCATTGGTATTGGATCCAAATTTTATGTATGATGTTATATCGTCTCATTTAGTTGATGATTCATATTATGATATATACTACTAGTTTAGCATGACTCGTATAGATGTTTGATTTTGATGCATATGATATTGTCGTATTTTGTTATCATATTGGGCATATATGAGGTTTGCATTGAGTGTGCAGGTGGTAGGTAATTGATCATGAGAATAACGTGGGATTCAGGGAACACACGCCAATTAGAAAAAAGGCCATAATGGCCAAACCTCTTCTTCTTATCGATTATGACATCCCTTTCTCATGTGTGTGCCATGTCATGTTGGTTTGCTTGGGTTTGGGAGTGTTAGCCTAATTTTCCTTCTATCATGGTGATGAATTATTATGTTTCTTAGTTACTTGTTTTAAGTCTTTTCCTTTGGTTAATGCTAGCTAATTTTTTATGCTACCCCCATTTATGTCGTTCTAACATATTTTGTGGTTTTGGGATGATATGTTGGGGTTAGTAAGGATTAGGCCACTTAATCATGGATTAACTGAGCCTAATTTCCCCTCCTAAATGCCACATTTTTTCCAAACTCGGATTTGGGAAAATGTGTCATTTAGGAAGGGTAAATGGCAAGCAAGGGACCTCGTTTGCATGGAAAAGAGGCCCTAACCCCATCCCTATGGGTGGGTGGGATATTTTCAATGCAAATGAGGCCCATTGGCTCATTTTTCCCTTCCCACACACTTCATATTTATGGGGCTTTGATTTTGGGGAATGTTTGGGAAATTGGAAATCTCCTCATGATTGCTTTGAGCTTATTTTGATTTTTCCCTCATTTTATTTTGGTGCAATTTTGTGGCAAGTTGATTGGATTTGGTTTTGGTGGAGGGTGACATTTGTCACCCTCCCATTGCTTTTCTTGGGTGGCTTCTCTCCTTCTTAACCCCTCATGTCCTTAGTGATGGGGTTCTTTTCTTGAAAAATTTTGGTGGGAAGCTTGGGAGCTTGAAGGAGACTTGGAATCTTGGGAGACATTCTTGGATTTGGCTTGTTTGAGTGCAAGGTAGGATCTTGCAAACTCCTTGTTTCTATTTGAATTTTACATTTTGAATGTTATGATTTGGTATGAAATGTGGTGTTTGAATGTTGTGTTGGTTTACTTTGTTTACTCCACCCACCCTTGAGGGGTGTGGGTTTTTGGAGATTGAATGGGAAGAGGGAGGAATTTCCTCCTCTTTATTTTTGGAACTTCTCCTACATTTGGTTTGTAGGTAAGGATTTATTTCCATTTGGGTTGGAAATTCATCCCTACCCTCAAAGAAGGAAACTTTAAGTTTGAAAAGCATTATTGGGGGAGTATTTGGAGAGATAAGGAAAATTTAAATCCATATAGAGATAAGGGGTTATATTGTTGTTTTGGCATGGTGTTATGGTTGCATAAAATGGGATTCTCATCCCCTCTTCCCAAGTAGAAGATGGATCTTATTGGCTAAATTTCATTGGTTAATTGTGTGTGTTTTGATGTGTTAAAACAAGTCTTGAGATGTGTTTGACATTTGAATTTATTTATATGTGCTAGTTGGGTGTGTTGCCTCTTTCCCATGGGCTTGGAGGGAGGCTAGCATTCCACCTTGGACTCCTTGGTGGCATGTAATGATGCAATTGGTTGGGTGGTCAACCAAAAATTTCTCTTGTGATTTGGAGGTTCTACTCTTGCTAGTTTGGAGTTGGTTGGTGCTCATTTGGAGTTGCAGGTTGCAAAGTTTGCTATGAAGGAGTTGTAATTTTGGAATAGTTTTGACATGTTGTCTCCACATTAAGTGGAGGGATTTTATACTTGCATTTTAGGATAGTTTTCCTTCTTGTCTATGTCAAATAAGATGAATTATTCTCATGGAATGGATTGTTACTTTAAATATATTGTTTTTGGAATTCTTACTTAAGAAGTATTAGTTGTTGTTCAAATGTTGCATCTTATTGCATCTTTTAATGGAATTGTTCATCTTGTTTCAAAAGTTGATTTATTGTATAAATCATTGTTTCTTCCTCTTGAAATACCTTATGGAAAAGTGAAAGAAATCAGATATTTGGGTTTAAATTCTCCTTCAATTAATCATGCGTGGGTGTGTGTTTTTGATAAAAATCTCATACAGTTGTTGTTACTTAAAGTAAGTTTATAAATTGAAACTATTGCATTTCAAGTTTTATCTTGTTGTTCTGAATGGTAGAAAATGAGGTTGTTGTACTATTTACAAAGTTGTAGCGTTATTGTCTTAGTAGCCAAAATCTGGATGGGTTTATATAACTTTACACCTAGTCCAATATCACAAAAAATCTCATATTAGAACAACTATGAATAAAAATCTCTATCGGAAAACCATATCTTTTCTATTTGATTTCTACCTTTATATTTTGGTGATAATAAGAGTTTAATAACTAAAATGTGTGTGTGTGTGTGTGTGTCGTTTGCAAAATGTCTTTCTACTAAAAAAAAAAGAAAACTTGTCTTGAATTTGGTTATTGGTAGAATGTTTATCTTCTTACATATATATATATATATATATATATATATATATATATATATATATATATATATATATATATATATATATATATATATATATATATATATATATATATATACATATATGTTAATAATGTTTAAAGTAAATAGAATGGAAGCCGTATTTTTTTAAGGTATGGTTTTTTGTTTAAATACGATAATAAAAAGTTGTGGGGAAGGTAGGATGACTATCCCACCCATCCCCCACATTCATTTTTAAACAATAAGGGGGTTGTGTGCACGCCACATCCCACAAATGTGGTATGGGTCACAACCCTCCATCCTCTTTGCTTTTACGCCAATGACCACACCACTTGCTTACAGTGCCAATCGACCTTAATTTAATACGCTTGCCCTTATTTTGGGCTCTCATACAATGCTTCCAAAAGTGTGTGTGTGTGTGTGTGTGTGTGCGGATGCCCTTATTTTGGGCTCTCATACAATGCTTCCAAAAGTGTGTGTGTGTGTGTGTGTGTGTGTGTGTGCTGTGCGCAAGCGCACGTGCGTGTTGTGCGTGTGTGTGTGTGTGTGTGCGTGCAGCGCGTGCGCGCGTGTGTGTGTAAACAATTATTTACTTTTTCGTAAAATTGTTTTAAACTCGTGAACAATTTTCCTATGTGATAAGTTTATCACTAGTGGAATATTTTTACCTTACCACCATCATGATAGATTTATCATCGAGACTTATAAAAATAATCATAATTCATATAACTTGTGAGAGACATTGATCCAAATTCTTGTCCCGAATGGTCATTAATGCGATGTTGTATTAACATCACGAAAATTATTATAATTCTCCATGTTGTTCACGATTTCGATTTGATGCGGCTTCATCGTATGTTGTGACTTAGTCACATTATCTCGTAATAGGTAATCATAATCATTGTATAAGAAATTTAAAACAAATAAATTATTACCACCTTTACTATTTTATCACCTTTGATCGAGATATATGGTTTTCTTTTACCTTTTTGAAACTCGCTTGAGTGAGGTGCAACATCTAGTATCAAAGTTTAGTTTCAACACCAAATGCTCTAGGGATTTGTTAATAACTTATGGTAGGTAATTTAGTTAAAACCAATTTATTTAAATTATTTCTGCAAAATTCTAACGTATCATTTTTCCCTTGTGCAATATGACCGGTGTGGTACTGCATTTGAGATGCACGGTGACTTGGGGTCGTCAAAGAACCACCTCCAAAGGTTCTTAGGGTTGAGTTTGGGCCACAAATATTAGGCGTTCTTCATCGATGATGGGGCCCTCCAGATCAACTTCTTTCACAACTAGATAAAGTTTGGAGAGGATATTCAACATGATAATGAGATACACCCAAATGAGGGTTCACACTCTGCCACTCACGTACAAGTTTCATCACGCAGACAAAGGTCATGCAACCATTGAGTTGATATTATGGCCCAAAGAGAGAGGTCTTGTAGTCCCTCAAGGTACATATTCAAAGAGTGGTTGAAACACGCCCTCAGGGGTAGGTAGCAAGTGGTACCATCCATGTTCTTCTTCGACTTCATCCACATACTTATGGAGGAACGATAGATGGTTTTGAGGCCAAATCATGGCTCCTAAGTTTAGATAGTTTTTTTGGTTTACATCCTTATGAGAGCAATGTCAAATATTGCCTTGCCATATATGTATTCTATTTTTCTTTCTCAAACCCTATACGCACTGGCACATCACTCAGACATATATGAGCGCTCACCCGAAGTGTGTGAAGTTACCAGGTTCCTCTTTTATGTCATCTTTGTCAAGGAGTTAACATGCATGAACATATATTTCATAATCATAACAACCAGATCCATGAGCTTAATTTGGAAACACACATAAATAAGTAAACATACAGTTCACATAACCACTAAGATCAAATTCACCATATGGTTACCAGTAATAGAGACATTAACAATTAATATCCAACCATAATTATCCATTATATTAATCCACAATAGCTGAATACATATATATGATTTTCATCATCAAACATGCTCATAAACCATCAACATAACTCTAACACATATGATGATCTAAACCGTGAAAATAAATACATATATATAGGGGTGGGGAAATTTCCCTTCACCGCCCATGAATTCTCAAAATAGGCTACATGCTAAGAATATCCATGTGCCGCTACAAGATATCTATAGAAGCATGCAAGCTCTTCCTATTAATAGATCATCTATAGTTAACTCCTAGTTCTGATCCTATTATTAGCCGCAACCCCTAATAATAGGCTCTTCATATATAGGCTCTTTCCTCAAAAATAGGCTCTTCATGACTTCCCAAACCCCCTTATGTGTTGCATACTTCAAGTCTATATTTAGCTCCATATGCCAAAAATTCACTAAGTCCTCTGCCTTTCTATTATGATCCTTGCACACATCCATTTTCATCTTTCATGCGCAAACCTTGTTCTTCCAACGTGTTCACCATGTTTATTCTTACACGTGTTTCTTTTGTAGCACTTCCTCACGCGTGAATCTCTACATACTTCAAATACTTAGCCATTTTCCTATGTCTAACATTACCCCACACTAGTAATATTATCCGTCCTCGGTAACACTCTATCCGATCACCCAAACAATGATTAAGAATCCTTCAAGAATCAAAGAACGAAAGAATATATGTCTAAATTTTTCCAAATAATGAAAGAGACCAAGTGTTACGTGCAAAGAGGAGGGGCACTAATGCTTCCAATGTTTTCCACCCTTGTAACTCACTACTCGTCTGAGTAAAGGCACCCCCTATAATGGCAATGACCTCTTAAAAAGTCATATCCTCAACCTTTTCCCTCAATGTATCAATCAAAAAATTTCAGCTATTTTCTTGCATCAGCCAATGCGTCCATCATCTGCATAACTTGAGGGTATATTTCCTTCAACTTATTCTTAATCAAGGCCCTTAGTGAATCAATTTCCTCATGCTTATACTCAACCTCTGCCAAGATTATTTCTTGTTCCACCTTGTTTCCTTTGTTTGGCCTGAAACTCCTTCGATATGCTTCATCTTTTGCAACAAGCAGTCCCACTACGTGATATCTATCTTCACAATTATCATAGATGACTTCCGTCATGTGAGCTATTTCTTTCACTGATTCAATTAACTAAGTGTATTGTATTATGGTGGCTTCAAGTTTTTCTCTTTCTTGTTGTTTTTGTTGTGCCATAAATTATTCTACAAATTCTAATGTAAGGGGTGGTTTGCATGTTAAATTTTCCATACAATAGAAGGTGGTCTCATACTTAGTGGCATCGGGAGGGTCCAGATCTAGGTGCGCTATCAAGATTACATCATCTATGTATTTGTCCTTTTTGTAAGTCGTGTGCATTCACCCTTTTTCATTCCTTAATTCTTGTTTCAACTACGTAATAATATTTTTCTTCTCCTTTATTTCTTTGTACCTTTCTCTTATCTCTTTATATTTTTCCTCCAACTCCCTTTGCATAAATCGTATATAGTTGTTCTTGTCAAAAATCCTAGAACCCACCTCCACCGGTAGTTTTTTTAGTGTGTTACATGCTCGTTCATCTCACAACCGTTGGGAATCAACTACTAGATACATTTCTCTTGAGACTTCAAGCTCACGAGTATTTAGTAACAAATAGTTTATCGCTTCATATTATATCTCTTCAATATGCAACTCAAGTGCCCAAGATAACATCTTCCTCATGCATGGTAGCGCATACTCCTTATTGAATGATGACCAAAAAGATCATTGGTCCGAAGGTATTGTGCTTTGATATTGCATGTGCGTAACCTTGTTGAAATCTTCAACATACTATATTATAGGTCCTTGTGGGATGTACAATCATATCCTTTTTCCAAGAACACCCTTGGGGAAACCTACAACAAGGTTTAATTCTCCACCCATGATCCCTTCCTCTTCTTCACTCTTTCCTTCCTCTACACTACACGCCACCTCATGCTCTACCAGATGCTCTATGATCTTCGTGACTTCTTTCTCCACTCTATACTCTCGTTCGAGCCTCAGTACACCTATCCTTATGTTGTGTAGTTAGGTCTGGGTTTCCTCTCTAACTTGTGTGCTAGTCGTGTCGATACCCCTACATCCTCATCCATGACATGTTCATCCTCAAATTTCTCACTCTATCCCTCTATATCTTATTCTCGATGGTATGAACCTATGGGCTCAACTTCCCTACCAGCTCATCCTCACTTTTAGCTTCTTTTCCCATCAATACTCCATCTGGTACTACATTTATGAACACTATTCTTCCTAGAAGTCTAATGTAGGGGTCAGCTTTTCTTTTCCCTTTCCCCTCTTCTTTGGTGACATGGTTACTTCCTTTCTTGGTGCCATTTCAGTCATGTAAAATCAAAATATTATCTTGGCCCTTGATCTCCTTAGTACCTCAAACCTACCATAACCCTTATGCACAACTCTACTATACTTCTTCACTCGAACTTTGTATGTCGTGCCCTAACTCTTAAAACCCTAACCAGAGAAATATTGTTTCCTTCAAAAATCCACTTCACTCCATCTCAAACTATGGGGTTCCCTCCAATGGAACTCACTCCACCCATGACTGTGTTCTCTTTCAACCTTTTGTTCATGATTCTTCAGCTCAACACTTGATTTCTCTCCAAATCTCTCAAGATTTCCCTATGTCACAAAAATCATTCACAAATTTTATGCAAGGTAAGGTAAAAATGTTTTTACCTTGACATTCTATTCATAGGCATTCAAATTTTAACTGCATTAATTACTTTCCAACTACCAATGTACAACTACATTTAATTCTGCTTTTTCACTTTTCCTTCCTTTTCTATAGTTCTCATCGCGCTCAATCCATGTGTTCATCGTGCACTTTAGCTGCAACCTTCTAGCACGCAAACTACACCGACCGCATACCTCCTTTCCGTGCTCTATGCACCAAAGTACATGAAACTTTGTGTCGTAAACCAAGTAGCTATCTATGTCGGTTCCTACCTCCCATTACACTTGTGCTCTTACCATACATGGATTTTCCCTTTAGCCTCATCCTTATTATCACTATTCTTCTTATGACACCTTATTACCATCTTCCAAAGAACCAACATCACCAATAATATACATGCTCCTTTAGTACTTAGGCCTTCTTAAATATCAAATCTCTCTCGAGCACTCTTACTTTCCTTCTACCCCGCACTAATTGTATGCACTGTCCTCTGCACATGATCTCACATAGAGAGTCTACAGTGCAAAGCACGCTTATTATAACAAAAAACAAAACTAAATTGACAAAACATAACAATGATGAAAGGAAATTCAAATAAAGGAAATGCATTAAAGGGAAACCTAATATAAATGGCAATATTGCCTTATTACAAACACCAAGAAGACTTATTTATAGTAGGGCTTCAACCTACTCCCATTGAAGTAACCGGGCAAGAAAGTGCCATCCAACGCTTGTAATTGGAAAGCGCCTGATTCCAATATTTTTGTTACTACAAATGGTCCCAACCAATGAACTTTCAGCTTCCCAGGGTGGTGCACAAACTTTGAATCATACAAAAGAACCATCTTGCCCACCTAAAACTCCTTGTTCCTGATATGCCTATCATGTCATGCCTTTTATCTTGATTTTTCTGTCTTTTGACTCCATCGATAAATGGTGCATCATTCATCCAACTACATAAACTTACATATGCGCTCTTCCACTACTTGTTCATCACTCATGCCTCCAAAGATGTGAAATACATAGAGAGGGTAGCATAAACTCAACTAGAAACACACGACCTCAACGCTAAACACCGTCTCGAAAGGATGTGGCCTTATTTATCCTCTTATAGGTAGTTCTATATGCCCAAAGTATAATAGAGACTTTATCATCCCAGTACTTCCGTCCAACATCACAAATATTTGTTAAAGTATGGCCCAATATCTTGTTAAATGCTTCAAATGGTTCCATTGAATCTCGTGGATGATAGGGTGTTGTCTTGAGGTGCACCACTATGAATTCTACCAATAAAATCCTGATGGTATCATTCAAAAGTGTGTGCCCCTATCACTTGTAAGACTCAACAGACATCCATACCGACTGAGAATGTTCTCCCATAAGAATCTCGTTATTGTAGTTACGGTGAAATCTTTTGTAGGCACCGCTTCTACCCACCTTGCTAGATAATCTATACAAGTTATGATGAAGTGCACGTAATTCCTACGCACGGGTGGGGAGATAGGATCCACAAAGTAAATTGCCCATTTTTCAAATGGTTCAAAGACTTGTAATAGGACACAAAGGCATCTCATCTCTTGTTCTTGGCTTTCCAAGGCATTGAAAATGGTCACGTGCTTTGACATATTCTTTAACATCTTTATATAGAGTCTCACACCATAATCTAGCCATAAAAATATTGTGCGCAGTGACATCTCTAGCATAATGTTCACTGCAATCCCACCATGAGTTTCGTCATTATCCCTTCACACTCATGTTTCAAAACACACCGATGCAAAATATCATCCCGACCAAGTTTATAAAATTCTCCACCTATCAACTGATAGGGCATCGTGCATATTGCAAGTTGATTCTTTTCCAAATTCTTCATCTCCTCAAGCGCCTAGTCATTACATAAGAATACTACAATGTCCTCGAGTTTAGTGGGTGCGCGATTTAATCTGAACAACTATGCATCTGTAATTTCAATGATCTCGCACATCCTCACTAGAGTTGATCTTTGACAAGTGGTCGAGTCCCGAGTTGCTTTTTCCGGTTTTACCACAATTGTAAACTGAAATTCCTGAAATAGTAGGATTCACCTACATATGTGCCATTGTAAAACAATCTTGTTGACAAAATATTTAATCGACATATGATCTGTAAAGACTATGAAAGGTGTAGCTAACAAGTATTATCTAAAATTTTGTAGTGCGTAAATCATAGATAAATCATTGTGCTTCGTATTTGTATAATTATGTTCACTGGTGTCAACTTCCTACTTGCAAAACAAATGGGGTGGTCCACTATCTCTTCATCGGTTGGGCCATTCTTGCACCAATTTCCATCCTAGAATCATCCACATGAACATTGAATGGTTTTTCCTATGAAGGAAAGTGTAAAATGGGCACAGTATAAGTATTCCTTTTAATGTCTCAAAATCTATTTGTTGCACCTCATCCCAATGAAAATTTCCTTTACTCTTCAACAATTCTTCCAAGGGCGCAGAAATCTTAGCATATCCTTTAATGAACTTTTTGTAATAACTTGTATGTCCTAAGAACCCGTGCACCTCGCTCTGATTGGTAGGATCCTCTAAGCCCAAAATAATTGCGACCTTAGCAGGATCTACCAACAAGCCTTATTTGCATATAATATGCCCCAAAAAAAGTTCCAAAGGGTGTTGTGAAGATACATTTCTTAATGTTCAACGAGATATTCAATTATCTGCACCTTTCAAACATAAGTCTCAAATTTTCACAATGTTCCTTCACCAATCCATATATTATCCAATCATCCATATAAACCTACAAAAAATTATGAATGAATTGTTGAAAGGCTTGTACCACGATGAGTGAAAATACTGTAGGTGCATTTTTTAATCCAAAGGGCATCACGGTATACACAAAACTTCCCCATTCTATGGTGAAAGTGGCATTTTCCTGATCTTCATTAGTAATACGCACTTGATGATAACCAAAGAACCCATCTAAAGGAATAGATCTCATGCCCAAGAATTCCTTCAAATATCTCTTTTGTAAATGGGGTGGGAAAAGGATCAATTCCACATGAATAATTCAACTCCCTATAATCCACACAAATCCTTATCCGCCCATCCTTTTTAATGTTGATGTCCATGGGACTCACCCACTTAGATTCCTCAATAGGATCAATGATGTCGACTTCAACATTTTATAAATTTCTTATTTCACTTTAACTAGATTAGGATTCATCCTCGTAAGGCATATTCCTAATCGAGTGCATGCCTTCTTTAAGTTTGATTTGCATCTCCCTAAAGATGGGTTTACTCCTTTCAATTCATGATACCCTCTTAGAAATATATCTTGGAAGTCATGCAGAGTTTAATAATCTTAGTAACCTCCTTCTCAGACCAATAGTCACCAATGATGGCCTCCTTGGGCTCTACATCTATCCCAATGTTAAATTTATTCATTTTCATAGGTTCATGATACACGCGCACCTTTGCATCGGTTGTATCCATCACCTTGCATGCACCTTCATTGTGATTTATATCTAGATTATTATCCTCATCATATTCACCATCTATTACACACAACAACTTACCCTTCTCTTTTTCTTCCCAGATGCAAACCATCTCTTCTTCTTCACTCTCTTCAAGGTCAAGGCGTGTCTTTAGGTCCCATTCCCCAAACATATCTAGCAATATTTCTTTAGGATTTACGCTATCTTTCATGGTAAGGTGCCTTATAGTCTACATTAATTCATTGATCGGGGCTTAACTCAAAACTATGAATCATAACTCGAGGTCATCTCCTATTAATTCGTTGTTACTCTTGTTAAATCTGCATGGACATACCATGTGTGTGCGCGATTGCCTAAGGTAGTGTACAACTTATGTACCCAGAGTGATGTCCGCAAGGCCTCCTACCCCTCGGTCCATAGTCTCTCACACTTATGAACGTGGTGCGAATAAGAATCCTTCCCATGAAATTTACATATTTGTGAGGGTACATTTCTCCTAAGAAACATAGTAGAGAAGGTGATTCCCACTTCCCGCCACTCCACAAGGTTATCTATGTGTGTAATCTACCAGCATGTTTTCGTCCCACATAGATTATATACAAGCATATTCCTTCTATCTCCTTCATCCTTCCAAAGTGGGATTGCATGGTGTGCGAAGAATACGTTTGGGTTCCCTTCACCAAGATACCGGGTACTGGCTTTGAACCAGGCGCCGAACAACACGTGGCCTTACTATGCGTAACAATATTCTTGATCTCTCATCCTACTACTTCATATGTTCCATGCACCCAATTTTCATAAGAAACACTGGTGGTGTCACTAACTGAATGAGCATCATCCCACTGTATCACTCCCTCCTTAGATGGATCATTCACTTTAGGATCTCTCGACCGTGCGCATTTACATTTTGTTAAAGTATTCTTCACTCAAGGGATCAACATAGGGAACAAACTTTGCATCTGATCAATGGTATAATTATGCACTCTTATTTATTCTCAAAGCTAATGTACCCCTTGTTGAAGCACAAATCTGAATTACTTGTATAACACCAAGGGTACCCAAGCAATCTTTGGAAAACTATCTACCTCCACAAGATCCAATACCTCAAAGTCCTCAGTAAACTTGGCCCCCTGAATCATGATAGTAGCATCATTTAACACTACAATAGGGTTGGCCCTAGTCATGTTCGCCATGTACAACACATTTTTAGAAAGGCCGCACCGGTGGTTTTCCCCTCTAATCCCAAGCATCCAATGTGACCACATTAACTTTTTCACCTGTATCTATCAAAATATTACTCAAGAGCCATCCATCTATGACTACATTCAGTGTAATTTCTTTATCATACTCATGATTATGGGGATGTAGATTTGCATGAAGAATATGCCTCTCACGTTCATGTCCTATGTAAGAAACCTTTTCTCTCAACCATTCACCTAATAAGGGGATGATGTTTTTTTCGTAACATTCTACATACTTCTTTTAAATCATCCATGTCTTTTTGTGGAAGGTCAACCTTATTTTCTCTATCCATCACACGTGCCTATTCCTTCAAGCCCTGAATCTCTCCTTGTAAATTCCTAATAATGTTCATGGTCTCTAGATAGATTTATTTTTGATGTTCAACATCATGGTATGTTGGTCACTCAAAATATGGCACTTAGCGAAAAAACATACAAAAGAAGGTTCACGTGGAAGAGAAGAGCGCATTCAAAAGTGCGGGAGGATCGGGAAGGAATCATGTGTTGAGGACAGAGACAGATTCGGGACTTATCCATTTTCACGATGATGAGCTATTTTTGGAGATAGCATGTTGAACACACAAACCGGTTAAAGACTTGCACGACACACATTGGCTATTTTTGGAGGATCAGCTACAAAGTGCTTTACATGGGTACATGCTGAGAATAGATTTACTACTGATAGTTAACTAGAAGAAGTCTATTGTTAGCACACTTACATGTGTGGCTATTATTGTAACGACGTGTGGATAATAATAACATGCGACCTATTTTGGGATTAGATAAGCGGTGAAGGGCAAGTCCCCACCCTTATAAATATGTAATGAATTGTGTAGTAGAGGGTGGTATGTGAGAACTGAGTTATTGTGAGGTTATGCTACCAAATCTGATGCGCGCATAAACTATGGTATTATATATTGTAATAAGTTTCGTGTATTTATCATGTTTAATGCAATGGAGTGTATTGGCTGAATCAGAGTATCAAATCCTGAGTATAATTGGTTCTTGCATGCTTGATTTCATCATGGTTATCTTTTAAGTTTGTTATTCTCTAGATCTAGATCTAAATATGCTTTGTAGAATGATATATTAGTTATGGATCTGAATGCATTAAGTCTTCATCGTACTAACACCCTACGCAACAACCCTAAAGAGGGGCCTGGTACCTTTGCGGACTTCAGTGAGCGCTCAATCTTGGTTGAGTCATGTGTCGTCGTGCTGGGATTTTACTGGTAAATTCTAGGTTGCATCATTAAGTCCGTTGAGTTTGACCAAAGTGATATGGGCACATTTTCTTAATGAGACAATCAAAATTTTATTTTTATGAATTCATGATTACACACCATAATACTACACCCTATCATCCTCGGGCTAATGGAACTACTGAGGCTTTTAAAAAGGTTTTGAGCCGGACATTAAAAAAATCTTGATGTTGGAAGAAAGGATTGGGATGATAAAGTGTCTATCGTGATTTAGGCATATCGAATCACATATAAAAGGTTGAACAAAGACACGCCATTTAAGTTAGTGTTTAGAGCGGAAGCGATTTTTCCTATGGAATTCATGTTACCATCTTTGTGTATTGTGCACGTTGGAGGTCTAGGCGATGAGCAAGCATTAGAAGGGCGAATTGAATATTTAATCAAGCTAGATGAGTGACAACCCATAACACGTTAGAGTCAAAAACAAGAAAAGGCCACGCAAAGCATGGCATGACAGGGCACATCGAGAATAAAAAGTTTGAGATTGGAAAGATGGTGCTCCTTTATGATTCTAATTTTTTTGTGTCATCTAGGAAAACTCAAGGTACATTGGTTCGAGCCATATGTTGTTTCTCACATACTTGAAATATGTGCTTGTCAATTAGGCAGCGCTTGGTGGAATATAGTTACCCTGGATACTTGTGGGAGTAGACTGAAGCCCTACTATAAATAAGTCTTCTTGGTGTTTGTAATAAGGCAATGTTGTAATTTAGAATAGGCTTTCAATTATGTATTTCCTTCTCCGTTGTTATGCTTTGTCAATTTAGTTGGTGTTTTTGTGTAATAAGCGCATTTATGCGCCATAAGCTAATTACTATTTGAATAATTTTTATGCGCAGAGGACTACACATACCCTCACTTTGTGGGGTGGTTATGATATTCGAGCACATGATTGTTCAAAATAAGTACACATGAAAGGAACAAACTACTACGGTTGTTATTCAAGTTAGAGAATTTAAAAAAAAAAAGTGCTTCTGGAAATGAGGACCATAAGTGGAGATGAATGAAGAAACAAGTATAACGCGAGGTAAGCGGGGCCATGGGAACTACCAAGGGAAGGCGCAATGGTGAGGTACTCGGGTGCATGGAGGTGCGCTGAAGAGAAGTTTGTGGCTAGAAGGTAGGAAGGTGCGCTAGAAGGTTATAGCTTGGGCGCGAAGATGTACCGCATAGAAAGAATGAAAATGGTCGATTAATGAGAGGATTGTTGGTAGGTGAAGAAGCAATAAATGCACTAACTTTTTGAAAATCTATATAAGGACGGGATGTGAGTTCATTTTTACCATTGCAATTGAGAGAATTTGAAAAGATCTAAGTGTAAACAAGTTGAGCAATCATGTTGAGGTGTGAAGAGTGTGAAACCAGACGTGGAGAGAAGATTTGTGCACAAGAGAAGCTTACATTCCCATAGGTGAAGGGTTTGAGCGAAGAAAACACGTTACAAAAGAGCTAGGGCATGTGATTTCCACTAGGGCATGGAGATTTGAACTAGGGTTTCAAATTTCTCGATTATAGAGGGTAGAAAAGAGATTTTTCAAATGGCACCGAAGAAAGCACCCACAATAGGAGTAAAAGGGAAGAAGAAGGTCGAAGTGGAAGAAGAAATTTCTCCCAAGAGTAATTTCTTAGAAATGCAGTATCTAGAGGGCGTGATCATGGGACAAGAATGGGATTCCCACATCTGTAAATGTAAAATCAGCGATTACAACCATCATACATCGATAATAAGAAGGAACTAGATGCGTTGTTGAGCACAAAAACGAACAAGCGCACGACAAAAGAAATGCCAATGTATGATGACGTTGGTGAGAAGTTACTAAAGCAGATTGGAGTCTACCAGTTGTATGAGATGTCATACTTTGGAAAGTATGAACCATTGTATCGATGGTTGATGAGCAGAGTCCATGAGGAATTCTTCTACTTCATTGGATGAAGGGTTAGAATCATAGCTACCTTGATTTCAACAGTGACAGGACTAAGGGCCTCAGGAGCAGATATGGAGAGTGACTTAACAGATAAAGCAGTGATCCTGGAGACAAGGAAGGAGTTGGGGTATACCAAGGGTCCACATGGCATGGACATCAATAAATTGAAAAAATACCCGGTAGTATAGCAGTATTGCCAATCTTCTAACAAAGTTTAATAACAAGAAAGGTGGTCATAGGTGAATACAATGTGGTTGCACGTTGTAAGGAAGATGTCTCAAGGAGTGATCTACAATATCACAGATCACATAGCAAATACAATCATTGAAGAAGTGCGTCATAGGTGACAAAATTAGTTTTGGCACTATTTTATTGTCTTTGGTGTTTATGGAGATTGGAGTGCTTGATGGGCCAAAGGAGAAGATTTGGGAGTACCCCACGAACACAAATCTCTGGCGGAAAGATTTAATAAATAATTATGTGAAGGGACCATGGGTGGGCCATTTAAACAGAGGGAAGAGATGTGGTATGATAGGCTCCACACGGCATTTGAAGAGGAGTGGCACATACCCAGCGATTGCCTTCAAGATGGTGGGTAAGGCGATGACAGTTTGTATTCTACCAAAGGCATTTTTGCATCACGTGATTTGCGATGAAGGATGGAGCTTGGAGCCCTTGGTGCAAACTTCCATATGCCTTCACAGCACACTACTTCTAGGCATCATTCCACCGGTTCACATATGTGTGTCACCTAAGCTTCATCGTAGATAAGGTAGATTGTGACTACCACACTCTAAGAAAGACATGTATATCCAGCATGACTGCCTACATTGAGAGGCTTATCTCAGATATTATAAGCATGAAGCCTATAAGCTTGGCAGTTAGGGACACCAGAGCAACACTTTTGTACCTTCAACTAGAGCCCAAACTCGAGAACAATAAGTATGTGGAGAATGAGTTCGTGCTTTGAGGGCCACAAAAAAGCATACAATGGAAAATGTTATAACACCTAAGCCCGCGAGAGACAATAGAAGTAGATGATGAAGAAGAGGATCATGAATATAGTGGTGGTTTTGAGCATAGAGGCAAGAGGTAGCTTACAGATAGGGAAGAATCTGAGCATGCGACTACTCCACCCCAACCACAAGAAGGATATGATGAGGACCTGGATGTAGTACAAGGAGAGTGCTGCTTCAAAACGGTATTTAGGAGAACAATAACCCAAGGTGTTACTCCATAATCAATGTGCATATCACCTCGAATCTCTCCATAAAAGGAGACAAATGAGAAGAGAAAAAGGAAGTTGAAGCTGAACAAGGAGGTGAAAGACTCTGAGGAGAGCGCACCTGAATCTCCTACACCTCTAGAGGATGTGGAAGAACCAAAGGATGAAGAAATTAAGGATGGAGAAGAAGGAGAATAGAAGGCAGATTAGATAGAGCAAGAGACTCGCTCGGGTACAACAGAACAAGATCTGAATCTTGATGCTCAGGTTCCTAAGGGCCCAAGATCGAAAAGAACAAATGGAGAATATCTTGCACCGGTCATGGGCTATGTTGAGGACATAGGTAAAATTTTTCGTTCCCGTTTTCAAATCACAGTGACACCAAAGGAGTTGTATGGGTGGGAGTTGATGGATGAAGATATGGAAACCATGTGCACAAGGAAGCAATTGTCATGGTCTATGCACACACACATGGATGAACCGTATTTTGATGTATGTGAAGATTCATGTGTATCATGGAGGTTGAAGAAGACACCTCAGGCCAAACACATAACAGTAAATCCTATTGTTATGTCAGATGAACAAGTGAGTAATGCTTTGGTAAAAGTCTCGGCGAGTGGCTCGAAAAAATATGGATAAGGCTGCAACAATTAGGGCGCTAAGAGAAGAAATCAAAACTAAGGATGTAGAAATAGCACATCTAAAGCAAGAAAAAGACTTGGCACAGAATAAGAACACTATTTTCATTAGCATGGCAGAGGAAATTGGGGACAATATCATGAAAGAAAAGCCACACTTAGAGCCTAAGGTACCCAAAATGTTTCCTTCGACAATGCATTATGTACAAACCTTGGTAGATTTGGTGCTTGAGGATGGACCTCTACGCATGCCAACACCAAAGGATCCTGAGTAAGAAGCAAAGAGGGAAAAGGCTTCAATGATGAGGAAGATTGCATCATATGAGGCATTTCTCCAAAGCTTGCAGGAGGAACTGAAGAAATAAGATCAAGCGCTAAATATTTGTACAGCCCCGAAGTCGTTATAAGAACCAGGACCATTATAGAGGACAATGAAGTCTTAAAATCCATGAAAGATGAGACCTTGGGCCACGCAGAGCGATTAGCGCTTGTCAGCGCGACGCGATCCCCTTATAGCGCATAAGAACCACACAAGGAAGGGCTAGATGAGCTTGGGAAACTCATAGCGGGACTTATTAGAAGGAAGATTGACTGCAATGTCCAAAGGCATTGTTTTGGTCTTGTAGAATGAGAAAGGGAGATTGCAAAAGATGAAATAGAGTCAATTACTGCAATGGATATCCCAAAAAAGGAAGAGGTCGCACTCAATGATTGGAATACTTTAGAGGTGGAAATAAAAGAAGGATATCCAGAATTGATTCTTCTAGTTGAAGCAAAAGATGTTGCCGAGTAAAAGTAATTCTTTTATTCATAAAAAATCTTTCTTTTCTTTTATTATTTGATTCATTTTGGGTGACAACATTTTCGGTGGCGATGTAATTAGTGTATGGTAATGTTGGTCAGTCAAAATATGGCACTTAGCAAAAAAACATACAGAAGGTTCGTGCAAAAGAGCAAAGCGCATTCAAAAGCACGGGAGGATCGGGAAGGAATCACACACTAAGGACAGAGACAAATTTGGGACTTAGCCGTTTTCATGATGATGAGCTATTTTTGGAGATAGTGTGCTGAACACACAAACTGGTTAAAGACTTGTGTGACACGCATTGGCTATTTTTGGAGGATTGACTATGAAGCACTTTACATGGGTACATGATGAGAATAGATTTACTACTGACAGTTAACTAGAAGAAGTCTATTATTAGTGCACTTGCATGTGTGGCTATTATTGTAATGATGTGTGGATAATAATAGCATGTGACCTATTTTGGGATTAGATAAGTGGTGAAGGGCAAGTCCCCACCCTTATAAATATGTAATGAACTGCGTAGTAGAGGGTGGTATGTGAGAACTAAGTTATTGTGAGGTTATGTTGCCAAATCTGATGCGCACATAAACTATGGTATTATCTATTGTAATAAGCTTCTATGTATTTATCATGTTTAATGCAATGGAGTGTATTGGTGAATCAGAGTATCAAATCCTGAGTATAATTGGTTCTTGCATGCTTGATTTCATTAGGGTTATATTTTAAGTCTGTTATTCTTTAGATCTAGATCTGAATATGCTCTTTAGAATGATATATTAGTTATGTATCTGAATGTAGTATGTCTTCATTATGCTAACACCCTGCAATAGCAACCCTAAAAAGGGGGCCTAGTACCTTTGCGTGCTTCAAGTGAGCACTCAGTCTAGGCTGAGTGATGTGTCAATGCGCCTGGGCTTTTACTGGGGAATTCTAGGCCACATCAGGGTTCTTGGCATTGATCACTTTTTTCTTTGTTATTACAGGCTTTCTCCTCGGGGCCTCATGTGTGCACTGCCTCTACGTGGGTAGTGACAAACAAAGGTTAGCATGGGCCTCATGTGTGCACTTGCCTAATATCTAGGTCATATTCTTGGACCTTGGCGATCCAATTCCTCGTAAGCTCCCTAACTCATGTTGATTTAGGATAGACTTAATAGCGAATGTCGGGAACCAACACTACCGTATGAGAATTAAGAATATAGTAGCGGAAATTTTTTACTGCTTTTACCACTGCGAAGGCATGCTTTTCTAATTGTGACATCTTTAGTTCATGAGGCTTAAGAGGAGATCTCATGAAAGCAATCGGAGATTCAATACCCTCGGAGTTCTTTTGCATCAGGATAGCTGATACAGTATGCGCAGATGCATAATTATACATGATGAAGTCTTTGCTGAAGTCGAGGCACACCAGAACAAGAGCGTGAGTGACAGAGGCTTTTATGTCTTCGAATGATGTCCTGCCTTCCTCACTCCATCGGAATTTTTGGGACCCTTTCATCATATTAGATATATGACGAGTCTTCTCAGCAAAATCAGGAACAAAGCATCTAAGAAAATTTACCTTTCCGAAGAAAGAGTGAACACCAGTCTTGCTTATAGGAAAAGTAAGGCTCTGAATAGCCTTGACCCTTTTGACATCTATCTTAGTTCCTTCTCTGTTGATGATGTGTCCTAGCAACTTTCCTTCAATGACCCCAAAAACTAACTTCTTGGGATTTAGTGAAATTCCATGCTCTTGGCATCTGATCAAGACTTGTTCCAAATGATTACAATGATCACTTCGTTTCTTGGAGAACACACAAAGGTCATCTAGGTAAACTACAATGACTTTTCCCATAAGACCTTTGAATGCAAAGTTCATTGCTCGTTGGAAGGTAGCACTATCGTTGATCAAACCGAATGACATTCTCACAGTTGTAGGCGAAGGTACCCCAGGAGTGGTGAATGTTGTTTTGAACGATCTTCGGGCGTGACTTGAATTTGATTGTAACTTGAAAAACTGTCGAGCATAGACAGCATTTCTGAACCGGTTACTACCTATAGTACTTGATCCATTATCGGCAGTGGATAGTTATCTTTTAAGGATGACTGGTTCAAGTTGTGAAAGTCCACGCATATGCCTATCTTGCCATTATTCTTCCACACATGCACAATATTTGCAACCCAGGTACTGTGATGAATTGGAAAAATAATTCTTGCATCCAGCATCTTCTAAATTTCAGCCTAGATGGTACCCAAGATTTTGGGGTTGTAATGCCTCTGCTTTTGATAGAAAGGCTTGATGTCATCCTTGAGTGGAATGTCATGCTAACTGTCCTTTGGCTTGAAAGACTTCAGGTTAGCACAAGACCATGCTAACACGTCCATGTACTTTTTCAGCAACTTAACGAATTTTCACTTTTCCTCGAGCGTACAACACTTCCCGATATTCAAGGAACGAGGATGTTCTGCAGTACCCAGATTGACGGATTCAGTTTTCGGAGAAGAGGAAGGATCATCCTGTCACTTTTTCTTGACAAAACGGTCATGATTATCAAATAATCGTTCTAAGGAAACCAAACCTTTCGGAATCTTATTTCCTTTGAGCTATATCACTGTATCTTTTTCAGATTCATGTGCTTGACCGGTGAGAGACTCACGACACGTAGAAGTTGATCCGTCAAAATGGAGTTCTTTGAAGTTATCAGCTTTCTCAAAAAAGTGATAAGTTGGTTGTCATCGTTGAACACTTGCCAGTGTTGTGAATTATCTGGCACACTTGGGTGAAAAACCACCTCAATGGTATATGTATCTATTTTTAACCCTAGGTGAGGGAGCATGAGAGAGGCTGAGACGGCTAATGAATCAGCGATTTCATTTTGGGCTCATGGAACTGCTTTGATTTAGAAAGTGTCAAACTCTTCAATGTTATCCCATATTGCATTGCGGTAGTGTCTGATCCGGTCATTCTTTACTTGGTATATCTCTTTTACCTAATTGACAATTAGCTCAGCATCACCTTGCACTCTTAGATTCTTGATTCCCTTCTCTTTTGCAGCTTGCATGCCAAGTAACAAGGATTCATACTCGGTAGTATTATTCATATTGAAGAACTGTAACTTGAAAGAAAAAGGGAAAATCTCCTCTTCGGGAGATATTAGAACAGCCCCAGCACCGCATCCACTTGTTGCGCAACTGCCATCAAACTGTAATGTCCATACTTTGTTAAGATCCTCCTTTTGGACTAAAATGTCTATTCTATCTGAGTCGGTGGAAATGAAGTAGTTCCCCATCCATGACGATTCGAAAAGAATCTGAGTCTTAGGGTCATTAGAGGTTGTGACTAGATTTTTTTTTGTGATTCTGGTTCTAATGTCTGCATCACCCCTTTGACAAGAATCCTGGCTTTGGACCAGTCCATATGAATTTCCCCACCAACTTCTTTACAAAAGCTCCTCCCTAGCAATATCTTGTATGTTGCTAGAATATCAGCTATGAGAATAGTCATTTTTACCCTTTTCTCAGGAAATGTCGTGAATGCGAACTGCGCATCCTTGATCTGACCAATCAACGTTACTTGTTTGGTTTCCATGGAGTAGCATTTGCCAAAAGGTTTAGTAAGTGTGAGGCCCAAAGCATGGGTGACCTTTGCTGGCATAACATTATCAGAAGCTCCAGAATCAATTATACAGTTGCTTAGTTTATGACCATTGATCAGGAGAGATAGGTAAAAACGTTCAATTTTCCCTAACGCGGAAGTTGAGGCAACATTTACATGGGACGTAGGAGGAGTGGGAAGAATTCCTTTTGGGGAAATAGGAGGAAGGAAGGTAGCTTGGCTTTGGATATACTTGGTTAATCTTATAAGCTACTCTGGATTGGACTGAAGGTACTCAACTTCAAACATCTAGATTTTGGTCTTTTTAGCGTGATCAATTATATCAAATGCGACCAAGGGTTGAGTTAACGAAGGAATGAGTCCTTTGTTTCGCATTTGTGGAGGAGGATTATTGGCCTTTATGGGATTGGAGGAGAAACAAGAGGAAAATATTTCTTTACAAAAGGTTTACCAGAGGTTGAATAGGAAGGGGATTACCTCTTTTAGCGATCATTGGAGGAGGAGTTACCACAGCCTTTTCCTTTTGTTTTTCAGCAGCAACCTTTGCTTCTTTTCCTTGCGAGCGAGTGAAAACTACGTATGATTGTCCACTCGCATACCCTTGGGTACCTTCTTCTTCATCAGATTCCTCGTCTTCAAATTCCATATACCCAATAGTAGAGTCGCCAGTCGGTTCACCGACATCTTGATCATCTTTGCCTTACGACAAAGGTTCTTCATAATTTGGATCATCTTCTTTGATTTCAACCAAAGCATTAACCGGAGGGGCTTCAATTGCTAACCTTGGAGAAGCAAGGGAAAACGTGGCCTTTAGGGGGCATTGTTGGGAGTGAAGTTCCTCCGTGGGATATCCCGGTATGGAGTAGTAGATGATGTTTGAGCCAATTGCTTCTTTAATGAGAGCAAGTCATTCACCATCTTCTGGAATGTTGGATCTGATGAGGTAGCCTGAGAAGAAGTTGAAGCCTTTGATTTTGACGGCTCTCGTCTTAACTCACCGGATATAAGGAGGTTATCTTCTATCCGAATGGCCATAGCTCTGAGCAAGAACCAAGGTGGGTATTTGTTCCTGTAAAAGTAAGAAACTTACTTTCGAACTCATTGCGTTCAAGAAGAAACACTTTTGATTCTCTAATGTTGGCATCATGGCAGGCGGCACATGGTTGATCGAAAATTGAATCGGATAAAATCGCGCATGGTTTGATTGGCCTCCTTCTTCATTGAGTGATTCGCGACAAGAATGCGAATGCATTTTCTCAAGGTTTGTATCTATCTTCAAATGCGATGCAAATGTGGCCCAACCGGTGATGGATCCGGTGGTAAATGTTGGAACCATTCTAATGCACGCCCTTGCAAGGTCTCCGAGAAGAGACGTCTGCGATACATCCTCATGAGTCACGTCCAGAATCTATGACATAATAAACACGCTTATATGCACGTTTGTGCTTGGATTTCCGCTCCCATCTAATTTCGTGAAATTCTTACAATTTCCGCTAGGAGGGGGTGTACTAGATGTGGTAGTGTAGAAGACCCATGGCGTTTCGCCATGGTATAAGCAGATTAACTGCCATTTGAAAAGCAGGAAAAAGAATGCGAGCAGGGAGTGTGGTTCCACTTAGCAAAAGAGCACTGCAAGTCAATGTCGAGGCACCCTGTGAAATATGGCTCTTTCGTGGAGGTGAGACACTTCTTGCTTATCGATCCATTGAGTTCAGAGATGCGAATCGTGCTGGAGTGATACTGAAATTGTGCCTTCGAAGTAGATCAAAAATTGGATCAAATTCCCCACGAGCTCTTCTGCTGCGAGTAAATGGTTCATCCGCCAGTGTACCCATTCAGATCTGCAACAATCAAGAGCAGATTTACAACAATCTTTTTGTTTTATACTTGTTGATTTTCTGGTTTTCTAGCAAAAATTAGTAGGATGTACTTTTTTAATATTCAATTTTACCCTCTTTTAATAACAATCGATTGCGGTTTTCTGTCAAAGATTAACAAGGATAAAAAGTGGGTTAATTTAGAAAGCTGATTTTCAGATCTTTGACCTGAATTTTGCAAGGTTTTGAAAATAATATAAAATGTCAGAATCTCAGATCTACTGAAATATACAATTTTTTGTAAAAACTTAGAGACCTAAAATTTCATATATGATCCAGATCTATGGATTTGTATAAGGAAATTTTCAGTTTTAATCACTTATGCAAAAAATTTAATTTTTAACAAAGAGTTACAATTTGCAAACTGATAGTGATTTTTACAGCTTTTTAGTTATCACCTTAGTTTGATCCCCAGTGGAGTAGCCAAAAACTGTTGGTCCGAAAATCTGTCGGTTAGGTAGGTCGTGGGGAAACAAGCCAACAGTGTGCAGGGCATAGCCCCTCTTTGAGACAACAAAGTGAAACTGGTTTATTGCTAATCTATCAAGTAGGAATCTGTGCAAATCTACACTATTCTAACTTTAGGGGTTTGGGATCTCATCCCAATAGAGGTAGTTCCAACTATGAATAGAAAGGTAGGAGGGAAGGAATGGAGGAGGGTAGATCTGAAGGAAGAAAAGAAATGAATTCCAAGACGGAAAGGTTAGAAGGTTTATGCTTTGGGCTGGTAGTAAATAGATCCAAACTTACTTGCATAAACAATTAAAGAAATACTAATGAACATATGACAATAATAGGAATGAATCCAACAAAATAAAAACATAGATCTAACTTAAGAAAGATATGATGCAAATAACACATATATTGAGCACAAAGTCTGAGCATATGTATTAATATTTCTTCTGTTACAAGAAAACACAAAGTTTTTCTCTCTTCACTTCTCTTTTCATACAAAAATGTCCACACGGAATACAACAAGTATTCCAGTATTTATAAAAGGAGAAGAGGAAAGAAGACAAAAGCAAACCAACCACTACTTAAAAAATATCTTACAAGATATTTACAAAATATCTAAAAATTCAAAAGTTAACTTTGGGAAAGTTTTGGATGGAAACATCCCATGGTGCAACATGGATGATGTCATCATAAATGCCAACAAGCTTTTAAAATATTTTACAAAAATGATCAAAGCATACACAAGAGGAGAAACTACTCCTCATCATCCCTTTGCTCAAACTTGGTGTCTTGCTTTTGATCAGGAGAGGCGATGTGACACTGTGCTCGATATTCCATAAACTTGTTGATCATTGCCTGAAGTTGATCATGATCTAGACCTTTGAAATGGTCGTCCAATGACTTCACAAGTTTCTTTCTCGTTCTTGAGCTTGTCAGGTAACCCGCAAACTCCTCGCATGCATCGATCAAGAAGCCAATGAAATCGTGGCAGGCCAAGAGGTTATTGATTGACTCTCGGTCGAAAGTGACCTCTGGTGCCAAACCTTGAGTGACTATAGCCTTGAAGCGTTGGAATGTATCATTTACTTCCCTCAAGGTGTATGATTCACTGAGCATCCCTAGAGACATTTTTGTAATTGTCTAGCTCCATGTTGTATTGTGCATCCAGGGCTTCATCTTTGATTTTATCAATCCTCTCCAGATATATTCCATCTGATCAACCTGGTAATCTAATGCAATGAGAGATTTATTATGTGCCCGCGGGTGATCGATGACGCCGACCTTTAATAGGTCGTCAGCTGAGTAGTTAGCCATTGCTTGGAATGTTTCATGTTGCAACCTGGCATTATCCAACTCCTCGAGAGGAACCTGACTACTGCTTGTAGCTCCTTATTTTCTTGAGCTATATCCTGTAGAGCACTGTGAATTTCCTAATCATTTCTTCACTATCTCTGAGGATTTACTCAATCTAGGATGATACTACTGTGCCTTGTTCACCAATCTTAACATATTCATTTATTTTATCCTAACTGAGAACTTCAATGGGTTCGGCGGTAGTCACAGGAGGAGCGTTGCCCATTTTCTACAATGCTTGGAGGAGATGTTTGTTTTGTTCCTTGAGTATTCTCTTCTCCTCTTTTGCTTCCTAGAGCTTCTTGCAAAGAGCATCTACTGTAGACAAGGCTTCCCCTTGCAGGCTTTCAGATGAGGTCCCCATTGTGACTTGAGTCACTGTGAAGTCTATGGGAGACAAATCTTTCTTTTCCTTGGTGGGGTCTGGGTAAGCAATCTCCATGACTCTCTCCCCCGAAGTGCTTTTTGAAAAGTGAGTTATTGCTTTCGCTTCTTGGGTCCCTTCTTTGGAATGATAGAGAAGTCCATGGGTGCGATGGGAACCTTTCTCTTATGCTTTGGCCTAGATGGTCAGAAATCCAACTAGGACTTATGGGAGTGGGAGTAGAGGGAATAGAAGAAGAAACGGGAGTGAAAGGGGAAGTAATTATAGAGGCCTCAAGGAAGTATGTTGAAACACTCGGTGGTGGCATTGACAAGGAGTCCAACACACCGCTGCTTGTGGGGCCTGGAGTTACTATAGGAGAAGAGAAGGACATGGAAATGGAAGGGATCTGCAATTGGATGGAGGGAATACTGGGCGACAGATCCACGAGAGAGGAGAAGATGGAAGAGAGGAAGGGAGAGGAGAAGACACATCCATAGGAATAGATGCTTGAATGACAGGAGGAGAAGAAATAGAAGAAGGAACGCTAGGTACCTTGGCAGTTGTAGTTGTGACAACATCCTGAGTGGATGTATCTGTTGAAACCTCTGTTGTTTCTTCTTCTTTACCTGGAGATACCAGGTCAACTACTTGCTTCTCAGAAGTAGAAGGAAGGCCTTCAGGAGCTTCTTCTTGTTTGCTTGATTCACCCTCCTTGTCTTTTCCTTTTCCTTTCGGCACATGGGCCGGTCTTGGAGGTGCTCTTCCTGAAGGAGAAGTAGTGAAATCTACTCCGAGGTAGGTGAGACCATTCTATTTGCACCAATGTTCGGTGCGTTGCAATGTGGGCTTAACCCTTTCCTGAATGGTTTTCGGCACCTTGGCTCTGTCGATCTCCGCGAATGGCCAATCGTCACCATCTGTGTCAAGGTAAACTTGATCAATTTCTTAATTAGTCTCTTGGAATTCTTTTGGGACAATAGCAATGACATAGTGGACGATCTCCTACAGAGCCACCCGAGAGGTCCTTTTGCACTCGACGTCTATCTCATGTGTCATGTCGATCCAAATGTCCTCGATCTCGAGAACATGGATGAATTTAATTTTGCCTTTGAGAGGCAACTCCAGTGATCGAAGGTGTCCTGTCTTGGGGAAGTTGTGCTTTAGATTCAACAACTCTAGCTCAACATACATCTCCCGTGCTTTGGCAAGTGAAGCGCAGGTTGTATCGGCCAACTATAAGGGGGAATGGAGTTCCTCCTTTCTTTCTCTTCATGCACTTCTCATGATACGTGATTAGCTGCCTTGATAACTCCAAGAGGATCAGCTTTGGCCCTGCATACCTTGGCAGCTTCATTGGTTCACCCTTGAAATTCACAGCTCTGAGGTATGTGAATGTGGGGAATTGTGTGAACAATGCTCCTCATTTCTTTGTAATGTAAGAATCACACTGGCTGGTTTGAGCATGTCTCATGTTTGGTCTCGATGAAGTAAATCACCTCATAGAAGGCATCATTGATTTTAGAGAACTGGGAGATGTTGGCCTCAAGCTTTAGCTCTGGGTAGAACTCATATATCTTGACTTGGGGCCATACCCCATTACGAGCTAACCCCGCGAAATCTCTTGTTGATGCAACAGTGTATACAACGTAGGAATTCATGTAGAACTTCCCAGTTGTTAGAACTTGTTGAAGCTACTGGGAGATGGTGTCACTGATGATTTCACCCTAGCCAAAACGCTTGATCAGGAGCATTCTTGCTCATGGTCTCCAGGTACCTCAACATCCATTTGTGGAAATAATGGGCATCAAGGAGCCCAAATACTCTGTTTAAGAAGGTGATTATATCACTCAACTCTTCATTAAGTCACTACGGTGGATGGTTTGTGGCCATCTGCTCACCGGCTTCTTGTTCTTTAGGTAAAGCTCGTTCATCATCTGCATGCATTTATCCTCATTATCATCCCAAGCCTTCTTGCAGTCTTCTAGACTTATTTCTACATATTGCCTGTGATGAGGAATGCCCAGGGTCAGTTCAAAGTGACGAGCTATGAGGTCGATGATCGTCTTTTGCTCTTTGTCTTTGACACATCTAGTGTCCTTGTTATAACACCGAGCAACCAACATGATAAACTCATTATTTACGGCACTTACTGGTAGCCCAGCTGTAAAGTGCAATCCACTGCCCACTAATTTGTTCATCCACGGGCCACTACTTGCCTGGTTGGTCCTCACCCGAAGTCATCCATGTCAATATGACCTAGCTCAAAGTCTCTGATGTCGAGGCTGCACTCTGCATATGAGTCAGGCATCCTGACTCTCTGATACTTATACTTCATCTCTTGTTCCGACTGCTTAGCTTTAGCTTTAGCTTTAGTTGGTTTCTTGCTTGATGAAGACATGTGTGAGCTCAAGGATGGATGTTGTTGTTCTGCAAGAAGAATCAAGGAGGTCCAACACAGAAGAGCCATGTCAACCGTCATGTTATTCATAATGAAAGCTTGCAGAATGAAGAACTAGCAATTATAAGGCTTAGGGCGCAAGGCGCAGTTCACAACATGTCTGCAGAGGCTTAAAAATGTTGGGTGCACTTTGGAAGATGTCGACATGAAAAAATTTGCGCCAGTGTTGACATGAGAAAAGTTGCACCAAGCAAAAAGGGCGCAGTTTTGTGGATGTTAACATGCAATTTTGGGCGCCAAAGGGTAAAGCGCATTTAGGAAGGTGTCAACATGAGGAAAATTACGCTTGGTGTTGACTTGAGAAAAGTTGTGCCAAGTATAAGGGTGCAATTTTGTAAGATGTTGCATTAAAGTATTAAGCTAAGGATAAGGCACATGATTGCTTTTGTAGCACACAACATGGCATGTTGATGTTATGGAAGTGGCGTCAGCGCCTCATGAAAATATGCTAAGTGTCATTTCAACTGGGCGCGGGTTAAGGCCTTATTGTAAGAGGGTAAAGTGCACCAAGGCATAATTTTGGGAGATGTTGCAAGGAAGGACAGTGCGCCATGATTTTAATCAGTTTAACAGTTTGGCTTATTTTCTTGATTTCTCTTCCTCTCTCTTTTGGATATCTCAGATGGTAAAGAGAGGGTTTGTTTTGCAAAGCAACAAGCAGGGAAAGATGGGTTTTTGGATTTCTTCAGAGGCAGGGGTCTTCCAGATTTGTAGATCTGGAAGGAGAGACAAAATGGCTTCAGCTAGTTTGCAGATTGTGTTAGGCGTGTTTCTTTTAATTTTATCTTTTACACCAACCCTAATACCTAACACAACAAAAACAAAAACAAGGAGAGGAGCCACTTACCCGGATTTATAAAAGACGAAGAACGACGTGGGATCCACAAGCTCGAAAAAAGGCACGCAGGGGGACAAGGACAAATTGACAAAGAGATAAAAACCATTTCCAATTTTCAATTCATGAAAATGACAGGTGTCGGGCACCTATTTATAGAAAAACTAGCATTTATTATCTCACCAACTTCTTTTGGCGCACTTTTTAGAGCGTCAACACGAGTGAAAATGCACCTTAGCACAATTTTATGACATTGACACAAGTTCTCCAGTGCCTTAGGGCATATTTCAAGATGTCAACACAACATTTCTAGCGCCTAAGAAAAATAATTAGTGCATGTTTTAAGATGTTGACACAACATTTCTAGTGCCAAAGGGCTTTTAAGTGGTGCACATTTTGGTATGTCGACATAACAATTTCTGCGCCTTAGGTTTTATGAGTGGGTACAGATTCCTTGATGTTGACACGAGAATTCTTGCGCCTAGGGAAGAAGCTGAAAAATGGCTAAGTTCTAAAAACTTGATTTTTAGAAAGGGAGTTTTGGGCCATTTTGAATGTCATCAGACTTCTTCAGGGGAACAAAAACAGAATTTTGGTATGGTTACTTGCAAATTGCCCTTATCAATTTTGTAGGATAACATGATGGAAGCTATCCTTAGTATGTCCTTCCACCTCGCAATTTGTACACCAAATCCCACTACGCGTCTCATGAGCTGAATTGACCGATAGATTTTCTAACTGCTTTGTCATAGATGCAATATGTTCTTCCGAAATAGGCTAACTCTAGTGTCTATGCTCCCAACTACCTCAATGCATACGGTTGTCTCCAAGGCAATGCGTGGATTTATAAAATTCTTACGTCAAACTACCCTTCGAAAGGTGTAATCAAACCACTAAAAAATCATTGTGCATGTTAGATAGGTTGGATATCATAGGATAAATTTTATAATAAATATTTAAAATGTGCATACACTCCCTTACACTCTCATTCATTCCCTGCTTAATCTCTTTCAGCGTGTTGATGCTTTTCTATTCAAAATCAAGTATATGGAACTCTGCCAAGAAAGCATCAGTGACGCGTTATAATCCACAACAATCTGGTTTGGTTCATACTTCCTATATCAACTACGTGTGTGCTTTGCAAATCGTAGCAAATTGGCTTGCCTTACATTCAGGAGTTGTGATCCCTTTAGCCCACCATATAATTTCACACATGTGAATGTTCTATGTTGCATCCTTAATGCCTCAATATTCTAGAAGGTGAAGTGACATTTCATAGATAACCTATTGGGGTTGATGTGGACCATTCCCACTAGATCTAGAACATGTATTACCTCTAGTGTTTCCTCCACCTCTAGAACCACCAAATCCACTACATCCCGAACCACCTCATCCTCTTGATCCTCCTCCAAAGTAGTGGGAAAATGACCTAAATATGTGTTGCCTTGTGTTCAAATAGTTGTACTAAGCTATAACCCCATAGTTTGCGAAGTGGTAGTTCTTCCGCACACGGCGACAAGATTCTTAAAGCCCACACCTTATCTAGATGACACGCCTAAAATACACCTCTAACCGGACCTCAAAATAACAAATATGATGTTTGCGCTACTATATATGATTGTGCTAGCTAATTAAATCCTATACTCAACTGACAATGATATCTACCTATTGTTACTCTATCACCAACACTAGCTTGCTTATCAATAACTATTTTAGGAACTGGAACACCAAGTACAAGGGCAAGGTCAGTAGGTGGAATCAGATGCACGCCCGCGGTTCTTATGTTTTCTTTCGATGCGATCACATCTAAAGCTGAGAGGGTTTCTCTTCCATGATTACCTAAATAGGGTACAACCAGATACTTTGGCTCCATGTCTTCCATGTGAGCTATAAATCCTTCACGATCCATCTCTCTCTGCAACACCATTTGCTCCTCAATATCATGTTTCTTCGTTGATTCCCTCTCTCGCACTTCATTATACTTAAGTCACTTTTCTTCTCTCTTCCTTTCTTCCACAATGTTTGTCACATTTCACCGCACCTTCTCCTTCCCCCGTGTGCGGTGGTGAGTTTAGCTAGCCATCGGAAGTGCTCTAAATTCAACACTACCATCAAGATCTTAATTTCTAAAGGAATAACGCGAAGCTAAGATCATTTGGGCTCATGTAGAAACTAAAACTCTGCAACTTCCAGGAAATAATATGTGGAAACAATGTAGTTCGTAGTATAGTTGTTCACAAAACCCAGCCCACCAATGATCTACAACATGCGTCCAAGGTTCATCGGCATCAAACAAGGTCTGATATTCTTCTTGTGTCCAAACCCTTGATTTGTAATACCAACTCCTCGTTGATGTGTACACGACAACCACTCAAACAATTCTATAGGGAAGTAGCTAAAGAATGACTCATAAAGCTCATGATAAAGGTGTTCCTCAACCCACTTGCACGCATTAAAATTAGGTCCAGAACCATATCTTCAAGCAAACTGATCTTGTCCGTCAATAACCCAATCTTCAATGGTCGCAAGAGTCAACCGATAAGCCATCGTGTGTAACATCCTCACAAAACTTAGAAAAGAGGTCCCGACAACGGAACCAAAATGTAGTCAATTTTTCTTACTCAAACCCTATACGTGTTGCACACATCACTCGAGACAGATCGAGCGCTCACCCGAAGCACACAAAGGTATCGTCTCTCTTTTAGGTCAGATTTTTCAATGAGTTAGCATGCATGAACATATATTTAATAATCATAACAAGATCCATGAGCTCAATTTGGAAACACACATAAATAATTAAACATACAGGTTCACATAACCACTAGGATTAAATTCATTGTATGGTTACCAAATAACATAGACATCAACAATTAATATCCAACCATAATTATCCATTATATTAATCCACAATAGTTTTATATATATATATATATATATATATATATATATATATCACGCTATATAAATATATAACAATATAACTCCAACACATATGATGATTTAAACCATGCAAATCAATACATATATATAGGGGTGGGGAACTTTCCCTTCACCGCCCATGCATTCTCAAAATAGGTTGCATGCTAAGAATAGCCATGCGTCGCTACAAGATATATATAGAAGCATGCAAGATCTACCTATTAATAGATCATCTATAGTTAACTCCTACTCCGATCCTATTATTAGCTCCAACGCCTTTGTTTGAACTGCAAGTTATTTCCTCAAAAATATTCTCTTCATGACTGCCCAAACCTCCTTGCATGTCGCATACTCCAAGTCTCTATTTAGCTTCATCTACCAAAAACTCACTAAGTCCTCTAACTTTCCACTAAGATCCTTGTGTGCATCCCTTTCCATCTTCCATGTGCAAACCCCATTCTTCCAAGTTGTTCACCATGTTTATCCTTACACGTATTTCTTTTGTAACACTTCCGCGTACACACGAATCTCTACATACTTCAAAGACCTATTCATTTTCCTATGTCTAACAATACACCCGCTGCTCTACGATGCAAGAGGCTTCTAGTGGAGGAATGATGAGGGGAAGATCCATTTGACCTAGGAGAATGTCAACTACAAGTTTCTTTAGAAGTGTTTCTGGGCTTGATACATGTCGAGCATTTCATTCGAAGAGGATCGACGAGTTTCATGATCTTTGACAAGGTTTTGGTGTAGTGGCCTAGTATGAGTCCATATTTTTGGATCTTCTACATTATGTAGACTACCTCGGGATGAGAAGTTACAGGTGAACGAGTTCATGAGGGGCTCTAATATAGACCTAGAAAGAGCAGTTAGGATTTTTTCTCCACCGACCTTGGAGAAGGTTGTGGAGAAGGCCTATCTTATAAAGGACAACACGGCCATAACTCAAGAGTCTTGGGATAGGAAATGAGGTAAATGACATGAACGAGTTCACTCTTTTTAGGATCATAGATCATACAAACTTCACGTGATCCTTGAGAGGAGGGCTTAGACCCTTTCGCTTAGCTTCATGACCTCCTCCACACCCATAAAACCCCTCTCAACAACAGATTCCTCAATAGCAGAGGACTAGGTCAGGCCAGGATAGTCAGAGAGGTTGGGGCTGTAATGGCCACATTTTAGGAAAAGACAAGAGGTTAGGTAGCCAACAACCTAACTGGATTGTTCACAGAGTCAACCAGTGGGACTCGTAAGGTTAGTACATCAAAGCACATGAGGGTCTTAGTCATACAGGGATGCATTGGGTTGTTTCATTTGTGGGGCCCTTGATCATTATTCACATTTTTTCCTTAGAGACCCTCTTTTGTCAAGAGATAAAAAGAACTTACTTCAAATCATACGAGTTGGCAATGAAAAACATGTCCATCGCATCTACACCGCAGTGGAGAACCATCAGGCCGAGCATCAGAACACGATCATTGAGACAACATGTATGATTAGGGGTACACCACATCTTGTACTATTTGATTCGGAGCTTTTGAATCCTTTATATCGCCCTCTTTAATAGATATGTGTGGTTTGGAAGCTTCTAGGCAGAAAAATAAGTGGTAGGTAGAATTTTCCACTCGGGGCCAAGCTTGTCGTAGACTCGTATGTGGAGAGTTTTATTCTGGTCCTAGGGGTATTCTCCACTACCTTATACCTCCATGTATTTTCGTTGGTATCTTATGAAGTCACTCTTGGTATGGATTGGCTTGATTCTCATCAAGCCAAGGTAGAATACTGAGACATAAGTTCATTGAGTGTGTGGATGATACATGTAGTTCTGCAATTATATCCGGGGTTCATAGACATAAGTTCTTTGTTATGCGGCTCAAGAGGAGCATGTGTAAAGGGTGTTAGATGTTTTTTTATCATGATCAATGATAGATCGGAGGAGAATCTAGAGGTTTTCTTCTAGATGAGTACCCTATCTTGACAGAGATTACAAATGTTTTTCTAGGGTGCTACTGGGTATACCACTACGTCGTGAGGTGGACTGCTCCATTGATCTTGTTCCGTGCTCAACACTCTGTCTCGTGCTCCATACGGGATGACTACACCTGATATCCATGAGCTCAAGATTCAATTAGAGAAGATTTTAAATAATGGCCTTGTCTAGCCTAGTGTTTCTCCTTGGGGTACACCGGTGATTTTTGTGAAGAAGAAGGATAGGTCTCTTCATTTTGTGTGTTGACTTCTGATAGTTGAACAAGGTAACGATAAAGAACCATTATCCTCTACCTTGTATAGATAATTTGTTTTATCATATAAGGAGCTAGAGCATTCTCTAGGATAGATATGTAGTCGGATGCCACCAGCTTGTGGATCATAGAGGCAGACATACATAAGATAACTTTTAGACTCGATATGGGCATTACGAGTTCACAATAGTTCTTTTTATCTCGATGAATGCACTGCAAAGTGTTTATGAGCCTCATGAATGGGGTTTTCGGGACCTTCTTAGACACATTTTCATTGTGTTTCTGGATGGCATATTGATCTACTCTTTCTCGGTAGACGAGCACCAAAGAACACTTGAGGAAGGTATCACATGTTTTGAGGGATCACTAGTTATTTCAAAATTTGGAGAAGTGTTCCTTCTTTCATTCTGAGATTCAATATTTAGGGCACATTATCATAGGTGATGGTATCTTAGTAAGTCCATTGAAGATCCGTGTTATCATTGATTGGCCAACCCCCACCATAGCGATTGAGGTTAGGATTTTTATGGGGTTAGCTGGTTATTACCATCTTTTTGTTCAGGATTTTTCTAGGATTGCCAATCCTATTATTTTCCTTCAATGCAAAGGGAAGAAGTTTTGTTCGTAAGAGAAGTGTGAGAAATATTTTCAGTTTCTCACAGAGCAATTAACTACTGCACCCATCCTTGTAGTTCCTAATCCTTTAGTTAAATTTTTGGCTCGTATAGATGCATCTATAGAGGGCTTGGAGTAGTGCTCATGCGTGAGCATTGTGTCATTGATTTTGAGTCCCACAACCTCAAGAACTACAAACTTAATTACCCTACTCATGATCTTGGTCTTGCAATGAGTGGTACATGTTTTGGTGCATTGGAGAGAAATTTTATTTTAGGTAGACCTTTTTGTTGAGGACAAATCATTTGAGCCTTTAGCATATTGTTTTCACAACCCAACCTCAACGCCAAAGAATGGCATTGGATGGAGTTCTGCTGTGAGTATGACATGCACATCCAGTACATCAAGGGGAAGGAGAATGTCCTTGCTAATGCTTTGAATAGGTGGAAACATGAGATTTCTTCCTTGACCTTATGATCAGATCTCAAAGGAAGGATACTTTAGAAGCTTCCAAGTGACAGATTCTACGAGGTTCCCGGAAATTGGTCGAGTCTCGGGGCCCTTAGTGATCAAGTATGCAGGTTGCATATTGGATTCATATGGTCTTCTACATTTTTAGAGACATATTTATGTGCCAAGAGCGGAGTGATTTGTACAAGTTTTTTCTTTCTAATGCACATCCACCTCGTATATAGTACATCATGGAGTTAAGTAGATGCATGTAGACTTTAGGAAACTATACTTCTAGCCTAGATTACGTTGGGATATTGCAAATTTCATAGCCCATTGTCTTGAGTACTAAAGGGTAAAGGCCAAGCATTCTCACCCCGCATGACTTCTTTACCTGCATGGCATTCCAAAGTGGAAGTAGGATGTGGTGTCATGGATTTTATTTTTGGTCTTTCCAATTCATTGTTTCAACATGACACCATCATGGTGATGGTCGTTAAGTTGACCAAGGTTGTCTGCTTCTCTTCGACGAAGGTCTCTTATAATGTAATTATCATTGCATATGTTTTTATGGATGATGTGGTGAGGTTGCATGGTGCTCTTAGGACAATCATTTGTGATCATGGATCTGTTTACACTTTTGAGTTTTGGACTTCATTTCAGACAACTTTGGGGACTCGATTAATTTCAGTTTAATGTATCACCCTCAGACAGATGGGTAAACAGAAAGGGTGAACCAAGTACTTGAGGAAATGATTCGAATGTATGTGATGGATCAATAGACGAAGTGGGAGCATTATCTATATCTAGTCGAGTTTGCATATAACAACAATTTTTAATTCTCCATCGGCATGACACCTTATCATGACTAATATGGGAGACCTTGCAGGACACCGTTGAGTGGGACAAGTTAGATGATATGATTGTTCTTGGTCCCGCTTATCTTCAAGATATGGAGCAACAAGTTGTTCTCATCCAAAATTTTTTAGAGCAGCCGTGTGCATGCTATAATGTGTATACTGACACGGAGAGGATAGATCACACTTCTTTGTGGGTGACAAGGTATTTCTCAGGGTGCATTAGCAAAAGAGTTTGATCCGTTATGGAAGGGCTCTAATTTTCCCCTTGATTTGTTGGTCCTTTCAATATTTTGGAGATTATTTGTCCAATTTCCTATTGCTTAGCTCTACCACCACGCATATCCCTTGCACATGATGTGTTTTGTGTCTCAATTTTTTAGAAGTATGTTCGGATATAGCCCATGTTTTGGATTGGATGGCCTTACGGTGGAAGCCGAATGATAGTGGAATTTGGATCCCATGTGTATTCTAGAGCATAGGAGGTTGGCCCTTCGGGCGTGACTTGGACCAGGTTAGAGTCCAATGGGACAAGTATGATGAGACTATAGCTACTTTGGAGGATGTGACACCTTTATGGGCACGATATCTTTACCTCTTCCAATGACTTCCCGAGAGAAGTCAATTCCTAGGGAGGAGAGTGTAGTGCCCACCATTTTCTATATTCTCATTTTGGTCGATAGTGACTCATTGTATTTGGACTATTATTATGACAGGGACATTATTGCTTATATTATTGTTTGACATGGATATTACTGCTTTAGTACATTATTTTGACATGACATTGTTCATGATATCATATTTGCTAGCACTAGGATGCTAACTCTTATTGACAAGTTGCCTATGGGGCACATGATGCCACTATTCATTTATCAAATATTGTGTTATGATGATGTTATCATGAGTTAATATGGGCATGATCTTGCATTGGTATTGGATCTAAATTTGATGTATGATGTTATATCGTCTCATTTAGTTGATGATTCATATTATGATATCTTCTAGTTTAGCATGACTCATATGGATGTTTGATTTGAACATATATGATATTGTCGTATTTTGTTATCATATTGGGCATATACGAGGTTTGCATTGAGTGTGAAGGTGGCGATAATTGAACATGATAATAACGTGGGATTCAAGGAACACACGTCAATTAACACAAAAGTCCCTAATGCCAAACCTCTTCTTCTTATCGATTATGACATCCCTTTCTCATGTGTGTGCCATGTCATGTTGGTTTTCTTGGGTTTGGGAGTGTTAGCCTAATTTTCCTTCTATCATGGTGATGAATTATTATGTTGTTTAGTTACTTGTTTTAAGTCTTTTCCTTTGGTTAATGCTAGCTAATGTTTTATGCTACCCCTTTTATGTGGTTCTAACATCTTTTGTGGTTTTGGGATGATGTGTTGGGGTTAGGTGGGATTAGGCCACCTAATCATAGATTAGGTGAGCCTAATTGCCCCTCCTAAATGCCACATTTTCCCAAACTCAGATTTCGGAAAAAAAATCCATTTAGTAAGGGAAAATGCAAAGTAAGGGACCTCATTTGCATGGAAAAGAGGCCCCACCCCATCCCTATGGGTGGGTGGGCTATTTTCAATGCAAATGATGCCCATTGGCTCATTTTTCCCCTCCTCACACACTTCATATATATGGGGCTTTGATTTTGGGGAATGTTTGGGAAATTGGAAATCTCCTCATGATTGCTTTGAGCAAATTTTGATTTTTCCCTCATTTTATTTTGGTGCGCTTTTGTGACAAGTTAATAAGATTTGGTTTTAGTGGAGGGTGACAAAATGTCACCCTCCCATTACTGTCTTTGGTGGCTTCTCTCCTTCTTAACCCCTCATGCCCTTAGAGAGGGATCCTTTTCTTGAAAACTTTTAGTGGGGAAGCTTGGGATCTTAAAGGAGACTTGAATTCTTGGGAGACATTCTTGGATTTTTCTTGTTTGAGTTCAAGGTACGATCTTGCAAACCCCTTGTTTTTATTTGAATTTTACATTTTGAATGTTGTGATTTTGTAAGAACTGTGGTGCTTGAATGTTGTGTTGGTTTACTTTTTTACTCCACCTTGCCCTTAAGGGGTGTGGGTTTTTGAGATTGAATGGGGAGAGGGAGGAAATTACTCTTTATTTTTGGGAGCTTCTCCTACATTTGATTTGTATGTAGGGATGGATTTTTATTTAGGTTGGAAAATCATCCTTACCCTCATAGATGGAAAATTTAAGTTTGAAAATCCTTCTTGGGGTAGTATTTGGAGAGATAAGGGGAGTATTTGGAGAGATAAGGATATGTTAAATCCATGGAGTGATAAGGGGTTAAATTACTATTTTGGTATGGTGTTATGGTTGCACAAAATAGGATTCTTTGTTAGGGAAATTACGGGAAGATATAATTAACAAATTATAGATCCATAGAATAAATTTTTGAAGATTATAGATTATGATGTGCAGTAATTAAACAGAGATTAAGATGTTTTATATTTGCATATTACGAATGTAAATAACATAAAAAAAAATGTAATTGAACACAATGACACAAGATATAAGTGGGAAACCATGGAAGGTAAAAACCCACTAAAAATCACTTATCTTTATTGAGAATATACTTTTACCCAAAGACTCCCACTATTTCACATGTAATTACTCCTTCAATAAGGAATTACGAATTGCCTTATACATTTGCTCATGAGACTTACAAATCTACTTACACATATAGCTCACATACAATGTTACAACCTGTGTAACCAATCCCTAAAGGATCACCTTGTTATATATAAGGTGGGTGGTCATGATCCACTCTTAAAATCTAACCCATGTCATTTAGTGGGTTTTATAATAAGTAGTTCCCGCTTAATATTATAAACCCCAACACTCTCCATTAATGTTAGGTGGGAAAACATACAATAGCATGTTAACATTTTTTCCTTATGCCAAGTCACCTTTTAGTAAAAAAGGATTTATAATCCATAAATCAACTTGTGATTTAGGCTAGCATCCAAAACACTTGTTCTGTGGGTTTTCAGTTCCGTGGTGCACTAAAGTAGAGTCCTGTAGGTTTTTCAACTCCACAGTACACTATTGTAGTGTCTCGCGGACTTATACAAGTCGCAAAACAAATATAACCACATTCCGAGTTTTGGAAAATCCTATGAGACATTGTTTTTCCGTGGTTCAAAACAATGTTCCAAGGATTCCATAAAAACCACAATATAAAGGAACATCCATAAATTCTCAAGATAAAGTGATTAAGGATGAATACTTACATCAGACTATGCAGCCTTTTATAAAACAAGGCATACCCATAACTAATGCTTCGCTCTGAATTATAGGTGAACTTCATATACATGAAAATTTACTTAAACATAGAAATAGTCTTGGGAGTATCCATTCTGAAACATTCAAGGTCGTTAAGAGGTGGCATTGTCATGCACACTCCCCTTAATGGAAACTCTGAAAGGCCCAAAAAGGAATGAATCTTTAAAAACTTCATAGACACAATCGCTTAGTGAGTATATCTACAACTTGATCTTGATCGAATGAACTTGAGATCAATATCATCATTCAGGACTTTCTCTCAAATAAAGTGTATATGAACTTCGATATGCTTTGTCCTCTAATGTTGGACTGAATTGTTTGAAAGAGAAATGTAACTCCAGGCTATCACATATAAGAGTAGTTCTCCCTTTGATGCCCATATGCAGTTCATCCAACAATATTTTCAGCCACATAGCTTCTTTTACAACTTCCATAACACTTCTATACTCTGCAGCAAAGTAGAAGAGATAGAAACTATTAATTTCTTCTCGCTACTCCAAGTGATGGAACATACAACAAAAACACTTTAACACAAATCTATATGTATATATAAAAACATCAGCATGGTTAGAGTCATAATATCCATATAAGCATAATATAAATCATATGATTTCACTTTTAACCAACTGTAAAAGTTAGACACTAGTTGTATAACAACTATCACAACAATATGCTTAATAACTAACCATGTTAGGACATTTAAGGAATGTTCTATCAAAAACATATATACCTTCAATATCTTCTTCTAAGCCTTTAAATAATAAGGTAAGACTTGATAGATAATAGATCTGAACAAATATACAAGAATAATCACAACACTCATTGAAAACATGATCCACTAACTGTGGATACTTCCCATGGATTTATGTGGAGTTTTCTTCAAAAAATTACCATGTAAGCACCCTTTAATATATTTCATAGGTGGCAAATTTAAGCCTAGACATGTTATATATGCCAAAAAATGAACAATAGTTCTATTTTGAATAGACTACCAAAAAAATGAAGCAAAATCTTAAAACACATAAAAGCCATTTTGTGCATGTTTTCAGTTATAGTTACTTCTAGTTTATTTTCAATAAACCATCTAAGTTAACTATGAAAAAAAACTTAAGTTTAGTGCAATATATTAAAATATGTGCTTTTTCATATAGTTTATAGAGTTATTACATTAGCTCTATGATTATTCTCATCAATTTCATCTTGATTTTGATCTGATTTATTCCATTTTTATTTTTGAAATTTGACTTTTTTATTTACAATCCTCTTTCTTATGGCCAAATTTTCCACAGTAATGACATTTACCATCAAAACTTACTCTTAAATTTCCTAGTTTCTTGTCTTTACTAGGAGGTTTAAGAGTTGATTTTTGAATCTAGAAGGTTTACTTTTTGATTCTTGAGTGAGAAGTTCTGAGTGGCATTCTCTTTAGAATCAAAATTTTCCATAACACGCTCTTCTTGTATCGAAAGAGGACGAGTGTCCAAATCAGGTAAATTAGATTCATTCTGATATTTAGAGTTAAGGATGGAGATATAGTTCTTGAATTTTTCATGAATATTAATCTAAATGATAAAATAAAGAATCTTATCCTAAAACAATTCACAATTACATCCATCCAACTATGCTTTTATGTTTTTTATTTTAGCCAAATAATCAACAATTTTATCATCCCCCTTCATGGGAGTTGTAAACAATTCCATTATGAGTTTAATTATTTTAGAGAGACGACTTCCTTCATGCATGGTTTCTAATTGTTTCCATACATCTGTAGGAGAATTCATATGCCCTATATGCATTAAAAATTCATCTCTTATGCTCTGCAATAGGATAAAAAATGGCCTTCTGAGATATTTGATAGAAGGAGCTAAGGCTTTCGTGGATTTGCATGCCTATTGGTGGGTCGTTTTTCCACACCGATTCATAAGATCTCATAGTTTTCTAGCCATGAAACATGATTTTAACCTAACTCTCTAGATATTGTAATTAATTCCATTTAATAACTAAGATTTATCCATTGAAAAACTAGAGGAACTATCCATTTTAAGAAAAATTTGAAAAACAGATAGTAACGGATTACAATTTTAAATAAAATGGATTTATATTGATAAAAATTATCCAAAAAGGTTTAAGAACCAAGAAAGGAGACTACATAATAAAAAAAAGTTGTAAAATATTGCGAATGTAAGAGAAAAAGTTATAAACTTTTTAAATTTTGAATTCCATAATACAAAAGAATTAAAAACCCACGGTCAAAGAAAATATTGGAAGTTGCAATACAAAAGAAATTTTTAAACCCAAGGAACAAATAAATTTGAAAACCCATGGTATAAAAGCAAAAATTAAACTTGTGGTACAAATAAAATTATAACCTACGAATGAAGCGGGATACGACATGTGTACAAGATCAAAACAAAGCAATAGAACACGTGTCGAATTTCGAAAAAATTCCAAAGTAGATCCCTCGAGCAGATGTGAAGTCCCTAGAATTTAATCAAAATTAATAGATTATTGAGTCTGATAGGGTTGAAAACTCAACCAAAATATGCGCAAAAACAAACAAAGAAACGTGCAAAGAAAAGATATAAAAATTGTCACTTTGTGAAAATAAAAATACACATGGTGCTTTGCTATTAGATCACACTCTGTAGTGCATTAACCAAGTCGAAGACCAATTAATATAAAACGAAGGATAAACCGTACACATGTCTCGTTAATTTATTGGATAACTTTTTCACACTTTGACACGGTTATGAAAAAGAACAAACAAAAAATGCAAAAGAACGTGGACATGTTCTATTGGTTCGTAATTGAAAAACTCGACAAAGTCTTAAAAAATGAAAAATGTTGGCTTAATCTTTTTGGTTAGCCACTGAAAAATTTAACAATAGACTGACAATGCGAAATTTGAAGAGACTTGGAGTAATTTAATTATATCAGATTTTGTATGCATCAGAAACATGATACCAAAAGAATGAATTTGTGAAGAGTGTGGAACAAATTTATTGGTTTTTACTTAAAGAATCGACAAAAAGATCAATAAATCTAACAAGGTGAAACTACATGGAGTTCTATGATTGTCTTAAGCTTTGTAAAGACAAAATAATATCTACAAAAAGTATGACAATGCGAAGTTAGATGGAGCTTAATGATTGGCTCGAGCTTCGCAAAAATAAAAAGATCTATAAAAATACTGACAATACGAAACTATATGAAATTTAATGATTGGCTCGAGCTTCGCAAAAAGTAAAACTTGCAAAAATAAAGCTTTTTAATGTCGAGGTTGTGCTCATATATAAATTTTCCATGCTAATATAAAGAAGCTAACACCCATTAGCTTCAAAGCAACAATCAAACCTATTATAGAATCATCAAGATAAGAGTTTATGAGAAACAACTTCTTGAATGCATGAACAATATCAAATTAAATTCTAAGATATTTCTTACTCTCTAGATTGCTAACTAACAAATAAATCTATTTAGATCGCTTTAGAAATCAAAATGGAGTGGTTTCCTTGAGATTTGAAGATGAGATCTCACCAAGAAATGGCTACAAAGCCATTTTTGGATATTCCCATACTACTCAATTTGAGAGAATGGGTGCAACATGGAGAAGCTATTTCCAAAAATGGATAATGGCTCAAGATTAAAATGCCTATAGTTTTCACTATTCAAAGCATGGCGTGTCTTTAGAAGGAATGAGGGTTCTTTATATAACCTTCCTCGGTGAGAAATCTTTACAACATGTTTCATGTGGGATAAGGGTAAAACAAGATTAGGAATGGATAAGTTTGCTTTAGAAAAGGTAATCTTGATTTAGAAGAGTTTAATTTTCCATTAGCAAATCATGGGAATTGGAGGAGGTTTTAATTAATCAAGTGTGATTAATTAATAGATAGATGTAAGCTTATAGAAGATAAGGAAATTTAGTATGATTTGGGGGATGTAAGAGAGGAATTTCATCTAATAAATGGTAGTTATTGATTTAGAGTAGTGAGCGTAATTAACTAATAATAATTAATTAACCCAAGTAAAACAGATATTAATTAACGAAAGTTCATTAATCAAAGATCTGAGTGATATAAAGGGTAATTAACTAGTGAAATGTAATTAATTAACGGGAATAGAGAAAAAATGATGGTTTCTTGACAAAGTGCCATCAATTGACCAACAGAGAGTGAAGATCATGGTTAATTAGCGAGAAATCATTAATTATGATGAGAATGATAGAAGAGAGGATAATTAGTGCAATTTTAGTATTAAAAATGTGTAAGTGGATTTTACGTGTCTACATTTTCCCCACTTTGGGGTGGCCTAAGCTACGCCACTTCAAAGATACTAGACAAGTATAGACAAGTAAAATTTTCAAATGGATCGAAGAAAAATTAGTAGAATGAAGGATTCCCCCTCAAGTGTCGATGGGGTGATGAAAGAGGTCGATCAATGATCGAAAAGATGAAGGAAATGGATAGAAGAAACAAGTAGGGAGAGGGGATAGAAGGTGATCCCTATTGCCCCAAGTGATGTGGAAGAATAGTGTTAATAGAAGAAAATGATAAGGAAGAAAAATGAAGATAAAGGGAGATAGAAATAGCTTTCATCCAGCTGATGTAAAAACAACTTTATTTCATCATTTTACTTTATGATCTACGTCATCGATCCTTATTTAAATATATGCATACAACAAAAGTGTAAGATGACATGAAAATCCATAGTAAAAATATTTTTCATTGTCGAAACACTAACTCAATGTAACACACATAACGTAATGAAATACGAGAAAGTACACAAGTTAACCTAACGAGAAACAAGTACAAACACACATACCTAAACAAAAATGTTCAAGACACTTGCACCAATGTTTTTGTTATCAAGGTTCAATTCCCAAATGTTTGAGTTAATGACAAGGGTTAATGATGGCACCCCAAGTAAGGAAACATGTGAGGTGAATAAACGAAGGATGTAGAACTCCCATGAAAAATCAATTTACACTATGAAATTTCCCCAAGAAACGTGTCCGTGCGAGAAGAGAAGACAGACATACCAAAAAAACCAACTTTTTTTATGGAGGGTAGATCCAAATGATCTGTGAGTCGCGCACAAGAACAAGAGAGAATCAAAGAAATATGTTATGTAGGATAATTTTTGATGTTTGAGTATGATGCATTTGACATAGGCTTCATTGTGTGCATGCTTGTTACCAATTTTTGAAAAATCAACAATCCAACAAGGTTTGGACAACAAGTTTCAAGTGTAAATGTCAAGATGAAGAACAAAGGGATCAAAGGATCAAAACAATTTTCCTTGGAAAAAAATATTTGCAACATGAATGATCACAAGGAATAATCATGCAAGTTTGGCAAATAAGTCCAATCTACCATGTTTACCATGTTTTGGGAAAGTCTCCTTGAATATTCCCATCTTTTGATTTTGCGTTTGATTTTATTCTGGTGAATCGACTTCTATCTCCCTGCTATTAATAAGATCTTGGATGAAGTGGCATAGTCTTAAACATTTGTCTGTTTTATTTCCTTTTACACGATGAAAATCACAACACTCGTGCTCTTTATACCATTAAGGTTTAGGAGCATTGTTGTCAAAGCGTGTTTATGTGATATGTCACCATGTTCACTACATCTAGTTGTTTTAAGATTGTGGACAATGAGTCTGACCAAGGGATTAAACACTCTTTGTTTAACTGGTGGTTAGATTGGACCTTTGGTCAATTTAAAATGTGGACTAACTTTGGAATTTGCGTGTATACGTTTAGAATTTGTGATTCCATCACCTACGACATTCTTGTTTTTATTAAAGATCTTGGGCTTGTCCGTAGGTTTGGAAGATTGATTGTCTTTTGAAAATGGTTTGAGTGTCCCTTTTGTGATTAGAGCCTTTTCTATTTGTGTTCCCTTCTCAATGACCTCTTCAAATTTTCAAACACAATGCATTTGTAAATGAAAGGCAATGTCTGGATTTAGGTTTGGTATAAAGATGCTAACAAGTTTTTTTTTAGGGATCGAGCAAGGGAAGCGGCTAGCTAGCCCCCGCCATCTCTGTAGGAAACTTGCAAAGGTTTCGTTTGGTTTCTATTTGGCATTACATAAGTCTAACATGGTTATGTCACTTTCCACATTAAAAGAGAAATTTCACACAAATATTTTTGCTAGTTTGGGCCATGTGAAGATAGACCCCGAGGTAAACGAATGAACCACTCTAGTGCTTGTCCTCCTAGAATTTTTGGAAATAGTCATATGAGGTAATTGTCATTATACGCCACTTCTTGGCATGCCATGTAAAAATATTTTACATGATCTTGTGGATCACCTTTTCCTTTATATTTTTCAAACTTTGGGATGTCAAATTTCTTAGGAAAGGGTTGGAGAAACATAGCCTTATCAAATGGATAAGGGAATAGCTCTTCATATTGATACTTTTGTTATGTCCCACGTTGCTTTCTTGAAGGCTTGTAAGCATTGCTTTCATAGATTGTATCTCTTGTGTAAGAATTTTCTCCTTAGTGGGGGAAGTTGGCATATACACGCGACTATTTTTCGACATTTCTCCCTCTTGATCTTTTGTGTGAAACTAATTATTTCTAACCTTATGCTTTTCTCAATGCGCATTTTTGTTTGTCTCTTTTTGCACATGGGATGTTAGGAAAGCTAATTGTTGACTAAGGTGTTGAATTTTTTATTGTATAGTGATTTATTCATTTGGAGGTTCCTCTTCATTTTCGTGTTGAGGAGGTTGTTCCGTATTTTCATGTTCCACCCTTATCCTACGTGGCATTCTTATGAGTGGAATTTTAAAACCACCCATGTTTTTATGTTGAGTGTTTGAGGTGGAAGCTTGTCCATGTCCCAAAATGTCATCCATATTAATGAGGGGTGTTCTTCCTCATTATTTGTAGGTGGAATAGTTTCATGTTCACTTGGCATTCTAGCACTTAATTCCTCTACTCTTGTGAGTAATCTATCTTTTTTTATAACGAGGAACTCATCAAATCGGGTGGGGTCAAATTCAAACTCTACGTGTGGTGATCCCAATTCGTCACCACTATGGTCTACCATCTCCTCTTCTTCCTTTTCTATGGAGAAGAGAGGTCCTAGATCATTACCAATAAAGGTATTTGACCCTTGTTTGGTCGATGTTTCCCATGCTTGTCTTTTAGCTCCCATTCTTTTCATGAGGGCCATAGCAAATGAGGATTTCACTAAGGTGTTTTTGTTGAATTTGTCCAAGGGTACAATCAAACCTAAGTGAAGACTTAGAATGAGATTTTTACTAAGGTCACACAAAGAATGTCAATTGTCTAAAGAATAATGAATGCCAATAAATCAAGGGATCAAAGTGATTGTCCTAAATAGATAAGTCAAAGTGACGAATAATCGTAAGACACAATCACACAAGGTTTGTTTTAAACCAATCAATCAATGAAGTACTTCCTAAGTTGTTTCCAAATGGTAGTTTGATGTTTAAAATGAACAACAAAATCCACTTATGTCAAGTTCAAGAATGAACAAGGCATAAGTAATAACAAAAGGTTGATATGATTTCCAAACAAAGTATACTTAAAGTGAGTTTAAATCCAAGAAAGACCTAAATTCCAAAAAGTGGGGTTACGAATATGAACAACGCAACAATACCACTAAGATACGTTAACCAAAATTTACGGAAAAGTAAGGTATTAGTATCAAAATAATATTAGTACGATGCGCACAAAGGTAACAACAACACCTTTCAAAATCGAGGTAATGTTTGAAATCAAACCAAGGCTAAAGTATACCAAGGAATTGTTAAGATGTGTGTAGCGTAACGTTACAATCTAGACACTTAGGCCAAGTTGCAAGAAACAAGACATAAGTATCAAAATTGTGGCGATACAATACAAGCAATGTAACACTTCAAAGGAGAATCAAGTGAAGAATCAAGCCTAACTAAAATGACGATCTTGACTTGGGTATCAAGATCAAATGGATATCAAGATGTAAAAACATACACACACACACTTTAGACATTTAACAACTCATCCGCAAACATGGATGAGCGTAAAGACATAAAAGTGGTGAACACAATCGATTGATAACACATGTATGTTTTCTCTCCTTTTGATCAACAAAGTGTCAAAATAGAGCAAACGAAGTAGATCAAATGGGGTTGAAAAGTGTTTGGCCTCGCTTTGACGAAGTTTTTCCTGCCTTATGGCAAGTGAAAAACTAAGTAAAAGTAATGCTTCACAAATTTCGTGGTGAATGACGCGTAGTTTGAACTTTGATGGACTCTCCCTTTGTTCGATAAACAAAGTTTTGACTCTGAAAAATTTCTCCCTTTGTGAAGGCTCTCAAAAACGATTGGTACAAATAAGTTGGCTCCAAGTCAAGATAGCTTCCTAGGTGGTTCGCTCAACTAGGTGTCACAAGTTATCTAATGCGAGCTCGGTTTGCCAAGGTTTCCCAAGGAGTATCCCAACTTTAATTTACCCCCTTCAAGTACAGTGAGAAATTAATGCATTCATCGTGTACTCTCACTAGGGTCACGATACGAATAACTTTGACTCTAACTCACAAAGGTAAAACTAGTCAAGTAGGTAGTTGGATTACTTCCCATTTCGTCCCACAAGGTTCCCTCTTGTGTTGAATACTTTGGGGTTCTAGGACCACCCCCATTGTTGTATCTTAAGGCTTATGCCAAAGGGGTTATGTCCTAGTTAAGCGGATGGGGTATACCCTTATCTGAACCTGCATATACAATCTGATGAATGTGGTGTGTTTTTTTATCTTTTAGACTTAATGTGGTTTAGTTGTTCACCATTTGGCAACCTATAATCACATGTGTATTAGTATTTTGTGTTTCGAACCTCCTTTCTTTGACAAGCGAATTAGGTCCTACACACAAAAGATTAGTAATTTTCCACAAGATCAAAATATCATGAAAAATGGTTTAAGTGTTGTTTTTATTCCCAAGATCACCTAAAAGGTACGAGGGAAGAGCATACACAACGCAAAAACCCAACTATAATAAGAAATGGAAAACACTTGTGAAATTAAAGTGCAAGATAGTTCGTTTTAATCAATTTTGACATTCATTCCCTTAGCAAATAAGTATAATGAGACATTTTTCAAAGCATAGAAAAGATATAGAAATCATTTTGATTCCCAAGATCACCTAAAAGGTGCGAGGGAAGAGCATACGCGACTCTAATATCATAGAAAAACATACAACATCCATTAACTTTAAACAAACCAAATTAGCAAAAAGCATGTAAATATACCCTATAAAACAGAAGTTAATCTCAAATAAACCTACAAGGAGTTAGCACATCAAGAACACAAGATTTTGCAAATTTTAAAGTAGACCTCAAATATTTTCTATGACACCTACGCAAAATTTTCAGTGTGTGCACGTGGATATGGATGTGTACGTGCTTATGCTAAAATGATAGAGAGCCTAAGTGTGTATGCATCTAGAGAGTTGTGTATGTGGGATTTTGATACATGCACGTGCCCCTCAAATAGAGTCAAAGCAGAGGCTTAGCATATGTATGCGCGGATATAGATGCATGCATACGAGTTTAAGCATATGCGTGGCAAGCAAAATGCAAGACAACATAGAGGATGAAATTTCATGTATGTGTGCAAAACAATGTGTGCGCGCCATATTTAATGCATATGCAGGCACGACTAAAAACTGACACACAGGTACCATTAGCAATGAAGAATGCATATGTACAGATATCAATATATACATGCCCTTTTGAACACCTGCGTGCATATTTTTATGTGTATATGCCCCTGCAAAATTTACCTGAGCGTGTACATGTAGATGACGTCAAAATACGAAGGTCTGACGTATGTAACTCAAAAAGCTCAATTTTTTCCTAATTTAGCTCAAATCCAATGACAACCCATCACAATAAATCCCATAAGAGAGACTCAATGCATATAAAGTTAGTGAAATAACCTAAGAACTTAAACTTATTTCACATGTGCATGATTTGGGTTAGCAAAACTTGAGAAAAACTAGTAAAACTCATTAAAATCAAAGAGACTATGAATCTGTCCCACCGAGCATGCCATATGTATCAATGTATTAGTTAACTATGCTAAGAGAATTGAAACTAACACCTTAATATTTCCAAAACAAAGATAACTACACAAAGATCATCATGTTAAGAGCTTAAAGAGACTAACTACCAACATTATGCATTAGAACTTTGAAGGAAAATCAAACTAATATGTTAAGCATTTAACCTCTACTCTTTAGATTGCAACTACAAATGAACCTAGATAGATCCATGGAAATCAAAGTTGATTGTTTGATCTTCAAGGGTTTGAGAATGGAGGCTCATCAAGACATGGCTACAAGACCATTTTGATTCCCTTCATATGACTCAAAAGCTTGGATGGATGAAATGCAAGATGAAGATACCTAGCTCAACACTAATGGAAGATGCTCAAAGATGAAAATGCCTATAGTTTATGCTATATGCATGTAAAGGTGTAAGAATAAACCTCTAGTTCTAAGAAGATTTGCATCCTATTTTATGTGGAATAATAAGCAAAGCTAGGTTAATAATGGATATAGAGGGGGTGTATTAATTAATCAAGGTGATTAATTAATAGGTATGTGAAAGCTTATAGAAACTTTTTAGAAGAAAATTAGTATGATCTAGACTATAATGGGAGTTTAATCAAATAAATGATGATTTATTGATCTAATGAAAAGGAAGCTAATCATTTAAGAATAATTAATTAGTCTAGAACATTAATTAATGGAAGGTCATTAATAGATGTTTTGAGTGATAAAAGAGTTAACTTATTAGTGTAATGTAACTCATTAACGATGATAGAAGAGTTAATTTAAAAGTGTAATGTAACTAATTAACGGTGATAAAAGATTTAATTTATTAGCGTAATGTAACTAATTTGTTATCACGCTCAAGATCCCCAAATTTTCGTGGTGACGAAAAGGGTTAAAAATGATGCCCCAAGAAAGGATAAATGTGAGGGGAAGTGACGAAGGATGCAGCGGTCTAATGATAAAGCTTTGTGCACTACTGAAACAGATGCAAGCAACTCGATGTGCCATAGAGTACAGACGAAGCAAGCATGCTAGCTTTGTAAATGATTGTAGATTGATGATCCGCGATTCATTTGGTTCTTGAAAACATGAAAATAACAACAAGATATGGGATGAATACCATGCGTAGGACACAAGTTTAAGCCGCTATGGGTTTGTCACCAATTTTTTTTTGAATTTTTACAAAACAAATTGGAGGTTTTGAACATTTTGAAATTTTTAGAATTTTTCTGATTAATTAATTTTTTTGGAAATTTTGATTTTGTAATTTTTTTTTGTAGTGATTTTCGATTTTTAGAAGAGATGAGAGGATGGAAGATCGCTAAAAGCAAGAAAAAATCCCCAGAGATAAGAAATAGGCGCCGGGTAGCGAGAAAATGCCCTAGCGTAGAGAAAATGTGTTAAAAATTAAATTATTTAATTAAAAATAATTACCATGGAGGATAAAAGAAATGTTAGAATGACCAGGGACAATCAAAACATGCCCAACGGCAACACGGCGAGTTAAAACAACTAAATATAGCCCTCTAGAGTGGGGTAAACTATCACGATTAATTCATTTGTTACCACATCCTCACCAATTTTTTACCGTGAGACACCATGAGTTTCGAGCGAGATGGAGAGGCTGAGACCCATGGAGGAGGCGTCTTTGAAACCATTTGGGTGTACGAACAAGATGAGGAAAATGGACCCTTCATGAGTACCCCATCCCTCTTTGTCAATTTTAGCTTTTAATTACATTTATTAGGATAATTAGTAGGTTAGTTTTGTGTGCACGCACCATGCGGGTGCACAAGCATCCACAAGCACGCACAAACATCAAAAAGTATGTACGCACACAGCGTACATGTCAAAATGGTGTATGCACACATGCGTAGGCACCAAAATGGGTTTGTATGCATCCAGGGTTGGAAATTGTGTGCACCTAGGTGCGAGGTGGGTGGGGTTAGATAGGTTGGGAGCACACATGAGAACATGAGCGCGCATGCGTCGGAGATGGCGTGTATATGCGCTAAGCGCTAAAGAAGGGAAAACTCGTGACTTAGAAGAAACAATAGAATTTTTAGAAGAATTTTAGTTGATGAATAGGATAGTTTAGATGAAAAATTAGTGATACAAAAGAAGAAAGAGAAGAAAATTAATAGAAGAAGAAGAAATTCGTAACATGCTTGTGTTATTTTGCAGAGACGACTATCATCGCTACAGACTAGAGAGTGGCATAACCGACTAGTCACCATAGAGGCGAGCTTTCATCAGCGACACAGGAAGATGATGGACATCATGTTAGAGGTCACATGGTTATCTTACGTAGCTTAGATGCCTTAGATTACCTTGGATCATGGCCTATTCATAGCCTTTCTTTGAGAGGTGGCACTCGAGACTCGGTGCTTTTGGACCCTTCTTTGGGAAATGACTATTACACTTGAGGATGTTTGGCGTATATTGCAAAATCTGATTGTTGTGCAGTTGATTGAGTATGTCAATGATGAGATTGTGATTATAGAATTCCTTATTGAGGTTTTTGGACGTGTTGATATACCTCGTCAAGGTATGATGATTCATTTGAACCGATGTATTGCAGATCCTAGTTTACATCACATACTCGTGTACTTGATGGCCCTTATTAGTGGTTTTCTGCTTACGGACAAGATCGGCGCTACATTTCCACTCGGCCTTATTGGTGTGATACATGGTTTGCTACTAGACGAGAGATATTTTTGGGGCCAGTACATGCTAGCACATTTATATTGGGATCTACACCTAATTACATACCACTGTTAGAAGACCGTGGGTCCCACCTTGTTGCTACATATATGGGCATGGGATCACATAGCCATTGGCCGCCCTACAAGTTTCTTATGAGTTCGAGATCCACATGAGCCCTCAGAGATGGGATGGGTACCAATTGTAGATGACATCTGTCGATACATGGGGGATACCTACCATTACCGCAGAGAGTTTGACGATATTCATCAGCTCATGATATTATGGACGCCCTATCACCAAGTATCGGTGGGTCAAGGATGCGACGAGTTGAGTGTGGATATGGTAGAGCATTTCCTGCTTAGTAGTCGGGGTTACATAATTTTATCATATAGACTAATGTGCACACAGTTGTTCATGAATGTAGGATGTTACTGGTCCCGACATGTGGTATGCACGCCATGTTGCGAGAGAGATTTGACATGGGACTGCATATTCAGATAGCTTAGGGCTCGTGCTAGTTTTGACCAGATGGTACCATAGCCTTGTCTTCCATTGAGACAAATTAGAGATCTTGAGTCACAACATAGTATGTGCCTTGGTATGTGACAATATTACCTCTCCGTCTTACCATTCCTTAGCGAAATGGGATACGGGGTTAGGCCACCTCCTGAGGAGGACAATGATGATGATGAAGATGACGATGAGGATGGTGATGATGGATTTGATGGTCAGGTCATGACGGTGATGATGGACGGGGTCCCCCACCATTACAAATGATACACAAAGGCGGATACCAGGTGGCTAAACAAATACAAATGCCTCGAGTGGGTATTCCAACAGGATATACGGGTTCCTTTATAGTAGGTGTCATTGTAGGGAGCAAAGACACCACGAGTCCTCCCCAAAGTGGGTATAACACAGGGTCCATGCCTAGCCCACCACATACTCCACCGAGAGGTGGTGGTGGAGATGGAGATAGAGGGGGTGGTAACTATGGGTAGATAGTTGCATTACAAATAGCGATTCTGATGAGTCACAACCATTCAACTCCAGGTGACAGCCAAGAGGGATCATGTTAGGGCTCAGTTACAAGTTGTCACATCTGAGCGTGATCAGGACAGACCGCAGGTGGGTCATGGTGGTGGAAGAGATGGTGCCACCTAGTTTAGGTAGATCCAGCAGTTGGCTACCTAGAGTTTGCGGATTATGAGTTTATTACATCATTCACAGGGACAAGTGCAGGCCATTACTGCAGAGAGGGACCGATTGGTGTCTAAGAGGACAATAGGTCAGGCCAAGCTAGCAAGATTATAGGTAGAGGTGGATTCATTCCGGAGGACTAATGGATCTATCATGACACCGTGAGCATGCATGGACTTGGTTATGGCCAATAGCAGGGCTTCCTACTGCAAGGCCTTGTATTATGATGTTGTTCCAGAGGGTCAGAGAGTACCCAACTTTAGTGAGCAGTCAATGGGTAGATCACAGAGGTCACGAGACAAGAGGCATTGGCGAGATCTATGGAGCAGCCACGAGATCGCTAGATAGAGCACCGAACAAGAAATCGAGTACATAGGCGATGCACCCTTTGCCAGATTGTAGGCCTCCAAGTCCCCATGAGGGATTGAGTCAAAAATGACTCATTTTTTAATCATACACATATGTATGTATTTTTGATGTACGCCTCTTATGAAGGCTCGGTTTTGATCGATGATGTATGATGTATCAGTTTTGATCATGCCTCGTGATGAAGGCTTATTTTGATTCATTATGATAATGACAGATTTTGTATCCAGATGATGTATACTCTTTAAGACATATATGTATATGGACATTTGATTTTGACATGTATGATGATTATGATGATGATTGGAATCTTATATTATGATGTTATTGTATATGTATCACATGTTTTTGATTTATGATATATCCTGAGATGATATCATTTGTTTTGTACATGAGATGCATTTGATTAGTCCACATGATGATTTGTATGATATTTTTATGAGGGGATAGATTTTGATATTTTTGATCCCTCTTGCCCCATTGATGATACGATATGTGATGATTATCTTAACATACATGTATGATGTAGACTTGGCATTTTATTGATATATGATGTATAGATGATGTTAGATGTGATGATGTGATAACAAAACAATGTACGAGTAACGAATGAACAAGTACAAACAAATGTTAATAAATATACCAAATATACACATTAAAAACTTAATTAACACAACTATGTACAATTATTCACAAGCATGCAAAAAAACACTCCATATGTACAAATAAGAATGAATCTAATCTAAGCAAGAAAAGATCAATCTTTTAAGCAACACACTATACAAATGTATAAGCAAGTAAAACTATACAAACAATGTACACACAAACAAACAAAGCAAGAAACAAAACAAAGAAACAAAGCAAGTAAACCACTACTATGTTTTTGTAAGACTGTTTTCAACCTATTTTGTATTGTTTTTGGGAGTTGTGTGAAATAATTTTCTATTGTTTTTGTATTTTCTGATTTTCTAATGTTTTGGGTTTTTCAGGTTTGATTCGAATGTTTTTGGATTTTCAACATATTTGAATGTTTTTGTGATTTTCAACATATTTGAATGTTTTTATTTTCAAACGGTTTTCATTAGCTATGTACAGAAACCAAAAATGTGGATGCCTCAACGTTAGATGGGAATATACAAGAGACAGATACCCTAGACGTAAGATGTTTGTGAACAACAAATCCTCCCAACACGTCGAAACCAATTTTCACCGAGGGACTTATCCAAAGTGCCACAATTGCGTGGTTTTCACATTTGGATGACCTGTTTTCTCTTTTTATTTTTCTCTTTTTCCTTTTTTTGTATTTTTCATAGTTTTTTATTTTTTTGGTTGTTTTCTTATTTTTGCACCATGTTTAAGCATAGAACCGCTTGAGGTGCATGGTGTTCATGGGCTCTCACAACTCATCTCCATTAGGATGGGAAAGTTTGTATGCTCCTAACCCAAATTTGGCCACAATGACATAGGGTCCTAACCAATGAGGTTCAAACTTTCCTTTCTTTTCTCTTTCCACCCTTTTGTTGAATTGGTTTTCCTTCAACACCAAATCTCTAACCTCGAACTGACAAGGTATGATTCTCTTGTTGTGTTATGATACACTTTGAGATGGTTGAGTGTGCGGATGCGCCTTTCATCTAGGAGTTCCAGTTCTACCAGTCTAGCCACTCTGTAATCCTCATCTTTATCTAGATAATCCCTAAGAGATATTCTCAAGGAAGGAGCTCTATTTCCATGGGGATAATGGATTATGTTCCAAACACTAGGGAATAAGGTGTCAGAATAGTAGGGGTGTGAATGGTGTTATGTTGTGGAGCCTATTTTTTTGTGCGGAAGTGTTGAAGATTGTACACTTTCCACAATTGTCTCATCGGGGTTCAAGCCCGAGGCCACCGAGCGGAGGTCCAGGGGGTGGCAAACCCCGAGAAAAAAAAGGCCTCGAAAAACATGCCCGATATTTCCGGAAACATGCTCTTCTCATATGGGCGGGATTTTGAACCCATAGGTTTATGGAACGGTTTTGGCCCATGATTTTAATACCCATGGTATTGTAAAAATGCTTAAGCAATTGTCTACTCATGTGGTTTTGTGCATATTGTAGGGTTCATGTAACATTGCAGATGTGTGTGAATTCGGGTGTGAATTCTATAGATTTTGTTGAGCATAGCTCCAAACAGATCTGGTTATTGTATTGAGAGAAGAGGTGGCTTGTAATAAAATATGAGCAAGTGATTCTTGGTGGACATAGCCTAAATTGGGTGAACCATATTAAATATTGTCTTTTTGTGTTATGTTCTTTTTATTATAAACTTTTATTTCAAATTTGTAATATTTACTTTGCATATTAGTTTCTATTGTTGCGATTATGTGAGGTATTCTTCGTACATTTTATTCCTTATATCCTAACAATTGGTATCGAGCTTGGTTTGGTTTCTTGAAGTGTTGAATCGCGGGAAAGTTTTAACTTGAATGGGAGTTATGGAAGATGATGAAAAATCAAGGGTTGATAAATTCAACGGGCATAATTTCGAGTCTTTGGAAGATGCGGATGGAAGATTACCTTTATCGAAGGATATTTATAGTCCGTTATCGATAAATTAAACAAACCCTCAAGCATGATTGATGTGGAATGGGATTTGCTTGATAGATGCACTTGGGACAATCCGGCTATGTCTTGCATCTTCGGTCTTATTTAATGCTTCGAAGGAAAAAAATATAAAAGAAATGATGGATGCATTAGGGAAGTTATATGAAAAACTCTCTGCCTCTAACAAGATATTTTTAATGAAAAAGTCGTTTAATATGAAGATGTCGAGAATGGATCGAGAAAATCATTTAAATTATTTTAATATAGTTGTAAATATGCTAGCTTCGGTCCACAATAGAATTTGATGAAGAAGTTAGGGCTTTATTAATTATGTGCTCTTTACGAGAGTTGGAATAGCCTAGTAATGGCGGTAAGAAACTCATTTCTAGCTAACTCGAAGTTGAAGTTTGAGGATGTTATAAGGGTGATACTAAGCGAGGAAATGCGAAGAAAAATCTGGGGAATCTTCTACTTCATGGAATGCCTTGATAGTGAAAACTAGAGGGAGAGAAAAATAGAAGAAGGCATGTGAAAAATCGAAAGATCGGGAAAGGTCAAAATCTAAAAGCAAAATAGTATGTTGGCCTTGTGAAAAGTCTGCAGGCATGCAAAGAAGGAATGTTGGGAGCTTCGGGACAAGAAGAAACAACATGAAGAAAACAAGAAGGAAAATGTGGCAACGGGTAATGTATGTCAGGATGCTTTGATTCTTTCTTTGCATAATATTAGTGAATCTTGGGTTTTAGATTTGGGGGCTTCTTTCCATGTTACTTTGCATAGGCATTATTTTGTTGATTATGTTTAAGGAGATTTTGGGCATGTTTTTCTTAGTGATGATGATCCTTGCGGCATAGTTGAAAAATGTTTTATTCGGTTAAAATGCGAGAATGGGAATACATAGTTATTAAAAGATGTCATACATGTGTCAACATTAAGATGAAACTTGATATTGACGGGCGGATGGGAAGTGATGGTTGTATTGTAATATTTATAGCGAGACTCTTGGAAGGTTGCAAGGGTGCTCTTGTAGTGGCGAGAGGTAAAAAGGTTGGAACCTTGTATTTAACTACTCATAGCACTAATGTTTGTAATATTGTGACTTTAGAAACAGATCTGAACATTGTGGCGCTATAGGCTCGATCATATGAGCCATAATGGCATGGAGATAATAAAGAAGGATTTTCCCATATATACAAAAACAAGTTTGGAGTTACGTGAGGACTACATATATGGGAAACAAAAGCGAGTAAGGTTTCTCAAGGTTGGACCTATAAAAAAGAGTAAGTTGGAGCTAGTAAGTTCGATGTGTGGGGGTTGGCTCAAGTATCATCTCTTGGGGTTCAATTATTACGTTACTTTTATTGATGATGCAACAAGGAAACTTTGGGTATATTGTATTAGAAACAAATCTGATATATTTGACACTTTTGTTAAATGGAAAGCCTTGATAGAGAATGAAACAAGTCTTAAGTTAAAATGTCTAAGGTCAAATAATGGAGGGGAGTATTACAACAATGAGTTTGATGATTATTGTTCTAAGAATGGAATCCACAGGCAAGAGACGGTTCTAGGAACTTCGCGGCATAATGGGGTGTCTCGAAAGGATGAATAGAACAATAATGGAACACGTTAGGAGCATGAGATTACATGTAGGACTGTCTTTTTTGTTTTGGGCAGAAACGATGAGCACACCTATGTACTTGATAAACAGAGGACCCTAAAGTGCCTTGGATAGAGGCATACACGAGGAGGCTTGGTATGGTAAGAAAGTTGATTACTCATTTCTTAGAGTCTTTGGATGTGACGTATTTGTTCATATTGATAAGGATGATAGGACCAAACTAGAGGTTAAATCGAGAAAAATGCAATTTCATTGGTTATGGTAGTGATGACGTTGGATATAAATGTTGGAGTATTACGGATAAGAAAATCATTTGATCTAGGGATGTGGTCTTTAATGAGAAATTTATGTATAAGCAACAGTTGTAGGAAAAAATGGAAGAATCCAAGAAAGAATATACATAGGTAGAGGATCTTCTGAATGAGAAAGTTACGCATGAATCAGTTCAGGTACTTACTCAACAAGAACCCCAAACTCCTATATTGAGGAGGTCTTCTAGGATAAGAAGAGAACCTGAACATTTTTCTCCTTCTCTTTATTATTTAGTACTCACCGATAGTGGAGAGCCGGGGAGCTTTGATGAAGCAATGCAATTAGATGTCGGAAGAAGTGGGAGCAACTCCTTGATGAGGAGCATCGGGCTCTCATAGAAAACCATACTTGGTATTTAGTGAAGCTAGCCAGAGGAAAAAGAGCATTGCGAGAACAAGTGGGTGTATAGAGTTAAAGAAGAGGAAGAAAGAGGCAAGAAAAGATACAAGGCCCGGTTGGTGGTCAAGGGTTTGCACGGAAAAAAGGTATAGATTCGATGATATTTTTTCTCCACGAAGTAAAAATGACTTCTATTAGAACTATTCTTGGAATAGTGGCGCAGAAGACTTGAACTTAGAGCACCTAGATGTAAAGATTACATTTCTCCATGGTGATTTGGAGGAGAATCTATATATGTAGCAGTCAGAGGGTTATGAGGTCAAAGGTAAAGAGTAGATGGTGTGCAAACTGAAGAATAGCTTGTATGGCTTGAAACAAGCTCCATGTCAATGGTATAAGAAATTTGATAGCTCCATGATGGAGCAAGGTTATATTAGATGTCAATCTGACCATTGCATGTATATAAAGAAATTTGAAGATGGTAATTATATTATCATGTGCTTGTATGTGGATGACATGTTGGTTACAAGAAAAACATGCAGGAAATAAAAGTACTCAAGAAGCAGCTAAGTGACTCCTTTTCTATGAAGGATTTGGGGGCAGCCAAACAAATCCTTGGTATGAGGATATCTCGTATTAGGAAGGAAAATAAGATGACTTTATCTCAGAAGAGTACATTAAGAAGGCATTGGAGAGGTTTAATATGCATGATGTTAAACCGATTAGGACTCCTTTAGCAAGTCATTTCAAGTTATCAAAGGAGATGTGTCCCAAGACAGAGCAGGAGAGAATCCAAATGTCCAAGATACCTTACTCATCAATAGTTGGCAATTTGATATATGTCATGGTGTACACTAGGCCTGATATTTCCCATGCAATGGGAGTTGTGAGTAGATTTATGAGTGATCCAGTTAAAGATCGCTAACAGGAAGTAAGGTGGATCCTTTAGTACTTGAGAGGGACCATAGAAATAGTTTTGTGCTATAGTGTATTAAACACCACTTTGTATGGTTATGTAAATTCAGATATGGTTGGGGATTTAGAAAACGGAGAAGCACGACAAGTTATATTTTCACTATGGGTGGGACAATGAATGAGTGGATTTCACGACTATAGAAGCTTGTGGCTTTATCAACCACGAAGGCTGAGTATGTTGTTGCCACAGAGGAAAGCAAAGAAATGATTTGGTTACAACAATTTCTTGAGGAGTTGGGGCATAAGCAGGAGGAAGGGAAGTTGCATAGTGATAGAGTGTTATACACATACCTAAGAACTTTTCTTTCCACTCTAAGATGCGGCGTATGTAGCTTAGGTACCATTTCATCAAGACACCTCTGGAGGAAGAGAAGTTGAATCTAGAGAAGATTCATACCAGTCAGAATCCTGCAGACATGATGACCAAGGTGGTCACAAGGCGGCCCGATGTTGTGTTCACTTTGGTTAGTCTTCATGGATGACAATGAAGGGTTAAGAAGCTTGCTTAGAGGAAAAATAGTCTCCAAGTGGGATATTGTTATGTTGTGGAGCCTATTTTCATGTGTGGAAGTGTTGAAGACTGTACACTAAGAGTATTGTACACTTTCCACATTTATCTCAACGAAGTTCGAGTCGGCAATCCCCGGAAAAAAATGGCCTTTAAAAACATGCCCGATATTTTGGGAAACGTGTTTTTCTCATATGGGTGGGATTTTTGACCCATAGGTTTATGGGATGGTTTTGACCCATGGTTTTTATGCCCACTGTTAAGTAAAACTACTTAAGCAGTTGTCTACTTATGTGGTTTTGTGCATATGGTAGGGTTCATGTAACATTGCGGAGATGTGTGTAAATTCGGGTGTGAATTACAGAGTTTGTTGAGCATAGCTCCAAACAAATCAAGCTATTGTATTGATAGAAGAGGTGGCTTGTAATAAAATCCGAGCAAGTGATTCTTGGTGGACATAGCCCAAATTTGGTGAACCACGTCAAATACTTGTCTCTTTGTGTTATGTTCTTTTTATTACTGCACTTTTATTTTAGATCTATAATATTTTCTACATATTAGTTTCTATTGTTGCGATTCTATGAGGGATTGTTACGTATATTTTATCCCTTATTTCCTAACAAATGGAGGCCTAAAAGCCCGAGAGGGAGGCGTGAATTCACAAATTCCAATTGCGACTTGTTTTACTCACCATCTTCTTCATGATTCAAACAAGTGTTTTATTAGTGTCTTCTGATTACCCATTACCTTGAGGGTAATATGACGTGGACCACTTTATTTGTATCTGAAAACACCGACATAGAGCTTTTATCGTCTTGTTCTTGAAAGATTCACCATTGTCTACAACAATGGTGGTAGGAATTCCATAACAACATATGAGGTGGTTCATGATGAACTTTGATATTTGAGCACTTGTAACATATGTCAATGGAACAACCTCCACCCACTTGGTGAAATATTTTGTGGCCGTTATTTTGTGAGCTTCCCTATTAGATCTAATCCCCATTTAGAGAATGGCCATGGTGTTGTGATTGGTGTAGAGGTTGTGATGGTGCATGGATGAAGTTCCCGTATTTCGGCATAACACACACTTATTTACATAATTGCAGCAATCTGTCTCCATGGTAGGCTAGTAATAGCCTACCCTCAACAACTTCTTTGCTAAAACCATCCCATTTGTATGGGCTCCACACACTCCTTCATGTACCTCCTTGATTGCTTGTACTGACTTTGCTACATCTAAACAACGCAATAGATTCCCATCATAGCCACAAATGAGAGGGTGCCTCCTAAGAGGGTATAATGGGCTATTTTACGGATAAGGCTTTGTTTTTCAAAATGGGTGATATTGGGAGGAAAGGTACCACTTTGGAGGTAGGTAAATATGGGTTCATACCATGGGGAAAAGGGACCAATGACCTCACATGCCAAGAACGATTCTGGCATGTCATATGCAAGTTGACGTAGATTTTCAACAAAAAAGGCATATCATTTCTTTCTCTTTGGATTTCGTAGCATAGAACCCATTGTTGTCATTGCATCATCGAATCAGTATTGTGCCCTTGGAATTTGTTCAAAGGTGATGCACACAAAATATTCTTTTAGAGTTTCTACCAACTTCTTATATGGGACGATTTTGTCATCTTTGACTTTGTACTCATCGTTGACTTTCTTGATAATCAATTGTGAATCTCTAATGAATTTAAGGTGGTGGATATTCCATTTTATAGCCAACTTCATCCCAACAATGAGTGCTTCATATTCTACAATGTTATTTATGCACGAAACCCAAGACAAAAATCTTGAGGTATGGGTCTCCTGTAGGAGTGATTAGCACTACGCCCGCCCTGAACCATGGAAAGTAAATGATCCATCAAAATGTACTTGCCATATGACAAATTCTTCAATGTACATTAATTATGCATCTAATAGGTCCAAACACACAGGCTCTATTCCAGGTAAGGGTGCCTATGTCAGTTGGTCTGCAAGTACCTATCCTTTTACTGACTTTTGGTGTACATACTCAATGTCAAATTCACTGAGTAGGATGATCCAATTAGCCATCCTACCAGTAAGGGAAGGTTTTGATAACAGATACTTGAGTAGGTCAACTTTGGATATAAGCTTGGTTTTAGTATTCAACAGATAATGGCGAAGTTTTTGGAAGGTAAAAACAATAGCTAAACAAGATTTTTCAATTTGGGGATAGTTGAGCTCATATGCAATTAGGGTACGACTGAGATAGTACACTAATTTTTCTTTCTGGCTTAGGTCATACTGAGCAAGTAAGGTGCCAATAGCAAATTGGGTTGCAGATATATGTAACAAAATCAGCTCACCGAGTTGGTGGCAAGAGGACTGGCGGATTTGCCAAGTATTGCTTGAGCAAGGCAAAATCATGTTGTTGCTCTGGTCCCCAAATGAAGTCAACGTCTTTTTAAGAAAATGGGTGAAGGAGTGACATTTGTCGTGAAGATGCCGATAAAGAGGTGGATGACTTGTATTTTTCTTAAGATGCACGCTTGTTTGATTTTTGTGGGTGGAGGCATTTCGGTAATGGTAATCACTATGGCAAGGTCTACCTCGATCCCCCATCTTTATATGATGAATCCCAAAGTAGTTTCCACATAGCACTCCAAAAACACACTTCTTTGGATTTAAACTTACTTTATATTCCCAGAGATGCTCAAAAATGCGCCTCAAGACCTCAGGATGGTCTTCTTTTGTCTTTGATTTTCCTAGGATATCATCCGCATAGTCCTTCATGATGTCGGTAAGCATAGCATGGAATATTATGGTCATTTTTGTTTGATAAGTTGCGTCGGCATTATTAATTTCGAATGGAATTACTTGATAAAAGAATGTTCCCGAGGGTTGTAAGGGCGATCTTATATTAATCCTCCTCTGTTATTTTGATTGGGTTGTATCCAGAAAAGTCATCCATAAGAGACAACATTTCATAACCTGCAGTTGAATTGACAATCATGTCGATGTTGGGTAAAGAAAAATCATCTTTAGGACACACCTTATTGATGTCTCGAAAGTCAGTGCAGATTTTGATTCCAATAGGTTTCTTTTGAACTAGAACTATGTTTGATATCCACTCTAAGTAGTCAATGGGTCTAATAAACCACTGTTGCTAACAGTCTCTCCAACTCTTCTTTGACCAAAAGGGCCACTCGTGGATGCATTTTCCAGTAGCTTCTGTTTAATGGGATTTGTGTCTGGATGCACAACCAAGTTTTGCACCACCAATGATGGATCTAATCCTTGCATATCCGCATAATACCATATCTATATGTCCACAAATTCTCTAAGAAGCATAGTGAAATTTTTATGTTCTGTGTTGAAAGTGAAACTCTCAACTTGACTATCTTTGGGTCTTCTTGTGTTCCAATATTAACATCAATAATCTCTTCCACAAGCATTTTTGACATATCCTCCATACGTGTAGGATCGGGAGGAAGGTTGATATCTTCTTCTAAGGGCATCTCAACAATATTTTCACCCTCAACATGGTCACTTCTTTTTCCATTGATTTTTTTATTTTTTGGTGGTCAACACCTTAAAGAGGTTTTCACTGTGCGACTTGGACTTTATATTTTTGCCAAGGCTTTGCAAAGGAACTTTTTCCCTTGCTTTTTCTTAGATTTTGCTGACCACGAAACTTACCCTCCTCTCCAAAGTACGTGTAAGGTATCAAGGTTGATAAATAGACACTTCTTGTGATCTCCAATAAGAATAGTGTCCCATATGCCCATAAATTTTGCAATAGCCTCATCATTCTCAAAGAGATCTAGGGGCACGTGACATTGTTGGTCCCAATCGACAAGGGTAGGGTATACAAGGTCAATATTTAGATTGGTGGGGGTTATGGTAAGGACAACGGTATCCATGAAAAGGTTTGTAGAGGTAAGATCCTCATATTGGATATGGTGGGAATTTGTGTCACTATCCGAATAAATATAGCTATCCTCATGTTCAGAGAAGGTAGCATCTTGATCCATGGGGTGAGATCCATAAGGTCGAATGTCGACACCATATCTCTCTATTTTGAAATGTGGAAGTGGGACTGGCTCCCTTATTCCTTGTTCAAATTTTCCACATCCAAGGCCTTTGTAACCCATGGAGTACATCATTCTACTAGACTTTGTGTATTCTAGATTTTGAGTGCAAGTAGGCTTAGTGTCTGTGGGGAGCCAAATTGTAGGAGGGTCCAGCAATTTCTCTTCTGCAAGTAGACCTTCGGTAAGAATGTACCAATTTTTTGTTCATCTCGAGGCCATTTGAAGTGGTAGTTGGGCTTGCCTCTTGTTCTAGGCGACAAGGATAGATCTGAGACTAGGAGGGCCTATTGAATATTATATTCTCCACAACTGTACTCAATAATTTTCATCTCCCATGAATCTAAGGGAGAGGTAGATGGTGTAGCATCACGAGCGCAAAAACTTAGAGAGTTTGAATCTACCCGTGACTCAAGAGCTTCAGACTAAAGGGGGACAACAATATCGCAGAGGGACATTCATATGCATTCCTTCGTGCAAATCTATTGAGAGATCTGTAGTGGGTGAAGGGTTCTGGATCTCCTTGAATAGTAATAGTGTGTCCCTCATGTCTCAATTTGATACATTGGTGAAATGTTGATGGTATGGCCTGCATGGCATGAATCCATGGGCGACCAAGAAGCATATTGTATGGAAGCTCTAGGTCTAAGACATGAAACTTCATGTTCTTGTAAGCGGGCCCTACTTCCATCAACAAAGCAGTGTGATTGCAATTGATTCTCGCTCCGCATTGTCATAAGCGATTATGGTGATGATGTGGGACTCTAGATCTTCTTCTCTGTGTCCTAACTATTTAATTAGTTTCAACATGCATATGTTTAAACCTGACCTATTGTCCACAAGCACCCTCTTTATCTTTCAGCGAGTAACAAATAATTCTATGTAAAGAGGAAGGTTATGTGTATGATCTTCATTAGGGATTTCCTTGTGGTTGAATGCAATGTGTTCACTTGGTGCAATATTTTCCACCACAGTGTGTAGGTGTGAAGGATCTACTTCAGTTGACACTCCTGACCCCTGGAGATTTTTATAAAGGATGTCCTTATGTACGTTTGATATTTTAAGAAGATCTAAGATTGAAATCTTAGTAGACGTCTTCTCAAGTTGGTCTATGATATTGTATTGACTATCCTGAGGGGTAGACGAAGAGGTTCTAAGATCGTGAGATGAGCATGCCTTAATACCACAAGCAGTCTGATCTCTACCTTTGATCCTAATGGTATTAACATGCTCATCAAAGGAGCGAACACATCCAATAAGTGAGTCATATTGATTGTTATCATTTTTGGTATAAACATAATTGATGGATTTTTAACTTTGGTAAGACTCTCCCTGATCCGGCTCTTATCGCCTAGTTTACCATGTTTTGGGAAAGGCTCCTTGAATATTCCCATCTTTTGATTTGGCATTTGATTTGATTCTGGTGAATCGACTTCTATCTCCCCACTATCAATAAGATCTTGGATGAAGTGGCGTAGTCTTAAACATTTGTCCGTTTTATGTCCTTTTACACGATGAAAATCACAATACTCATGCTCTTTATACCATGAAGGTTTAGGAGCATTATCGTCAAAGTGTTTCGTTGTGGGATATTTCACCATGTTCACTACATCTATTTTTTTAATATCGTGGAAAATGAGCCCATCAAGGGAGTAAACACTCTTCGTTTAACTAGTGGTTGGATTGGCCCTTTGGTTAGTTTAAAAGGTGGACCAACTTGGATTGCTTGTATGTGTTTAGAATCTATGATTCCATCGCCTATGAAATTCTTATTTTTATTAAAGATCTTGGGCTTGTCTATAGGTTTGGAAGACTAATTGTCTTTTGAAAATGGTTTGAGTGTCCCTTTTCGATTAGAGCATTTTCTATTTGTGTGCCCTTCTCAATGACCTCTTCAAATTTTTGAACACAATGCATCTGTAAATGAAAGGCAATGTTTGGATTTAGGTTCGGTACAAAGATGCTAACAAGTCTTTTTAAGGTTCGAGCGAAGGGAAGAGGCTAGCTAACCCCCGCCATCTCTTTAGGAAACTTGCAAAGGTTTCATTTGGTTTTTTTGGCATTACATAAGTCTAACATGGTTATGTCGCTTTCCACATTAAAAGAGAAAAGTCAAGGAAAAATATTTTTGCTACTTCGTGCCATGTGAAGATAGACCCCGAGGTAAATGAATGAACCACTCTAGTGTTTTTCCTCCTAGAATTTTTGGAAATAGTCATATGAGGTAATTGTCGTTGTACGCCACTTCTTGGCATGTCATGTAAAAATATTTTACATGATCTCGTGGATCATGTTTTCCTTTATATTTTCCAAAATTTGGGATGTCAAATTCCTTAGGAAAGGGTTTGATCAACATAGCGTTATCAAATGGATAAGGGCATAGCTCTTCGTATTGATACTTTTGTTATGTCACACATTGTTTGCTTGAAGCCTTGTAAGAATTGAATTCATAGATTGTATCTCTTGTGTAATAAGTTGCTCCTTAGTGGGGGAAGTTGGCATATACACACAACTATTTTTTTATATTTCTCCCTCTTGATATTTTGTGTGAAACTCATTATTTATAACCTTAGGTTTTTCTCGATGCGTGTTTTTTTTTGTCTCTTTTTGCACATGGGACGCTAGGAAAGCTAATTGTTGACTTGGGTGTTGAATTTTCTATTCTATAGAGATTTCTTCATTTGGAGGTTCATCTTTGTCTTCATGTTGAGGAGGTTGTTCCGTGTTTTCATGTTCCACCCTTATCCTATGTGGCATTATTATGAGTGGCATTTTAAAACCACCTATGTTTTCATGTTGAGTGTTTGAGGTGGAAGCTTGTCCATGTCCCAAAATTTCATCCATATTAATGAGGGGGTGTTCTTCCTCATTATTTGTAGGTGGAATAGTTTCATGTTCAGTTGGCATTCTAGCACCTAATTCCACAAATCTTGTGAGTACTCTATCTTTGTTTAGAAAGAGGAACTCATCTAATTGGGTGGGGTCAAATTCGAACTCCGCGTGTGGTGATCCCAATTCGTCACCACTATGGTCTACCATCTCCTCTTCTTCCTTTTCTGTGGAGAAGAGAGGTCCTAGATCATTACCAATAAAGGGATTTGACCCTTTTTTGGTCGATGTTTCCCATGCTTGTCTTTTAGCTCCCATTCTTGTTATGGGGGCCATAACAAATGAGGATTTCACTAAGGTTTTTTTGTTATTTTTCAAAGGGTACAATCAAACCTAATTGAAGACTTTGAATGATATTTTTACTAATGTCACACAAAGAATGTCAATCGCAAAGAATAGCTAAGAAGGATATCTCGCTATCTATTTGATCTTTCACAAGGATTTCTCTCTCCTAAATTCATAAGAGTAGCTAAGAAGGCGGTCAAATGAGGAGTACAATACAATTTATAGAAAAAGAACAACTCTTCATCTTCCTGGAGATTCTTCATACCCGCCAATGATGTTTCATATGCCTTGAAACTTTTCACATTCCTAGGAAAGCATTAAGTCCCCTTTTATAATTGAAGGGTGACTTATTACATTGAAAATATTAAGGGATGCAAAAAGTGCAACCCCAACACAAGATTAGAATATTGAGGAGAGAGAAATTGGGGGATGAGAGGAGAGAGAAAGAGAGCAGAGAGAGAGGGAGAACAATGTCGATGAAGAAAAATCCTTACTTGATCCACTGTTCTACTTGACCAATCTGATGCAATGCTCCAATGTAGTGAAATATGGATCCTGAGAGACTTTCCTTAGATGACGCATGGACACTGCAAACTAAGTGTTTAAAAACACTGTCGAATGATTCCATTGGTGACCATGAGCATCACTCATGAAGATCCTCTCTGAAGAGGCTAAAGCTTTGGAACAAATCCTACCTTGACTCCTTGCAACATTGTCACACTGCTTAGTTGGTTTGAACATGATCCTGATGAAACACATCGTGAATAGTCTAACAACGTCAACTGCGAATTCCACCTCACACATACCAATTGAAGTATGAAATGAGTTTCAAAACACTGTTGAGATCCATGTAATTCACCTCACTGTCATCTACTCCCGCATAGTCCAATGAATGAGACTCGTACTTTTTTTTTCATCCTGCGAATTTGAACTTCATTTTTTCTTTACCCTTGTTATACTTAGAAAAGTAACTATTTTTAGCAAATGTCGAAAATTTTCCCTCTCTGGTATCCAACTGGTGATGTCAACTTGAATGTTCAACTCCCAACATGCTCCCTTTGTGAAATCCACCCTTTGGAATAACCTATTATTTTTAGTAAGTGCCCAAAGATAACTTACTATTTTTAGCAAGTACGAAAAATCAGCTCCTTCAAACCTTGACTAGTTGTGGTAACTAGAAATCCTCCTTCCCTCTATGTTCCCCTCACTTTCTAGAATAGTCTTCTATTTTTGGCAGGTGCTCATGAGGCCACTTACTATTTTTAATGCGTGCCAATTTTGAACCAAGATGACATTTCGATGAATTTTTCTTGCAAATACCTCTTATGTGTTCAACTTTGTCTCGTTCACGCTTTCTTCGGTTGATGACTTTCCCAAAATAGTAGTCTCTATGTAGAAGAAACACTATTTTTAGAAAGTGGGCTTCGGTGATCGGATTATCTTGTGAAAAATGTTTTTGATGTGGGTTTTTCCCAACATCGCCCCTCTGAAATCTTGGACCTACCCAATCAGTAGTTTGGGATATTTTAAAGTTTTAAAAATTTGACCCGATAACACTTCTGAACACGACAGCGATTAACGGACCTTGAAAATTGCAGGTCTTGTTTTCTTCTTCGTTTGTAACAAAAATTATATTTTTGTGGTTTTTTGCCTCTTATTCCGCCAATGAAGTTTCACCTCGATTTGACTGCCAGTTTAATGGGAAATTGAGCTTTTTCCTTCATTGAGCCAAAAGGAAGATTTTTTTTTCGTGAGCACTCCTTGCTACGAATGGGAGGTCTGAAGGTGATTTTTTATGGTCTTTATGAAATATAAACACAACAAAAAATGGTTTGTTTGTACTTGGTTTGCAAGATCTCTTCAAATTTTCGCTTCATGACAATGGAGGCTTTTAGGATTCTTCTTCTTCGTTCTTTGTTTCTTCTTCGCTGCTTCGATCAATCCTTCTTCTGAGACCTGTGTATTATCATGGAGTGGCAGATACTATTTCAGTTGTTGAGCTAGTTTGAGGTTCAACAATGGTGAACAGTACAATTGTGAGCGGGTTGCGAAAGATATGGCGGGGTGAAGTTTTGGAAAGTAAGAAATTAGAAGCGGGAAGGTAAGCTTTTAAAATAGAATTCAAAAACTTACAAAGCAAGAGTGAGAAAATTTTCATGTACCTCATGTCCCTTAAGCATTAAGGGATGAGAGGTACATCAAATTTCATGCGGTGCCTAGTCATGACACATGGCGGCAATCCAACGGCTGAGCATTTGAGCTAAAAAGTAGGCTGGAAGCACTTGGGGGCTAGAAAGAGGTCACATGAGGGACCAGGAGCCATTCCTTGGGTTGGGTGCATTTTATGTCCATGATGTCCCTCAACACAAAGGGACATGAGGGACATCATTTTACACGATGCGCCTCAGCTTGACACTTGGCAACGATCTAAAAGTCCTCCGTTTTGACTCCACTAGCTCCTGGGGGCTGAGAAAATGCACTAGATGAGGTCACGTGGGTGACCTGAAAATTTCTTGGGGGCTGGACACATTTTTATGTCCCTCATGTCCCCCAAAGCACAAATGGACATGAGGGTTATCAATTTTCACGGCACGCTTTGAAGCTGCCACTTGTCAACGATCCAACGGTTGAGGGTTTGAGCTCCCGCAAGCACTTGGGGGCTAAACTGGAGATCCTGGAGGTTGTATGGGTGACGAGAGCGCTTATAGGGGCTGAGAGAATTTCTATGTCCCTCATTTCTCTTTTCTTGAGGGACAAAAAGGAAATGAAATTACGCCAAGCCCTGAGGTGACACATGTCCTCATTAAATTTTGAATAACTCCCAAACTCGCTCCTAGAGGGCAACTTCAAACGAAGATATCTAGAGCTCTCGATGGACTTTTTGATGAAACTTTATATGATCTTGACTTAAAATGGCCTTATGAATCCAATGGTGGGTCTTGAGTCTTTATTCCTCCATGTGATCCTGAAAATGTGGATTTTTATCCGGTCCTCTACCTATGCCAGAAAAACTAGTTATAAACCTATTTCTCTAAAGTGTTGTGAAAGATCTGATTTCACCATCTTTTAGGGATTGGAATTCCCTTTCCAAAAATGTCTTGTTTTACTCTTAACTCCATCCAGAGCTCCTGTAATCACTTCTTGAAGCTCAATAGCTCTTTTGACCTTGTGCATTGCTAAGACCTACGAGCCATGTTTTTATCGAACTACTCCAGCTCCTTGAATACTTCTTGAATCTTCCTAAATCACTTCCATGATGTTCCTAGACCTTGATTAACCTTTGCGTCTGGTTTGACTCCTTTTTTCCGCTCCGGGGTTTCTCCAGATCTAGGAAAGTCGTGATAGTCCTTCCCAACTGAATGCCCGAAAACTACATTTTTCAAAAACTCCTAAAATCACCTAGGGGCTTGAATTGACTTTCCTAAATCACCTAGAGTACTGAGTAACATCAATTGGGAGGTCACTAGGTGGCTCAGTAGACCGAGATGACTTAGAAGGGTAAAACTTGAAAGTTTTGACACAAGGGTATAGTTGTCATGCAAGAAAATTGTCGATTTACCCATTGCACATTTGCATGACAACAACTGAATCTAGCTTGGGGACATGGCATGGACTAAGCATAGTGAAGACGTGACATGAAGAATCCCATAATCTCATCTTTACATTACAAAGACCAAAGGCCTTATCCATTGGGCCTGTGAGTCATGTACTGACTTACAACAAGAGAGAGAGAGAGAGAGAGTGTGTGTGTGTGTGTGTGTGTGTGAGTGAAGAAGGAAACACACACATTGAAAACAACGAAAGGAAACACAAAACACACACTGGAAGGAAAAGACACGCATAATAGAAAAGGGAAACGCACCTAACTAATCACCTATGGTACAAGGCGGAGGACAACCCGCTTTCACTAAAGCACTTTTCATTCCTCAAAAGTTACCCCTGAGTGGGCAACATTGAGTGATGTTGTTCTGCGAAACCATTGACTTGTTCCAAAAAGTAGCCTCCTCTCCTTAATTGTTTATGAAAGCCGGTGCTTTCATGATTGTCTATGTTGTTTGTAGGAGTGAGTCCACGTGAGCTTCCTAATGCTCAGGCCTTCGCTTAGAAATTACATTGCCTTCATTCCCTTTGAAATCGGTTTCATAGTGTTAGTTGCATTCTGCATTTATCCACATAGTTGATTCTTCCTTGAGCATCCCATTTCGCCCCAAGGTTACTTTTCATTCAAATTACTTGAATATTCTAAGTTATTTTCTCTCCCAAATATGTGCTTATTTACCTCTTTTCGTGAGAAACCTCGCACTTATCTTCTATCTCTACGCCACTTTGTGAGTTGATTGAAGGTTGAATTGAGGATCGAAAGTAACCTCGTACTTGTCTTGTATACCCATGGCGAGCTAACAGATCAATAATTAGCTCAGGGTCTTCCATACTTTCTACCGCATCCAGGATTTCTTGCATGAATTTATGCTTTTTGCTTCTATGCATTCGTCTTTGTATTTCTTTGAATAATCTTCATTTTTAAGCTCTGGGCAACTATCTGGATAGATTAATTCATTACCCTTAAGCTTATTACATTTCGCTACTTCTTTCTCAAGGGGATCTTCACCTTCAATGACCTTAAAACCATCTATTCTAGATTTTTCATCATGGAAAGAGTTTTCTTCTTCAAATGGGAAAGTAAATACCTCCATTTTGTTGTTATATCCATCAACTATTGGCTCAGGAGAGACGTCGGATTTCTCATCTTTATTTATTTGAACATGGCCAACCTTCACATTGATTAAGGCTTCTAAATCAAATTTGTGCTTATCTTGCAGATTCATGGCTTTCATCAAGGTTTCAAGACTAGCTCGGATCTTCTCTCTTTTGCATCTCTTAGGAGATCTTGTACAGACTATTCTTTTAGACCTTTCATGGACTCATCACAAGTTACTATTATTCCCCCATGGATGGCATGATTGAGATCATCTTTATCTGCAAATGGCAATGATATCTCCTCTTCATGGATAAGCGCATAAATTGGTTTCTCAATTTGAGACTCGCCAAGAACCATTTCCTCTTCTTCATGGTTTGCATCATCGGGAAATTTAGGGCTTCCCTCTTGTAACTCGAATCTCCTCAATGCTTTTTCAAGGTCCATACCTCTTTGGGAATGAATGTCTGGCCCTATCAAGATGGGAATATCATCTTCCTCCTCGGTTGTCACAAAGTGATTCGTCCGCCTGGTATCTTGGTACAAGATATTAGTTCTTGGACTTCCATACTTTCGCACTGTGTGCCCCATCTTCTTCTCTAGATGCAATTTCTCCATTTCTCCCTTTCCAAATATGGTTGCAAAAGACCAATTTATATGAATTTTCCCTCCCAAATCTCAACAGAAGCTTCCACTTAGCAACATTCCAAATGAAGTTGGAATGTCTGCTACCAAAATCATCGTTGAAACCTTCTTGTATGGAAATTTGGCAAGAGCCACTGTGTATCTTTGACCTTCCCTACAAGTGGGACCTCTTTTGACTCCAAGGAGTAACAAGAGCCAATGGGTGGAGTCATGTTGAGTTTGAGAGATTTGACGACCTTTACAGGAATTACATTATCGGAGGCACCATAATCTATTATACAGTTGTTCAATACATATTCTCCAACGAGAAGAGAGGTATAGAAAGGTTTAACCTTATCAGTCTTTGATGCACTCAATGAAAGCATGTTATGTGATGGAGGTATAGGTGGGTTTGGTAATATTCCTTTAAAACTAGGAGTTACAGACATTGGGTATTAAACTACCACTCTTGATATATCGAAAAAATCTCTTGAATTGTTTGAGGTGAGTCCATAAATATTCGGTTTGATAATCTGCACACTTGGCTTTGTTCGCATATTCTACGAAGTCAAAGGGAGCAGATGTAGACAAGGGAGATGAAGTGACTGCTTTTGGAGTCGGGATAGGTTTGGAAGTAGGGTACATGTTTGGGGAACAAAGGCTATTTTAAACAATACATTAGGAACCTTTGAAGCACTAGATTTTGCAGGAGTAGATTTAGATTTAGAATTGGAAGAAACATTAGAAGACTTACTTGGAATAGTGGGTGACCTTGTGCTTGTTACAAGATCAGGTTTATCCAGTACAGAGTCTATACAAGATAGGAGTGGAAATCCTCGACTGATTATTTTGTTTTACGGAGTCCCCACAAGAGGATCATCATGCTCCTTTTCATTTACAGCAGTGGAGAGAAGTGCTCCTTTCTCAGATTGGGAACAAGTGAATACTACGCAAGAGAAACTGGGTTCATCTTCACTATCATCTTCATCTCCTCCAGAGTATTCACAAAATCTGATTTGTGTGTCATTATCTACTTCCTCAATCTCTAGGAGATCATCATCTTCACTTTCTTGTTAAATCTCTTCTTCAGTTTTTTGAATCTTACAACTTACATTGACGGGTGGGGCCTCCAAGGCGAGCCTTTGGGGTGCTCCTGCAATTTGATTTTTTTTGTTTATTTGAGAATATACTTATTCGAAAAAGTTCCTCTTCAACAACGCCGTATAATTCGCCAATTTTTGCGTGATGGATCTATTCTCTTATCTCCAGGATTTTGGGCTTTACCCTTTGAGGGATTTTTTATCTTTCCAAAGAGGATGAGATCATCATCAAGTTCGGTGGCCATTCTTTATGCTTCTATAATATTCCTTGGTTGAACTCTTCGTAGGAAAACTCCTACCTCCGGTGATTGAGCATTTATGAAGAACATCTTGACATTATTTTCAGATGGTGAATCTTCTTCTGGTATCCTGCGAAGTTACCAATCAAAACAAGCCATGAAGTCTCTCATAGTTTCACTTTCTCATTTCTTCTTCATTTAAGCCAACTATACCAAGAGTTCTTGACAGGTCTTTAGTTGATTTAAATCTTTCCTCGAAGGTAGTCTTGATTTTGTTCCAACAAGTGATAAATATGGCGGGCGAAGAGGTAGAACCATTCTACCTTTTTTTCTTGGAGATATTCCATGAACAATCTTACGGAAACATATTCATGTTCAACTCAGAATCCACATGATGTGGAAAGCGGCGATGTGTTCTTCACATATATGTGTGCCATCACCTCTCGAACTTTGGAAAGTTCTTACGGGAACTGTTGGTAGATTATGAAGAGGTGGTTCGAGAGTGAGCGGACTGTATTTCTTCCCATGGAACAATGGTTTGGGGTCTTTCTTCTTCATCCGACATTGTTGTTTATCTTTCCGCTCTTGCTTCTACAAATTCTTCTTCCTCCAGAACTCAATGCTCAACGATGGTTGAAAAATGGGATAATTTGAAGGGGGTATCAACAGAGTTTGGATAGAATTTCCAGGTGAACTACTTGATGATCCGTATGGGGATGAGGTTTGAGAAAAGTAGTAAGGATTGTCTTTAACTTGTTCTTGCTAGTTTTGCAAAGCCTTGAAAGTGGGGTCAACAATTCCTCTCGATCTATTCAACCTGGTGTATCTCCTTTCAGCCAGCTTTTGGAAATTCTTGCACAGGGGATACGAAAGGACATTGTGGGATATGAAAGGTCACGTGTAGGGATTGACAGTGTATCTTTCAGCAATAGATTTTCACGAACTCTCTTTTTGTTTTTTCGATATTTGATTTTTTTTTGTATTTTTGGACCTTGCGGTCATATTTTGGGTGTAGATGCTACTAAATCTACGCCCACAGTGGATGCCAAAAAATGTTGGTGAGAAAACTTTTCAAAGGACAAACTTGTGGAATTCTTGCCAACACTTAGAGAATCTAAGTCCCTCTACTTAACTAATGCAGATGTTGTATATGCATGCACATGCAGAGTGAAGTGAGTTTTCTCCGGGTTGGCCTTGCGGTCGAGGATCCAACACGGGTACTCCACTGACCATGCGGTAAAGCTTGCAAATACCGACAAGAGAGTAATTTTCTAGGAGAGCGGGAAAGGGAGTGAGAATGTTAGACAAGGGAAACTAATGTTGCAAGTAGAAAATCAAATTCTTGCATACACCAATTAGAAGTTTCATCACATGCATTGAAATTAGGAAGAAACAATCTGCACAAAAAAGCAATAAGACCAAATAGAATTTAATGAACACAAAGTATCAGTAGATTCCTTAGTCAAAAAAGGATGGAAACTCCTTCTTGTATTGATGCTCAAGTAGAAATTGTACATAGCATGAGAAATAGAAGAAATTTGAGAGTGGGGGGAATGGAAGAATTTTTATCTCTTTGATCTTTCACAAGGATTTCTCTCTCCTGAATTCACAAGAATAGCTAAGAAGGCCCTCAAATGAGGAGTGCATTACAATTTATAGAAGAAGAACAACTCTTCATCTTCCTGGTGATTCTTCATATACCCCCAATGATGCTTCATATGCCTTGAAACTTTTCACATTCCTAGGAAAACATTAAGTCCCCTTTTATAATTGAAGGGTGACTTATTACATTGAAAACATTAAGGGATGTGAAAAAGTGCAACCCCAACGCAAGATTAGAATATTGAGGAGAGAGAAATTTAGGGGGATGAGAGGAGAGAGAAAGAGAGCAGAGAGAGGGAGAACAATGTCGATGAAGAAAAATCCTTTGATCCAATGTTCTACTTGACCAATCTGATGCAATGCTCCAATGTAAGAGACTTTCCTTAGATGACACATGGACACCGCAAACTAAGTGTTTAAAAACATTGTCGAATGATTACATTGGTGACCATGAGCATCACTCATGAAGATCCTCTCTCGAAGAGGCTGAAGCTTTGGAACAAATCCTACCTTGACTCCTTGCAACATTGTCACACTACTTAATTGGTTTGAACACGATCCTGATGAAACACATCGTGAATAGTCTATGATGTCGACTGCGAATTCCACCTCACACATACCAATTGAAGCATGAAATGAGTTTCAAAAGACACTGTTGAGATCCATGTAATTCACCTCACTGTCATCTACTCCCGCATAGTCTGATGAATGAGACTGCACTTTTTCATCCTAAATTTGAACTTCATTATTCCTTGACACCTACTATATTTGGAAAAGGAAACTATTTTTAGCAAGTTTCGATAATTTTCCCTCTCTGGTCTCCAACTGGTGATGTCAACTTGAATGTTCAACTCCCAATGTGCTCCCTCTGTGAAATCTGCCCTTTGGAATAACATGTTATTTTAAATAAGTGCCCAAATAAGTGCCCACAGGACAACTTACTATTTTTAACAAGTTAAAATCAGCTCCTTCGAACCTCAGTGATTGTGTGTAATTGAAAATCCTCCTTCCCTCTATGTTCCCCTCACTTTCTGGACCAGTCTTCTATTTTTGGTAGGTGTTTATGAGGCCACTTACTATTTTTAGTAAGTGCCAATTTTGGACCAAGATGACATTTTGATGAATTTTTCTTGCAAATACCTCTTATGTGTTCACTACCTCATTCACAGTTTCTTCGGTTGATGAATTTCCCGAAATAGCAGTCTCATATGTACAAGGCATGTTATTATTAGAAAGTGGGCTTCTGGTGGTCGGATTGTTGTGGAACGAGGTTTTTCAATATGGGTTTTTGCCTAATATCGCCCCTTGAACATTTTGGACCTACCCGATCAGTAGTTTGGGAGATTTTAAAGTTTCAAAAATTATACCTGGTGGCACCTCTGAACACGGCAGCCATTAACGGACTTTGAAAATTGCATGTTTGGTTTTCTTCTCTGTCTGCAAAAAAAATTAGTATTCTTTTTTTGGTTTTTTCCTCTTATTCCACTCGTGAAATTTCACTTCGATTCCACTATCGGTTTGATGGGAAATCGAGCTTTTTCCTTCGTTGAGCCGAAAGGAAGATTTCTTCATTGTGAGCACTCCTTGCTGTGAACGGGAGGTATGAAGGTTAGTTTTTTATGGTCTTTGAGAAATATTAACACAAAAAAAAATGGTTTGTTGTTTCGTGTACTGGTTTGCAAGATCTCTTTGAATTTTTTCTTCACAACAATGGAGGTTTTCAGGCTTCTTCTTCTTCATTCTTCATTTCTTCTTCTACATTTGATCAATCCTTCTTCTGAGACCTGTATTATCATGGAGTGGAGGATATTGTTGTCATGGTGGAGTTGGTTTGAGGTTCAATAATGGTGAACAATGCAATTTTGATCAGGTAGCAGAGCTATCGCAGGGTGAAGTTGTTGAAATTAAGAAGTTAGAAGCGAGAAGGTAAGCTTTTAAAATAAAATTCAAAAACTTGAAAAATAGGAGTGGGGCGCATTTTCATGTCGCTCATGTTCCTTAAGAATTAAGGGATGAGAGGGAAATCAATTTTCAAGTGGCGGATGGTCGCGACACATGGCGGCGATCCAACGATTTGCGGGTTTGAGCTAAAAGCAAGGTTTGGAAGCACTTGGGGGCTTGGAAAGAGGTCGCATGATGGACCAGGACCCATTCCTTGCGCTTAGGCACATTTTTATGTCCTTGATGTCCCTCAAAAAAGGTACATGAGGGACATCATTTTGCATGGAATGCCTCGGCTTGACACTTGGCGGCGATCTAACGATCCTCTGTTTTAGCTCCACTAGCTCCTTGGGGCTGAGAAAATGCACTGCATGAGGTCACGTGGGTGACTGAAGGATTCTTAGGGGTTGGGCACATTTTTATGTCCCTCATGTGCCCTAGCACAAATGGACATGAGGTTCATCAATTTTCACGGTGCGCTAGAAGCCGCCACTTGTCAACGATCGACGGTTGAGGGTTTGAGCTCCTGCAAGCACCTGGGGCTAAATTGACGATCTTGGAGGTTGTATGGGTGACCAAAGGGCTTATAGGGGCTGGGCACATTTTTATGTCCCTCATTTCTCTTTTCTTGAGGGATTAAAGGGACATGAAATTGCGCCTTGAGATCCCGGAGCGATACGTGTCCTCATCAAATTTTGACTAACTCTCGAACTCACTCCTAGAGGGCATCTTGAAACGGCGATATCTTGAGCTCCCAATGGACGTTTTTGATGAAATTGTATATGATATTGACTGAAAATGGCCTTCTAAATCCAAGTATGCATTGGAGTTCCCTTTTCGAAGATGTCTCATTTGTCTCTTAAATCCATCCAGAGCTCCCATAATCACTTCTCGAAGCTCAGCCGCTCTTTTGACCTTGTGCACTGCTCAAACCTGTGAACCCTATTTTTGATCGAACTTGCTCCAACTCCTCCAAATCCTTCCTGAATATTCCTAAATAACTTTCATGGTGTTCTTGGCCTTGAATTCGCTGTGTCCAATTTGGCTCCTATGTTCCGCTCTAGGGGATTGCTCCAATCTTAGGAAAGCCAGGTGATAGCCCTTCCCACAACCGCCAAAAACTACATTTTTCAAGAACTCCTAAAATCACCTAAGGGGTTGAATTGACCTTCCTAAATCACCTAGGGAGTGATTTGGCATCAACCGGAAGTCACCGGACCGACTAGATAGACTGGAATGACTTGGAAGGGTAAAACTTGAAAGTTTCGTCTGAGGGTATAGTTGTCATGCGAGAAAATTGTCGACTTTCATGTTGCACATTTGCATGAAAACACTTCCTAAGTTGTTTCAATGGTAGTTTGACATTTAAAATGAAAAACGAAATGTAGCCACTTATGTCAAGTTCAAGAATGAACAAGGCGTAAGTATTAATAAAAGGTTGAAATGATTTCCAAACAAAGTATACTTAAAGCGAGTTTAAATCCAAGCAAGACCTAAATTCCAAAAAGTGGGTTGCTGATTTTATTTTCCACTCTCTTGCAATTTAATTTTAGATTTCCATATTTATTTGAAACCCTCAAAAGGGTTATTACAACTTCCTAAGATTGATGAGATGCCAAATTCTCTACACCTAATCAAGATCTTTTCAAGGTGCTCTAAGTGATCACCTTTCTTCTTGAAAAAGACAAGTTATATCATCTTGGTAAACCAAAATAAACTCATTGATGTATCTAGCAAATGCAACAGTCATTGCTCTTTGGAATGTAGCTCATGCATTCATTAACCCAAACAACATTCGACATTTACGTGCATGTGTGTGTATGTGTATGTGCAAATACGTGTGCGGGTGTAGATGCACATGCGAGTGCGAGTGCGAGTGCGAGTGCATGCGCATGAGCGTGTGTCATTCATAATAAGTAATTTTTCAACAAATTTGAAAACTACATGAAAAAACAACAATAAAAAGGACCACCGTCTTCGCATAAAAATGACTAGCTAAAGATAGAGTCTCAAAATCATCCCGGAAGGTTGGCTCGAAAAAAAGACACATGTGGGGGTGTGACATCCCATTATTTCAATGTCGTCCTTTGGTGATTTTCAAAATACTCAAAAATCCAAATAGGGCTCAAGATGGCCTAGGAACAAGGGGACCGAGATAACCTTGTGCGAGATCATAACAAAAGAGGGATTCACCTAAAAGGGTTGACATATGACTTTGGAGCCCTAAACAGTCATAGAGATTGTGGAAATAAATTAGGGAGGAGGTTTATTGAGCATACAAACATAAAAGTCTTTGAGGCAACCAAGGTCGAGTTGGGGTTTAATACCAAGGGGCTCGAGAGCCCAAGGTAAAGGGTCCCAAGATTTAGGAAAGGGGGTATATATGGACAAAGTTCCCTAAAAGGGGAAAAGAGGGTCTAGGATGTTTGAGGAATCTCAAAGAATCGAAAAATAGTATCCTAGAGGGGATGAGGTAATAGGACTTGCTTCATTAAATATTTTCAATTGGAGTGCGGGGATGCGCCAAGTAAACAAGGACATTAATGAGGGTCTAAATGGTATACATATGCAATAGGAAGGTTCACAAACAACAAAATTTATGTTGAGCGATAGAATAAGATCGATTGAGTAATACGGGCATGCAATGGTGATCCATAAAGAGGGTGTTGATGCATAAAGGTGGGGGTGTGGGGGCATGTGGAGGGTAATGGGGTCAAAAAGGAAGCTCGATCAACAAATGTTGTTGGCATGGTTAGTGTAGGGCCAATCTAGGTTGTCTAAAGGCCTCCTAATTTTTGACAAAAAAAAACAATTTTAAAAAACACCTTCGAGGCATCGTTTAAAGAAAAAAATTGACCTTGTAATAGACAAATCTCAAGAGCCCAAAGATTAAAAGGATAGAAAAATGAATAAGAAAGACAACAACACAAATAAAATATGCAAAAGTAAAGGATATGGCTCTTACACTATAAAGAACCAATATACAATGTAAGTTTTGGTAGAATTCAAAAAAAAGTGTGTTTTATCCCAATGTCTATAATTGTATAAATAATGTTTACAAAAGCAAACCAACAATATTGTATTTAAGGGTACGTATTGTTTAAAGAATATAAAATTTGAATTACAACTTGTCTCCTACACTCTACATGGAGTTGTTCTTATGTACCTACATTTTTCTATGCCCATGCTTGAATGAGAGATGGACTCATTCTATTATAGAAAGTAGCCACCCTTATTAAATGTATGGTTGGGGTTACCTCTAACTTAGTAAAGGCATATATTGTTGGCCAACTAATCACATATGGTGGAATTGACTTTTTAAAAGATGCACACAATTTTATATCATACAACTTGTTCATCCTGAAATATCCATAAGCATTTCACTTGTTTTTGGAAAATAATCAAAACCTAGATTATCAAACCTAAGTAAAACATAGCTAAGGTGTGTGAATACACCACCAACATGCCCATGAGTCTGTAAGTACATTTCATCCTATTTGAACCAATTGTCTAACTTTTCCACAACTCTATTGTCAACAAATTTTATTGGAGATCAACTTTGAGGTCAAACAACTTTATGGATCTTCTTTCCATTGCAATTCAATCTTTGAGCTCTTGTTAATTCAACCAAGCTACTACAATATTGATTTTTGTACTTTTGGGGCCATGTATCCTCAAAGTAACACTTTCCAAAATTGAAAAAGAAAAATCAACATGGTCCATTGTAAATCAAGATGTACTTTTTTGAATTTTAATGAATAAAGTGAGAATATAACAATTTTAACCCATGTGGACATCTTAACACATTTTTGATAAGTGCCTATGTGTTAATATGTTTGCACTTTTATTTTTTCCATGACTCGACATCAACAAACATCATTAGAGGTCAACTCCAAAGTCCGACAACTTTATGGATCTTCTTTCAATCGCACTTCAATCTTGAGCTCTTAAAATTTCTCCTAAGCTATTGCCGTGTTGATTTAAGTACTTCTAAATTCATGTTGTCCTCAAGGTAACACTTATTCCAAAATTGACATAAAAAAATTCAATATGGTACATTTCAAATCAAGATGTAATTTTTTTTAATTTCAATGGATAAAGAAAGAATATATGAGAAACAAAGATAGATGGTAAAATAATATTTTGTAAACATTTAAGATTAATTGATAAGATCATTGATGTTTTTTTAAATTGTAGAAAATTAACAATTAAATGCATTATCTCCCAAAGATAATTTGAAACATTCGCACATGTTTTTTATTAAATTTGACAATCTTTCTAACAGTTTGGTAGTGATATTTTGCATATTATAATTCATAAAAGAGAAGTTGAAAACATGATCCAAAGCCTTTCTACTTATTTTCACTACTTCTTGCAGGCATAGTAGTTTACCTTTGAAAAACTCATTTTAGAAGAACAATGTGTTATTGACATTCAAAATTTACATAAGACCAAAAATACTTTAAACAATCAAGCCACAAATACTACGGAAAGGGTCATTGTAATGTCATAATTGTTGTCGCTTGAGATTACACCCTTGTGGAATCTATCAAATTCAACACCTTAGTCAAACATGTGAATGTCCCCAAGGTGTGGGACTTTGCTCCTTGGGACAGATCTTCGGAGAAGGTTGACTTCCTCTACCTATCTATCCTAACACTAACACTACTCCTAAGTTAAGCTACCGAACTGCAGGGGAAAAGGGGAAGGAGGAATGCATGAAACTACACTAAGCTAAAAAAATGGTGATTGTGCTAGAACGGAAGGGGGTCTCTCTCCATGAGAGGAAGAACATGAAAGAAAACATAGGATGAGAGGGCAGATACGTGCCATAAATCAACATTGTGTGAACCATTCCATTCTACACATTTTAGACATAGAAAAATGGAAAACATGCAAGTAAAACCCACACTTGATATGCCGAATTGAGTAGAAAGATAATATACACAATAAATGCAAGTAAAGGGCCAATATGAGCCACAATAACAAGATTTCATTGATCAAAGATATACACAATCCATTACATTAGTGGGGAAGGGCACTGAGTGCATTACATGTGACCAAATCAGAAGTCTGCAACTCGTGAAAGCTTAGCCACCGTTTTGACATGGTGACTTTACAATTGGGAGAGGATCTTTTACAAATGATATTGAGTTGCATTTTATAGAGAAAGAAGAGAAGAGAGAGGGAGAAGATCATATCGCACTAAAAATGAAGAGGGCCAACCACTCGCCGCCCACCAAGGACCAATCACCATTGATTTCATAGGCTAGGCATGGGTGCATGGCATTTCTCCGATCGCACATCATTAGATCGCTAGAGCCGAGAGAATGATGTCTTCTAATATTAAATTCTTGTTGTTGGAGTGGTTGAGCACCTACTTCAAATTAGTCGCAACTTTGTTGTGTTTCAAGGTATTCGGATGATCCACTACTTTAATTTTGTCTCCATGACTTTACTTTGATTTCCATTGTAATATGTGGCTTTATGTTTACTTTGTGAACTTTTGATGACCCATGACTTCATTTCGACTTCTACCTCAATTTGCGAACAATTGCTAACTCCACAATGCTTTTCACTATTTATGGCCTCGCGTTCTTCATATGTGGAGTATATTGCATTCCGCCAAAGTCTTTTATGTTCCCAACATTTCTCTTTGTATCGCATACTCTTTGTTCCACGGCTTTATATTTGCCTTGTTTTGCGGAAATTTTCGTTTTTACTTGTTCTACGCTAACCGCTCCTTTGCTCCGTGGGTTTCCTTTGATATGTGGATTTTATTGTTCATGCGAGTCCACCACTTGCGTAGATTTTCCTTCATTGCGTGGACTTCCTTTCCATCACTTCATTCCGCGGCTTCTCAACCTTGTATGGCTTGTTCTTGCGAACCCTTCTAACATTCCCGCACTTAACCTTTCTTCTTCTGTGATGTCACGAAGTCTTATTTCTTTGTTTTAAGGCATATTTATCTACAAAGTGATATTCCTTTGTTACATGGGTTAGGAAACCTATAGAACACTAAGATTTTGATTTATGTGGAACATTGAGTTTTCAACTTTTTTATGGAGCACTAAGTTCTTGACTTCCATGAAAACACTACAATTCTTCATTCATTTGCTCCATGGCTTTCTAGCAAAAAGTGCTCAAGTCCTTAGATGAAGTTGTTAAATTGATCATAGTTTAAGCATGGAAAACCATATAACAATACACCGAAATAATATATTTAGATTTGAAAATGTTCAGATCACTATTCATTATAGAAGTATTACATTGCGACGTTGCAATAGAAGATGAGTTATATTGTACCATGTCAACATTAGGGGGAGTGTATGTAGGGAAATAATAATGTTATACAATATTTTTGTAACATTCACTCCCCTATTGTTAACATTATTATTTCCCTACATACACTCCCCTAATGTTGACATGGTACAATATAACTTTGTCTTCTACTGCAACGTGTTGCACGAGCTTTCCTCATAAGCTGGATCAAAAGAAAGGTGTGTAAACTTTCAACTAGTCATTCATTTTCTTGCACATGACCACAACTATGCGACGGAATGCATCCCGCATTTACTCCATGAAAAGAATGCACTCGGCATTCCACTAGCGGATCATCTTCATAAAGAAGGAAGGCAGTCAAAGGACCACAACACCTAGTAAAATTTTTATCTACCTTTTTACATATGTGGTTTTCTGGATTGACCACCAACCCTTTCCAAATCTATGAGTGTTGCAATAAATTTAGAGACACATTCTACAATATTTTCTACTAGGAGGTTACATATAGGAATTTCTCACACATTACAATTGAACAGAATTCACTTTTGTTCTTATTACAAAGCAACGAAACTATAGAAAACACACAACAGAAAAAAACATGGCCACCAAATCTTCATGTGGCCTTGTCGATGGTGCCTGACGAGAGGTCGTTGGTTGTCCTCCTGCCTTCGTTTCCTCCGGCCTCCATTGATTTGCTACTTAGCAAAATGTGTCGATGAAGTTCAATTTACAAACTCCTGGGTGTCGGTTTCAACCGATATTGCACCCCCTCACTTGGACGTCGCGTAAAAGCGAAAGTGCGTCCAAACAAAAGTGAGACAATTTTTTAATTTTTTTTTTTTTAAATTTGCCAAAAATGGAAAAATAATTTTTTTAATTCCAGCAACAAAAATAATAGGATCAATGCGTAGAACTTGAAAAAATACACATTTTCAAAAAAAGCAATACCTCAATCGAGTTATCACTAAAAGTTATCATGCTTACAATTTCTAATTTTATTTTTGTCCTTGTGTTTTTCAGTATGTCCAAAAATGGCAAAAAAAAAAAAACACAGAGTTACCAAAACGGCAACAATACACATGTTGATCGGAGGTACTGCAATGGCGATGCAATACACAGAGTTGATCGAGAGAATGCGCAGGTAAAGGCCGACACAATACGCACAAACAACTACGCAATGCACGGGCGGGAATGCTCCAATACGCAGGATGATGCAATCAGTATATCCACCTTACTAGGTTGTGGACATTGCGATGAGAAAGTTTTATTCAAAGACTCTCATCCTAGGAATTCCTACTCGATACCAAAATGTTAAATTGATCAGAGTTTAAGCATGGAAAACCAGATAACAATACACCGAAATAATATATTTAGAGTTGAAAATGTTCGGGATCACTATTCATTATAGAAGTATTACATATATAGCTTTCTTTGATCCTATAATGAAGGAGTCAACATCAATCCATATTAACTCTCCTACAACATCTCAACACACTCCTAAGATCACTCAACTATCCCATTATTCACTCAACCATTCTTTATCTCGGAGTTGTACAAGACAACTCATTATTTGCACACACTAACATAATAATGTTATACAATATTTTTGTAACAGTTGTCAAAATAACATGGGTGCTATTTCGGACAACAATTTGGCAACTTTCAAGGGACATTCGCATGCTAGATGAATTGTCCAGTAGCCTAGCATATCCAATGGGCATAGAGTCCAACATACATCCTAAAATTGATCCAAAAACTTTTAAAACTCGCCCTGAATCTGCATGAAGCATTAAACTTGCATTAGTTTGAAACTAATCTTTGAAGCTTTGAGAAAACACGTACTATGTTGAAACTCGCCCAAAAATCTTGTATTCTCTGCCCATGAAGGTGAATGATTTGGGTGTGCACACCATGAAAGAGGCTCACAAAACAATGTATAAAAGAGAAATCATACATGATCCAAATGGAAACATGCAACATGTGTAAAGCACTTGTTTTGCAAAACCAAACCTAAACTACTCCTCTAACAAAGAACAAAGAAAGCTAAACAAAGCCAAATATTGGTTGGGAAAAGTAACTTTCCTTTCTTACAAAACATGGCCATGAGATCAGTTATGCCACTATATCAAGTGATGGAAGTGAAAACATGATCTGCGCACTCCTTTTTACTCAAGGTATCGACCTAAAAAGAACACCTCCTCTAGTTGCTCTGCATTTGGTTCAAACAGTGCTTAGGTGACCTTTGGCACTTTGAAAATTCTTCTCATGTTCTGAAGTGAACATGACCGTGTAGAAAATTTGTTCTTGGCTCTAATCTAGCTAGATATCTGATTGGACATCCAACTTTCAGCGCCAAAGGATTGACTCTTTTGATTTGCCCATCTCTTCTGCATTCCATTCCATGAATCAACTATTATGCAGATTTTTTTCATCCTCGAGAGGGTTTGTAAGCTGTTTAAACATGTCTTTAGTTGTTTCCTCCTTGATGACCAACTCTGATCCAATATTGGGCTCCTCATTCTTCTCCTCGACTTCATTAAGAAGTTTGACAACTCAAAACTATCCTCCCGAACATGCGGATCGATCCGATTATCATGATGTATGATTTCTTCCTCTGCTTTCTTCTCCTTGAGGATTTCCTCGAGACGGAGTATCCTCTCTTTCAAAGTGTTGAGGAAAAACAACATAAAGCTCTTGACAAGGTTTGATCATTTCTTCATCCATGCTTTGATTTAGTCTATTCTTCACCAGATATATCATTATTAATAACATTAAAGTTCACCTCAACTAGTTTTGATGCACTAGAAGGAGATTGAGCGACAAGTTCTTGGTGAAGAACTTGTTTGACATCAAACTCCTAGCTCCAAATCTTTAAACTTTGTAGCTTATCTTCTTTGTTTGGCTCTTGAATGATTGCTCTCCAAAGTATTTTTTATCATGAAGCTCATCCCAAAATGGGTTTGGATATATGAGAGGGGAAGGATTGAACTTTTGACCAATTTTGCAAGGGTTTGAAAGATGGAGGTGGTGTAATATTTTCTTGCACCGAGGATGACTAACACGAGAAGCTTTGAGAAAGCTAGGGATTTGAGATTTTGGCTGAGATGGTGCAGATTGAAAAGAAGGAATATGAGAGTTGTATGATGTTGGTGAAGGATTGTCCCATTGACGAGGGTTCCATACAACTAGATTGATAAGCTTCCATTAAATCAATCCACTTTGATATTTGATTTAAGGATTCAACCATTATGTCTAGCTTTTGTTGGCGGCTATACCACTCGGAGAAGACCACCGCATGGAAAGGGCTCCCTAAAACCAAGTCTAGCTACCTTGATTTCACATGTCACCTTTATGCAAACACGATAGCCTCCTTATTCTCGGACCCACATGGAAATCATCATTAGACATGAAACTACCTCCATTGTCTGCATTTCCATGTTCTTGAAAAACATCATGCTTGATAGGATAGCCATATAGGTCGGTGGGGTTAGATCATATGCATATTCATCATGATAGGGCTCATAAAACTGATTTGGAGGAGTGACAACGGTCTTGAAAAAATGAGTGAATGAAGTCATGATTGCACAACTTCATGAATGAGGGAAACAGAAGAATGGAAATGGTCTGCGAACGAGAGAAACCAACTAGCTAGATCAATGGAGTCACTAGATGTGTTGAAATAAAACCTCCAAAGGTTGGATATCACCAAGACACACCAATCTTAGTGAAGATGATGTAAAGCTCATCAAAATAGTCCCACCGGGCATGCAAAAAAATCTTGTTGTCGATATTGCACCCTTGTTGAATTTGTCAAATTCAACACCTCAGTGAAACATGGGAATGCCCCAAGGTGTGGGACCTTTCTCCTTGAGACAAACCTCTAGATAAGGTCGGCTTACTCTACCTAGTTATCCTAACACCGACACTACTATTAAGATAAGCTATCGAGTTTTGTAGGGGAAAGGGGAAGGAGGAATGCATGAAATGAAACTAAGCTAAGGAAATGGCAATGGTGTAATAACGAAAGGGGATCTCTCTCCATGAGGGGAAGAACAAGAAAGAAAACACAGGATGAGAGGGCAGATACATGCCATAGATCAACATTGTGCGAACCATTCCATTTCCCACACATTTTAGACACGAAATGGAAAACATGCGAGGATAACCCACACATGATATGTCATAAATGAATAGAGAGGCAAAAGACACAATAAACGCAAGTAAAGGACCAATATGAGCCACAATAACAAAATTTCATTAAACAAATATATACACCCATTACATTAGTGGGGAAAGGCACTGAGCACATTGCATGTGACCAAATCAGAGGTTTGCAACTCGTGAAAGCTGTGCCACCGTTTTGACATGGTGATTTTATAGTCAAGAGAAGATCTTTTACAAATGACATTGAGTTGCATTTTATAGAGAAGGAGAAGATCATATTGCACTGCAAATAAAGAGGGCCAACCACTCGCCACCAACCAAGGACCAATCGCCATTGATTTCGCAGTTAGTCATGGGCGCTTGATCACACACTTTGTCATATCACCAAGACAAGAGGGTGACGTCATTCAAGATTAAATTTCGGTTATTGGAGTGGTTGAGTCTCTTCTTCAAATTAGACACAACTTTGTTGTGCTTCATGGAATTTAGATGATCCGCTACCTTGATTTTGTGTCATGCGACTTTGCTTCGATTTCCATTGTGATCCGCAGTTTTCTGCTTGTTTTGTGAACTTTTGGTTACCCATGACTTTGCTTTGATTTCCATTGTGAACCCCGACTTTATGCTAGTTTTGTGAACTTTTGATGACCCACGGCTTCATTTCTAACTTTCACCTCAATCCACGAACAAATGTTAACTCCACAATACTTTTCACTATTTACGACCTCATTGTTCTTCATATGTGGAGTATATTGCATCCCACAAAGTCTTTTATGTTCCGCTTCATTTCTCCTTGTATCGCAAACTATTTGTTCAACGGCTTTCTATTTGCCTCGTTTCGTGGATATTTTGTTTTTACTTGTTATGCATTAACTACTCCTTTGTTCTGCGGGTTTCCTTTGATACGTGGATTTCTTTTCTCTGCAGAGTCAACCAACTTGCGCAGCTTTTCCTTTGTTGCACGGATTTTCTTTTCATCACTTTGCTCCGCGGCTTCTCAACCTCATGTTGCTTATTATCATGAACCCTTCTAACATTCTCGCACTTAGCCTTTCTTTTCTCCGCAATGCGGCGAAGTCTTCTTTCTTTGTTCTGCAATATATTTCCCGCGGTGATGTTCCTTTGTTGCATGGGTTAAGCAAACCCACGTAACACTACGTTTTTCGATTTCATGCGAACATTGAGTTTTCAACTTCCACGAACACTACAATTCTTCATTCCTTTCCTCCGCAACTTTCTAGCAAAAAGCGCTTAAGCCCTTAACGTAAATAAAGTTGCCAAAATAAAATGGGTGCTATTTTGGACAACAATAACAAATCCTATTTTATTTATATTAAAAATATAGTTCAATTATCTTAATATGGTTCTATTAATAACAAAAAAATCATTCTATTGTTCCCAATCAAAATTATTGATATTTAGGATAGGATCTAGAACGAGTTTATTGCATGAGAATGCATGTCTGTGGTGGAGATTATGAATATTAAATACTATTTAGATTTTCAAAAGTAGTGTTTTCTCTAAGCATTGAAAAGATATAACGTTTCCATTCTTTTTTAATTACAATTTTAATATTATTGATTGAACTCTTTAATTATGCCAATAAGTTACTTGAACAAGGGTATTTATATTTATTACAAAATCAAAGGAAATAATAAAAAGTATATTAGATTTGTGGAATAGAATCTAGAAAAAATGGACATTGTAACTAAAACTACGAAGTAATAATTAGTAATGTATCTACAAAGTAGTTCAAGGGAAAATTGAACTCAAGGCATTATCTCTATCTATATTTGCAGGATAATAACACGTAGAAATAACACAATTGTAAGTTTGTAAGTACAGTAACCCGTGAACAATATACATTCCATTAAAAGCAACTTGAAACAAAAAAATGTAAGCATGCGGCTTTGCATTTCATTTAGTTTGAATTATGAATGTCAAATTCATGGTATAGTTTGCTACGCCCTTAACCTATTGCTTGTATTAGGATATGAGTAGTCGACTTGTGGCTTACCATATCATTTATACTTTCTCACGCTTAGTAGGTCGGCCTTGGTGATGGCCATAACATATGAATAGTATATATAGGAGATTTCGGTAATAGTTCATCATCATTTGGAGCATTTGAGTCTTATTGTATGGTTTGGAGGTTGCCCCCTCGAAGTGGCGAAGTTATTCTTATTGCATATTGAGATTATTATTCGGAATATTGTGTTATTTGGTGTTATATTTCTACTCATGATCCGAATTATACAAGTAATTTAATTACAACCGGTATCGAGCCGCAATCTGGGCCAAAAGTAGGGCAAAGCCCCTAATTTTTGTTTCCGCCATCTATTGTGAACCAAAGCAAATTGGTGGGAGATATTTTTACCAGAGTTGCAAAACATTTCAAGTAAGGTTCCCTAAAAATTTCAGACTTTTTTGATTTATTTTGTAAAAGTTACTACAAATTTAGGGTTTTTCATAAAATCGATCCCTAAGGTGCAAATTGTGGAATTTTTTCAAATTCGTTACATTTTTGAAAAGCACAAAAAAATTATTTGGGGTTTGTTCTTTAAGTTTTTTAATATTTGGCCGAATTCGTATCGAAATACGAAACCCTAAAATTTCACTGTGATCCCTACATCCTACTATTTTGGGGCATCATGGAGGGGCCTTCCACAAGAGGAAACAAGAATCACATCACTCTGGGTAAAACACCGAAAAGGATGAGATAGTACTTGAAGAGTTGGAGACCGAAGATATAACTACTGATTCCTCATGTTAGGGTTTACTTTGATGACCATAAAGTAAGCCAACTTGAGTTTAACTGAGAGACCTCGAATCTCGGGTGGCCAAAGAAAGAAGATGTGGATAGGGTTGGAAAAAGATTGGAGGATTTCATGCAAAACTTCAAGACGTATATGATGGGTAATCATACTTATATCAATCCAGGGGGGATCCTCAAGTCAACATAATAGACACATGACCCGAGTGAATCTTTGAGTGTGCACAATCCAAATACGAACACTCTGCAGGGCCGTGCACGATGTTTCCAAAAGTGGAGATGCGTAAGTTTGATGGAAAGGATCCACTCAATTGGATCAACCAAATGGAGAATTTCTTTGAAATACATCGATTCCACCAAGACAAAAGGTGACCATGGCGGCTTTATATCTCAAACTCCGATCAATTCCTCTGGTATCGATGGTTATGTACTCAAAGGCAAAAGAGTGGTCTCAATGTTACATGAACAGTCTTCACTGAAGAGTTGCAATTACACTATAGTTCTAGTGTGTCAAATAATTACTTCAACCAATTAGCAAAGTTGAGACAGACAAGATCTATTAAGGATTACATTCATCACTTCCAAAACCTTTCTCTACGGGTGGAAAATATTACTGAAGAGAATCTGAATGACCTATTTCTTGGGGTCTTAAGGATCACATTGAGCATGAGGTGCGTATGTTTAATCCTCATAAGGTTTCTAATTCGATGATTATGGCAAGAAGGGCAGAGGAGAAATTTGTTTCAAGTAGGAGACAACATTTCACTTATACCAAAGATCGCAACACCTTGGCCCCAACACTCCCTCGACCAGTTAGATTGACACCTCAACAAATTGAAGAAAAAGAGAAAAAGTTTATGTTTTAACTCATGACGATAAAAATTTGGACCAGGGACATAAATGTGTTGAAACGAAGTTGTTCTTCATTGATGGGCCTAGTGAAGATGAAGAGAAGGATGAAGATGAAGAGTCGAAGGTCTTGGTTGAGCCAAAGGAGGAGTCGGAGATCCTAAGCCAACAATCTCATGCCATACAATTTCCGGTATTAGCACCCCCAAACCCTAAAGGTGGTTGGATTCCTAAAAACATAGGGTCACGGTGTTGATTGATTCGTAGTACTCACAACTTTATCAATCATAAGTTAGCAAAAGCGCCTAAACCGCTTCATTTATCCAAATACCAATGTCAAGTAATGATTGTTGATGGAGGTATCACATTTTGTTCGAAAATGTCATAGCATTAAGCTTGCCATGGGAAATTACATACTAAATAGTCCCATGTATGCCATTCCTATGGGAGGAGCAGACATTGTGTTAGGGGTTCAATGGCGTACCACTTTGGGAACCATTGAGATGAACTTCCAAGACTTGTTCATGCGATTTCACTCTGAAGGAAGGACTTTTGAGCTAAGAGGCTTAAGAGCAAAGTCTCCACAAATAGTAAGTTCTCATCAGATGCACAAAATGCCAAAAAAGGGTGCAGAGGGATTTGTGGCACAACTATTTTCATTGGAGGCTCATCATTCTAAACACATTATACCATCGATATGAAAGCAAAGTTAGATGCACACTCGTTGTATTTGAAAATATACCAAAGGGCTTACCTCCAAAGAGAGATCATGATCATGTTATTCAATTATTCCCAGGAAGTCGACCGCCTAACATCAGACCTTATAGGTACCCATATGTGCAAAAGAGTGAAATTGAAAAGATTGTACAAGAGATGTTGGAAGCAGGAATTATCTATCATAGTCAGAGTGCTTATTCTTCTCCAGTAGTGATGGTACGTAAGAAAGATGACACGTGGTGCATGTGTCCTGATTATAAGGAACTTAATAAGTACACAATCAAAGATAAGTTTCCTATTCCTGTAATTGATTATTTGCTTGATGAGTTGCATGGTGTTGTTTATTTTACAAAACTTGATCTTCGCTCGTGATACCACCAAATCGGGAGAATCAAGGATGAGGATGCTCATAAAATCGCCTTTCTGACACACGAAGGCCATTATGAATTCCTGGTAATGCCTTTTGGACTCACAAATGCACCTTCTACATTTCAAAGTTTGATTAATTCTATTTTTAAGGCATCCTCATGGAAGTTTGTCCTAGTGTTTTTAATGATATATTAATTTATAGCAAAACATGGGAGGAACATTTGCATCATGTAAATAAGGTTTTGAAAACCCTTGAGAAACATCAACTTTATGCAAAGCCCTCTAAGTGTTCATTTGGACTCATGGAGGTTGAATATTCGAGTCACATTGTCTCTCATGAAGGGGTTAAAGTGGATCCTAATAAGATCAAAGCCATGATGGAGTGGAAGGTTCCAAAACCATAAAGAATCTACGAGGATTTTGGGGCTTACGGGTATTACCGAAGATTTGTAAGGCATTATGGAAGCATATCTCGCACCTCTCACAGCCTTTATTAAAGGACTCCTTCCATTGGAGTGAGGATGCAACCAAAGCATTTGAGCAACTAAAGGAGGCCATGTGCACCACTCAGCCTTGGCTACTCCAGATTTTTCCAAAACATTCATTGTTGAATGTGATGCATCGGGGGTGGGTATGGGGGCAACTCTCATGCAAGAAGGCCGTCCTATTGCCTTTTTGAGCCCGTCAATTCAAATGTAAGAATCTTTCCAAGCCGACTTATGAGAAGGAAATGCTAGGCATACTTCATGCAAGAAAGCAATGGAGACCATATTTCATAGGAAGACACTTTAAAGTGAAGACAAATCATGATAGTTTGAAATACTTCTTGGAGCAACGTTTATCATCCGAAGAACAACAAAAATGGGTCTCCAAGATGGTGGAATATGATTTTGATATTATCTATAAGAAAGGGAAGGAAAATGTAGTTGTGGATGCTCTGTCACGGAAAGATGAATCAATTGCAGCCTTGTTATGTGTCATATTCATATTACAGGAAGATTGGATAGATGAGGCAAGGTCCAAATGGAGAAATGACCCAACCACACAAGGCCTCATTCATCATCTCCAATTATCCAAGCATGTCCGAAAAATTTGTATTGAAAGGGGATGTTTTATGGTATAAAGATAGATTATACCTATGTAAAAACTCCAATCTTAAAAATAGAATTCTATCCGAGCTTCACTCTTCTCCAAAGAGGGGGCATATTGAGATCATTATTCTAGAATATTTTTGTTATTTGGTGTTATATTTCTGCTCATGATCCGAATTATACAAGTAATTTCATTACATAGTTAATATCCAATAACGCAAAAATTGCAACCAATTCTACATTTCAAATTCATACCACGGTACATAAGCACGAAATGATGTCGAATTCATACTACAAAGACATACAAAGATAACAAGTCAATTGAAACAATCTACGATGTAAAATCACCGAAATGCATGTGATTCCTATTCCAACTGTATATTCATGAGAAATTTATAAAAAAATAAGATTACAACCAAATTTTGAATACAAAAATTGTTGCAAACTAAATATATAAAGCGCTGCAAAAGCTCATGTAACTAAGAACATTAAACTTTTCTCATGAAGTTTAAGAACAGGCATTTTCTCGATGAGATTTTGATTTCCCGAAAATACAAAGGCATGTAAGACATCGTGGCTTTGTCTTCACCAATGCATCAATCACCCAAAATCCATCGCTGTAAAATCATAATAGAGGAGATCTTAAAACACGTTTACATTTAAATTAACATGAATTGTTAATGTAAATACATACAGAATAAAATTTGAATTGTCGAAGTATCAAGATCATGGCATTTATCATATTCAACCAAAGCAAAATATTAGTACTAATAATAATAAGAAAAATAATGGTAAGTATAAAACCAACCCATAAAAGAGACCTTACATAGTCGATATAGAAGATGAGGCAACTCGCAAGTGATAATGGTCGTGTGATTTCCGTACATGCTATAGAATAAAACTAACTCGTATAAGAGACCTTACATATGATGGTACACACAAAAACTTAATTTCTTCACTCTATTCTTCTATATCATGCACAATGCATTTCGATACATAGCCATTACAATAGTAAAACTGCTTCCTACAAAATAGGAAGTAATCCAAACAACTTGTTTAAATGTTTTACAAGTGTAACAATATAACCAATAAACTATATAAATATATTGTTTATAACAATATATTTAATTTCGATCCGTAATTTACTCTCCAAGTAAATACCCATGTAAACACTAATTCCTAACAATTCACCCCTTAGTGCAAACATGAGGAAAACTTGTCTTGTATCTACACCCGCTCATGATCTGGTGATTTTCACAAGACAATCACAAACCTCAATGATGGTTTTACAAATGGTTGTCCAAAAACCACAAGTGGTGGTTTTAAAAGTGAATTACCACAAACCAAAATATGATGGTTTTGCAAATGGTTTACCAACAACCAAAAGTGGTGGTTTTACAAAAGTGGTGGTTTTGCAAGTGGGTTACCAACAACCACATCACGATGTGTAGTACTTTCACCAGCTCTCATCAACATCTCACTGCAAGGAATAATATAGGAAATTTTACTACTCATACACAAACAGAAAAGCTATCACAATGGAGATGGAACATTGGTATTTGGTTCCCCCTCAATGTGAAATTTTCACTTATTCAGCAAACAAAACAATCTGGAACACAACACAAATGAACACTGAAATTTGAAGCACACTGGAAAAGCCGAAAAACATGCTCAAATAATGTTACCACATCTTTATGTGGCTCACATGTCATTAGCGGCGACGAGAGAGGTCGTTGATCAATCCCCAACCTTCGTTTGCCTCCATCCTCCGATAGCTACAGATTGGTCCTTAGCTCTCTGTGATTTCTTCGAAGGCGGCAATTATAGACCCTGTCTTGCGGGAACAAACACCTTTAAAACTTAATTGTTTGAATCCATGACCTACACTCACGAGTCTCTGCTTACTCCAATCGCAACAGTGATCTCAAATAATCATGCTTCTCACTATTGTCTACTCTCTTTTTGTTTTATTGTAGACAAATATCTGGCAGAAACTAGCAAACAACTACAAGCAAAACATGTGCCTTTAATAAGCAAAAACGTGGTGAAGGATGTGACGTGGCTGGGAGCAATAAACATGCCAATGTGCTACTAATTTCTCACACATATACTAAGGCATAAGATCATTGAGCTGCCCTATGAATAAGTTTAAAAATCCATGCACTCAGAGAAGAAATCTTGCTCTAATACCAAATGATGGTATGATAGCAAAATGAAAATAGAAAACTTAATTTCTTCACTTTATTCTTCTATATCACGCACAATGCATTTGGCTAATATATAGCCATTACAATAGGAAAACTGCTTCCTACAAAAAGGGTCATCCATACAACTTACCCGTTTAAATGTTTTATGGGTGTAACAATATAACCAATAAACTATATGAATATATTGTTTATAACAATATATTTAATTAACTAACCTACTAACCATTTATTGCACCGTAATTTACACTCCAAGAAAATACCCATGTAAACACTAATTCCTAACAACAAAGAAGGAAGTGAGTGATAGCAGTCTTTAAATTTCCATACAAGCACGTATACCAAGGAATGCCAAAGTCTTTAAATATAATGCCAAACCAACTAGAATAGGAGAACGTAAACATGGTCACAAGGCATCTATGTTGTAGTTAATAATACTTCTCACTCCACGCCTAAAACCCGAAAAGCTCATTAAAAAAAGAGATGAGACTAGGGTCATTCCCAAGGCAAATTGGTGGAATGGATATCCCTTGGTCCTTGGTACCGAGCCTACGAAGGCGGGTTATCACCATCAGTGCAATTGTCATATGAAGGATTTAAATGTATATCTTTCAATTTAAAAAAAGATACTATATCACTAATATGTATCTATTCTAAGAAAAACAGTCTTTTGGTTATCTAGAATTCAACATATCATTAAAATCTCCCATGAATTCTATAAAAGAAAAACACTAAAAACGCTTGTCTTTTTAAGTTCTCATAATGTCTACTCATCTCACTACTAGTCGTGTGATGTCTCCATGATGAAGAGAATCACGGATGCACGGAATTTATCGGCAGAATACATATTATTGGCATACAGGCTCGCATCCTCACTAAGTACTAATCACAATCTACATCGATCCGATGCGGGAATGACAAAGGTCAAATCCAAGATACAATGATATTTGCACAAGTGTGGGTTTCATTATCAATGATATTTCTACCTCAACCTCATATTTTAAGCTACATTTCTGGCTAGGAGACTAAGAAAAACATGCATTAGGAGATCTAAAATGACATGGTAGGTTGCAGAACCCTCCAAATATGGTAAGCTTCTCCATCTTAGAAAACATATGGGGGTGGGACGATTTCTTTGGTTTTGACCACGTGAAGTGCAGAAGGAGAATGTCTCGTAAGACATCTTGACCACTAATTTATGGTTATCTTCTATATTTAGACCTTGAGAGAGATTAGGCTACCAAAAGGCGGACATCCCCAGAGAGTCGCCAATATGTGACATGAGGAGCACAAACCACCATGTGTGGGTACGCCCATAACGCCTCACTATGGTGACATGCCACATTTCATTGCACTATCTAAGCCACTAGTATTGGAAAGTAAAGCAAGCTAATCATGTGAGGAAAAAGGGCATATACTTGAACAAAATTACACATATTTCATTTGAACCAAAAATGCGAGGAAAAAAATACAAGAAAGATTGAATTCCTCATTTTATCTTGCATGGAGAGATGGTGGTGGCAAGGGCCCTCAATTGCTCGAGTGTCCTATCATGGAATTAGTGAGTGTGCATAGTCGCTCTTGACACTTAAACTTCCTAGACTTTGCTTAGAAAGCTAGTCTCTCTATGGGAAAGGGACGTCCTTGTTGAGTTTTGTAATCTTGAACTTAAAGAATAAAGGACAAGCTTAAACTTCAAGAACCACCTTAGTGAAACTTTTCCAAGTACTAGTTTTAGCAAGGTTATACCTTTGCTATGAAAGTTGTGTTAGCACATGCTTGTTTGAAGGCATCGTAATGAACAGAGTGTATCTGTGTGTCTTTCACTCAGATTGGTGTGTGTCCAAATGAGGGGGTCGCCTCATTTTATACTAGTAAGAATGAGGATTGAGGATTTTAAAGCCATGGAAGCAATTCCAAGATGCATTTCGAGGCATATCGACTTGGAACCGAGGCATACATTTACAGGAATTTGAATGGGAACTTTTGGGGATTATGAAGCCACGAGAGGAGGAGAGGGAAGACCAGGAAGCAAACAAATTCATCCTATAACCAAACAACCGTTATGTTAGGAGGAGGGTCACTTCCTCTTGTGGCATCACACCCATTGGCATAAAGGTCATGGTCTATTGGGTTTATATGTAGCCGCGGATCAAGCCTTCCAACCAGCAGGGGATTAATTTTTCCACGAATGAGGATTTTGGAGTCATAGAAGCAATTCCAAGATGCACTTGGAAGGTGAGGATCTAAGGGAGAACTAAGGATTAACCAAAGAGTAGCATAACACTAAATCAAGGGTTCGTAATATTGGGCATAATATGTAGAACGGTTCTAAATTACTAAGCATTATTATAAAGATTTATTGATTGGCATATCTAAGTCAATAAGGTTATTACTTCGATGATCGTGTTTCCTGCTTTGGTCACGATTTCTGAGTCAATAAGCTTGTTTCCTTTGATACGTTTCCCATAACTCGATCCTTAGGGGTCGGGTTTGGACGGTTCTTGTTTTTATTTGCTTTTCTTTGTGTTTTCTCCTCTTGCGACCATTGTCGTGGTCTTTCTGTGACCATAGTAGTGATACTTTTGGCCACGTTCTTGGTTTTGGTGCCCTTTCGTGTTCTGCCCTTCGCCACGTTTTGTCTTTTGCGTGCAAACGTCTAGGTTTCCCTCTTTTTGTTTATGGAGCCTAGTCGTGAGGGGTTTCTCATGGAAAATAAGGGGATTTCAATGAACAATCCAAGGGATCAAGGAGTTTTGACCCACTTGGATTCAAATGCTCCCACTTTTAAAGAAATTCTGCACGGAAATTCAAAGCCTAATTCATAAGGACGGAATTTTCAAAAACCTCTACTGCGAATGCCTAGATTTGATCCCAAGAAAATGAGAATGGCTGCATGAAAGCAGCTTGATGGCATGCCAGTGATAAAGCTCCAAAAAGCATATGTTCAAAGTGGCATAGAAGAGTTGGAGAATAGAGGATTAATTGTCTCGATTTCTTGGATTTAGGCCATCATTGCCAGCATTTAAAGAATGGGCACGAAAATGTGGAAGACCCCTGGTGAGTACACCATTTCAGTATACCCTAATGGTTATTTCCTTGTTTTCTTTGCCTCATCTCTAGATCGTGAATTAGTTTTTCAAGGAGGCCCATGGTTCTTTGGAAGAGCGGGTTGTTTATGAAACCGTGGCATACAATGTTTAAAGCAGAGGAAGAGTTACCATCGGTAGCTCCAGTTTGGGTTAGATTATTTGGTCTTCCAGCTAAATATTGGAATCAACATGTCTTCATGGAGATCGAAATAGTCTGGGAACTTATATGATGACGGCGATGCCTCTTTGAAGTTGGAACAAATGATTTACGCACGCATATGTGTGCTAATGGATCTAAATCAGCCTCTACCGCAAAAGATTTCACTGGCAGTAGTGGAGGATGAGACATGGGAGCAAGTCCTAGATTATGAAAACATCCATTTTCGTTGCCGTAGTTGTCATGAATATGGGCATCTGGTTAGAGATTGTCCTCTCAAAATACCAGATACCACTGTAGAAGGAAGAAAACAGGAGGAATTTATCAAACCAAAAGGAAAAAAAACAGCCAAAGAAGATCCTAAAGCGAAACCGGAAGTAAGTAGTCACAATCGATTTGCTAGTTTGCAACAGGTACAAGAGGAAGAAGGAAATGAGGACTTACTAGAATCCCGGGCCCAAAAACACAACTTAATCAGCCCACTCAATAGGACCAAAACATGGATCAACAAAGGAAAGAAAATCAAAATCCGCTGGTGGTTATTCAACAACCTATATCAGATTCAACAGAAAAAATATAAAGAGCTATCAGAGGAAGACCAAATATCAAGATAAGTTTTTGGATGTAGAGCCGCATATCCGGGTAACGGAAAATATGGACAAAGCACTGGTTCTTTTTAATCATGATAAGGGCAAACAAATTGATGAATCCTCATTAGGAGTTGCTCAGGAACAAATGAAAAACTAAAAGTTGATAAAAATATAAAACCGGGCGTAAATCAACTCAAATATCTCTTCAAAATGAGGGTAAGAAGTTGAGCAATGCTGGGATGGTACGGGATTTATCCCAATTTTTCCAAACTCCTCCATCATGAAGATAATTACTTGGAATGTAAGGGGGCTAAAAGGCAGCCCATCTAAAGTTCAGGAAATAAAACAAATGATTGACACTAATCGTCCTCTTGTGGTTTTCATTCAAGAGACTAAAGCTTCTATAGATCTTATGGCAGCCATTGCTGAGAGAATATGGCCTAAAGCCCTTCATCTCGCTTTGAGTTCGCAAGGATCTTTTGGAGGTATTATTACTTTATGGGATCCAAAGGTTGTTACAATGTTGAATTCATGTGCTATCCAAGGAGGGCTCTTAATTCATGTGTACTCTAAAGTAGATGCCCAAAATTTTGTATTAATAAATGTTTATGCCCCTCCGGATGTGAGTGCTAAACAAAAACAATGGAATTAGATATCCCGTATGGCTAATTTCTTTATGGGGGCCCCTCTTACTTTAGGAAAAGATTTTAACATTGTTCTTAATCTACAAGAAAAATGGGGTGGAAATAAGCAATTAGATTCTAGTTCTTCAATTATGACTAAACAGATCTAGTCACTACATTTAGTGGATGTTCCAACAGGAAATGGTGTTATGACATGGAATAATAGAAGACAAGGACAACAGTGTATCATGGAAAGACTTGATCGATTTTTAGTTTCTGAAGAATGGTGGCTAAAAGATTTTGTTCCTAAGGCAAAACTTCTTAATAATATTGGTTCCGACCACTGGCCTGTGTCTATTGAGTTAGGAAAATCTTATCGGCATTATGTGCCCTTTAGATTCCAATTGATGTGGCTGTGGCATGAGAATATCAGAAACTCTATCCAACAGTGGTGGGCGGAGGGTAAACCAAGGTATGGTACTCAGATGTATTCCTTTGTTAAAAGGTTGGATTATCTTAAGTCCAAACTTAAGAAATGGAACTGGAACGATTTTAGAGATATAAAGGCTAAGAAAACAGGTATTCTGAAGCAACTGGAAGCTATCAATTTTCAAATGCGCCAACAAGGAAATACAAGTGATTTTCTTCAACAAGAACAACTTCTAAAAGCTAAATTGACATAATGGGAAATTAGAGAGGAAATAATGTGGAAGCAAAAATATAGAATTCAATGGTTAATGAAGGAGACAAAATTTTGCTTTCTTCCATAAATCATTAGATACAAGAGTGCATATTAATTCTCTCCAAGAGCAAAGAGGGACAGCAAATATATTCTTTGGATGAAATGAAGCATGGGTTGTTATGTTTTTTACAGAATTATTCACAGCTCAACCTCTTAATTTAGAGAACCAACAAAAAGTGTTAGATGTTTTGCCTCGGTTGATTTCTCAAGAGGAAAATGAACAACTTATACAACCAATTACTGAACAGAATTATATACAACTATCTTCAGTATGGCGAAAGGTAAAACACCAGGACCGGATGGATTTCCCATTGAATTCTATCAGACTTTCTCGGGATATAATTAAGTATGATTTACTTAGTGTTGTGGAAGAGGCTAGAATTTCAAAAGCTATGCTTAAGGAAATAAACAAAACATTCATTACTCTCATTCCGAAATCTGCGGATGTGGCTGAAATTTCGGACTACAGACCTATAGCTCTATACAATGTTTTGTATAAAATTATCACAAAAGTTATGGCGAGAAAGATTAAAACCTCTTTTACATAAGATTATTTCCCTTGAACAAGGAGGGTTTGTTCCAGGACATCAGATTCATGATGAAATTGCTTTGGCTCAAGAAATCCTGCATTCTATGGATCTCCAGAAATCACCTTATATGTTTATTAGATTGGATTTATCCAAAGCATATGATAGAGTGGACTGGAAGTTTCTTAGTCAGGTCTTAGCTAAATTTGGTTTTTCTGATGATTGGATTAAATGGATAGAGGCGTGTTTAACTTCAGTCTCTTTCTCTGTGTTAGTTAATGGTACTCCTACAAATCTTTTTCGAGCTTCCAGGGGAATAAGACAGGAGATTCATTATTTTGGCGAAATGTTTGGGAAGACTAGCAAATAGAGCTTGTCAAGAAAAAAGAATACAAGGTGTGCAGCTTGCCAAATCTATAAAGCCTCTTTCCCATTTGTAGTTTGTAGATGATTTTACTTTGCCTCAAAAAGCCGCCCCAAAGGGAAGGTAAACAATTTTCTAAAATCATCCATGAGTTTTCTTCTACCTCTGGTCAACTTATTAATGAAACAAAACCAAGTATTTTTTTTTCATTGGTCTCTACAACACGAAGAGAAAATTCTTGAGATCTTTCATTTCAAAAAAGGTTATCTTCCTATTAAATATCTAGGAGTTCCTCTTGCTACTAAACAAGAATAAAGATTGGGAGTGGCTAATAGCAAAGATAAATGGTAAGATACAAAAATGGACAAATAAATGGCTCTCTACAACAAAAGTAATGACTCTAGTTAAGGTTGTCCTTCAAGTTGTTCTAGTTTATGTTTCATCTATTCTTAATATTCCTAAATCAATTTTGAAAAAATTGATGCTATTTGTCAGACTTTTTGTGGAATGGAACACAAAACCAACACAAATGGTCATTAGTGAATTGGGACACTCTATGTCGCCCTAAAAAGGAAGGTGGATTAGGCTTTAGATCAACAGTTAAACAAGCACAGGCTCTTGTTGGCAAACTTTACTGGAGGTTGATTACATCTCCAAATGAATTGTGGGTTGTTAATATTAGAGCCAAATATATGGAAAATTATCCACCAAAACATATTATTAGATTGTCCCTTCCGAGAAGAGGATCTCCAATTCTGGTTGTTCTCAAAATGGGGGAAGGCATTATCAAAAAAGGATTTTTGGATAGTGAATAATGGGCATGAGGCTTATTTTTGGCTCGATTCATGGGATGGCCAGCCTCCTTTAATTCAGCAATTTCCTCATTTACATAATCTTATGGCAGCAATGCATCAAAAAGGATGGACAAGAGTTATGCATTATACTAGACAATCATCCCTACCTTGGGAAATGGGTAGATGCTGGATACCTACTCATGAATGGCCTATTCAAATTGGGCAAAGGATCAAGTTTTGATTGAACATTTGTTACAAAAGTATCCTCTTTCCTCATCTAATGAATCAAATTTAATAGGATGGGGAAATACTTCAACGAGAGAATATACTATTCATTCAGGATATGAGGCTTTACTTAAAAGTATTTCTCACCCTTTCCAAGCAATGTTTAAGCAAATATGGCAGCCAGCTTTATGGCCCAAGGTCAGTTTTTTTATTTGGCTCTTGGTCCATGGTAGAATTCTAACAGGAGACAGAGACTTATGAAAAGAGGTTTTTATGGACCATTTAGATGCACATTATGTTGGAATGATGAGGAGACTAGACATCATCTTTTCTTTCAATGTTTGTGGGTGATACCTTTATGGCAATCTCTTGCTAATATGTTTCATATACATTACTATGGAATTCACTCTTTTGAGCAATTGATGAAAGATTGGCAAGAAGGTCTACCAAAAGGACAAAATTTACTCCCAGCTCTATGGACATGCATTTCTTTGTTAATTTGGAATATATGGAAGGAAAGAAATAAAAGAATTTTCCAGCAAGAGATAAAAGATAAGGGGTATGTGTGGCAGAAAACTATAATTAATATGGCAGAAACTATCAAGCAAAAGGTTTCCCTTCCCTCTACTCTTACTCCGGAGTGGGCTAATATATGTAAGGTGCTTTCTTTACAGGCTAAAAGCTCCACTTTACCTATTTTTATCTACCAAAAAGAGATGACAAAAAGCAACCATGGGTTCCTCCTCCTACACAATTTAGCAAATTGAATACGGATGGGGCTTCTAGGGGAAATTCAGGATTGTTGCGATGGGGAGTATTAGAAGAACTCATGATGGGAAAGTTGCCTTTATGTTTGTTGAAAAACTGGGTATCACTACTAATAATATTGTTGAGGTCAGAGCTATTTATCAGGGACTACAAGAGGCTATTAAGTGTGGGTGGACTCAAGTGCAGGTGGAATCTGATTCTAAGGTCATTGTTAGGATGTTAACTATTAATGGGAGTCAAAGGAGCTCAAACTGGCAGATTGCGAGAGAAATATATAAAATCAAAGGTCTGCAGGCACAATTTCAGACTTTCCAAATCACACATATTCCTAGACAGAGAAATCAAGTGGCAGATGCATTGGCAAATTGGGCTCTGGATAATCATGATATAAGTTGCTATGGTGATCCTCCTCTTTGGTGGCCTCAACGGGATCAGGAAGATATGAAAGCTATTCTAAAACTTGACTATCCTTAATGATTTCTGATATGTTTATTTTCCTTTATAATGCTCAGGATTGGACAAATAGCTTTCAAGCTTGGCATCGTTGTAATTGTAAAAATATATTTCCTATGAAATAAAATATTTGTTTGTTTAAAAAAAAATCAAGTGTTCATTATTGTCTTCACATTAGTTAATTTGATCAACCTAAGATCAAAATTAGTGAGATCATTGCATGATTCAGTCTAACTCAGTTAAGTCCTACCTAGATGAGCATCTTCCTATTAAAATAATCACCTAGCAATGCAGGGTTGCATCTCTAATGGAAGGGTCAGTTAACAGCTTGTATGGACAGTCAAACATTTAATTTTGGTACAATTCTTGAGGAAAAGTGAAGGTTAAGTTAAAGGGACACATTTTATGTGTGCCCCTTTGTTTGCAAAGTTCTAGCATTCAGAAATTTGCATTCAATCTCTTAAATGGGGCATTATTCATCATAGATGATCAAATGGGGTTCAAAAGTCTTGACAAATAATATTGAGCATAATTGAGAGAAATGAGTGTCAATTGTTTCATCCAAAGGGCATAACTATAGGAAATGAACCTCATTTATCCAAAAGGCATAATAGTGGGCAATAACTTTCTAAGTTGTTCATCCTAAGCCAGCAATTGTTTCCTAGGCTCTCTAGACACATTTCAGGGAAAATTGGGGACATTTTCTGACGATAATGACTATGGGAGATGCACATGCAACATTAGAGTAGGGACTTTCCTTTCATCATTGGCCCATTTTAGGGTCAACTAATGACTGCCTCTTTTAAATCCTTACCATGATCAAGTAGGGATAAATCCATACATAGATTGTCATTGCCTCAATGATACAAAATGATTTTTTGTTGTTACAGAATGATGGAAAGAAACAGAAATTTGGAACTTGTATAAAGCACAAATAGAATTGATCATAACATTACCTTAATCCAGATCACTAAAGGTCGAGGGGACAACACTTTGTATGACCACCCAGATGTGTTGTAAGTGTATGCGGAAGCAATAATGAATAAGATGGAGATTACATAAAGTACTAGGGCTGGAACAAAAAGTTATATTGATATGTGCATTCTGCACATGGCATACTCTTGGAAAAGATGTATGGATGTTTACTTTATTACCATCTGCCTGCTATCTAAGGTTACAGATTTATACATGTATATTACAAGCTGGGAAGGCATAAGGAACCATTATGGAAGTTGAACTGCTTGAGATACCATGTGTGACTCTTCACTTTCTGAATTTTACATAGCTTGGCTGTCGGGTGCAAGGTAGGTTGTCAAATGCTCCGGTGTAACGCAAGCCTTGAAGGTGCCACTTGGTATGACGCAGTATGGTCCAAAGTGTTTCCTTGGGCAAGTGTGTTTTGGAGGATGTTCAAAAAGCTGGGGTGCATGGGCATGCCTGCAAGGTATCGAAGGTGGCAAGGTGTCATTAGCACTATGAACTGTTGCAAGATGCAACATGTGTTCCACAGCACTGTGAGATGCTACGAAGATAATACAAGCACAGAAGTTGTGCAAGCTGTTGCAAGTCCTACAAGTGTTGACATCCCTGCGATCTCAAAATTTTGGCACCAGGTGTTGCCCCATTAAAGGGGATGCTACCCCCTCAACCCTGCACCAGCCAAGCCTTTGAAACAGTGATTTGTGACTATCAAGTAGAGTGTATGTTGTTGCTTTCTGATTAGTAAGGCGTATTCACTGGTGTTGCATGGGAAATGCATGATGCAAGGGGTTTTGCACAGTGGTGTAGACAACTAAGGTACTCAAAGGCGATAGCATGAGGTGGCGTGACTACGTGTGGATCATTCACCATTTCTTGAGAAGCAATTGTCTTGAATGCGTTAAGGCTAGTAAGCAAGTGCAAAAGCTTGGCTTCTAGTTGTGCTTAAGTGAACATTTGCCCTTATGCTAGGACAAGTTTATGTAAAAATGCAAATTCTTGGGTGTACACAATTTCCAAAAATTGATTGGTTTCAAGAGGTTGAGGTTGTGCTACTAGAGGACATGAGTATGACACAATCTTCTCGACAGTTCAAGCTGCATGATTAGAGGTGTGGAATCGCTTAAGGAATCCAATATCTCTTACCGCTGACTGATATGGCGATACTCCCAAGGATTGGTTGTGTACACACCATGGTGGCTATGCATGTGTGCAAACCCAATAATTCTATCACACGGATCAATTGGTGCTACATGACAAACAAGCTCCTCTTTGAAAAGATGGATAGTATATGAGAAACAACATTGGTGTGGGATATGTATACCTTTGGCATTGCAGTAACTGATCCATTCTGAAAGGTAAGGACATAAACGAGGCATGGTTCGCAGGTTCAGTCGCTTGACAATTGCTTTAAAGATAAGATTCTTCATGCTTCCACCATCGATCAGAAAATCTAGCAGTTGCCCTTGCACCCACATCTATGAATGGAATGGGCATTTTGCTTCAGTGTCTTGCATTGGTGATGTGGTTCTTGCTCCAATGAAAGTAGCTTCAAATGTGGTCGTTGGTCTTCAAGTCCTCTACTCTTGTGTGTGCAAGCAAGCCTTTCTACGCACGACACTCTTCATTGGAGAGGCTGTGACTTTTGTGTTAGTCGCACCATTTACCTGTCGTAAGAGGATTGATACTTGTCTAAAGAAGGTGTCCTTTTTGGCACAGATGTTGTCTCCCACTTTCCTTTCATCTTTGACGCTTTCTCAATAGTCATTGCATAGCAACGGCTTGACCTTATCCAACTTCAGCTTGGACTGAATGAATAGTCGTAAGTTACTGCAATACTTGAGAACTATATGCTCCTCTGCCTCGAATGAGCCCAATTTCTCATACGGGTCTTGGAAGGCATCGATGTAGGCTTTAGATGGATTGGCCATGTCCTTGGCATAGTTGTTGCAACCAAATATAGTGATCTTCATAAACATCTTTAGGATAATATTCATCCTTGAAGGCTTCTAGAAAAGTATCCCAAGTTGGATCAGATCCCCCTTTTGGCTAGTCTCTTTCCCACAAAGTATAGGCTTGCCTGCCACCACTTATTGACAGGTGAAGAGAATTTTGGAAGTGCAATCTTGATCTTCTCTTCACAAATATTTCATTCATAAAAAGTAGGAAACTAACTGATCTAACTAATTACCTACTGCATTTGCAATTATCTTTCCTTTAATCATAGGAATGTCTAGATTTAGTGGAAACCTGGGGACTTAACCACCAAAAGCTTTATCTGATGAGCGGGTCATAAGAACCATCCATTCAGGAACTGTATGAACTATTTGAACTGAAATTTCCATTGTTCCATTACTGCTGCTACAATTCCATTCATTATCATGACATGTTTCTCGTCTTGCATGAGATTGTCTTTTACCATTTGAACCTTGTTGAAATGGCAAAGTAGCTAGTCTAAGGGATCTCATAGTTTTCCAATGAGCTTTAAATACTCCAACCTTGTTCGATGGGAAATGCAAGATGAACTGCTTTGATGCCAAAGATCCAAATCCCAAGAGGCGGAAGGGACAACTGAAATGTCCCTCTTTCTAAAATAACAATGTTGAAGACCCTTGGCCTATTTTGTTTACCCGACAGCTAAGGGGTGAACACAAGGGTGACTTAGGTCATGGTAAATTATTATAAAGTGCCAAAAAGAAAAAGAAAATTATAAAACACTTATATTAATTTTTATGACTTAATTATAAAGTGAAAATAGAAAGAGGAGAAAAGCACTTAGTAAATTTTATTTATCCTAGGGGAAAATGCGACCTCCCTTGGGAATAAATACATGTGGAAGAAGCATTAAAAAATTAGGAAAATTGTGATTGGTTGTGAGAATGGCCATTTGGGCCTTATTCCTTTATTAAAGCAAGTCGACTTGCTTGGAGGAGTATCTCATTTCAATTTTACAAATCTGAATTTTGTATGTTGAGCCTAGTGCTTTCAAAAATTCTCTAAGGACGAAAACCCTTAGAGTTGCTCTCTTGAGGACAAAAACCCTCTTGAGATTGAGGAGAAGAACGAAACCTCTTCTTCTTGGTTCATTTTCCAGCAGTGTTTTAGTGTGTTTGAAGTTGATTTTCAGAAGGATTTGAGGAGGGAAAAGTGTTGTTGAGTTTTCCTTTTATTGCCTTCTTGAGCGACCCACTTGGAGGATTGTTTGAGGTGTTGGGTATGAATAAAAATCAAATCTGTGTTGTTGATATGTATTCTGATTTTTAGTCATTTGAATCATCATTTTTGGAGTGGTATTTGGCTCCTAAACTTGTCATTTCCAGCTATTTCTGAAGACAAGGGTTTGCAGAAATAAAATAAATAAATCAGCCTTATTTGGAGCTTCAAACTGGTACTTTTTATTCTGCAATTATCTTCTAAATTCAGCCTATTAATTCTGATATAAAAGTGTGAGTTTTGGTACATCTTTGGAAGGTTTTTATTTTCCTAGCAAGTCACATTTTCTACATGAAATTCCAGATATTCATTGTGTTAAATTTTTGTGATCTATTTCAAGTTGGGTATTTGGAAAATTCATTGTATACTCTTTTATGTCCTTTAGGGGACATTACAATGGTATCAGAGCTTGAAATCCTCCCAGCCTGTGAGAAAAAGAAGCAGAAATCAGATCTGAATGCAAGCTGGAAAAAACCCTTTAGTATATCAAAGAAGGGGTACTCCAAAGAAAGTGACAATGGAAGAGCATGATCAAAGGGCTCCTCCCAATGATGAGCTCAGCTATATGAATGAAGTCATAACCAAAAGTCAAAGGGAGCTGCAACAAGCCATGAGGGAAAATCAAAGAGAAATGCGTGATGTATTTACTAGCTCCATTAGAGACTTGGCCAAGATTCTACAAGGGAATAATGTATCTATCAATCAAGGAGCAAACAACAATGGAGAAGGGAGCTCTACGGGGCCAACTAGAACCCCTTCCAAGGCTACACATCAAACTTTCAAAGCTAAGTTCCTACAAAGAGAGGAACCAGTTGAAGAGGAAGCCCAAAATGATGTGGATGATGTGGAAGCATGGGGTGATGAGTATGCACAACTTAGTTACAAAGTAAGAGAGATGTTATCCTTCAGAGACTATTGTTAGGTGAAGAATAACAAAGGTTCAAGTGAAGAATACCAAGGAGAGACATTCAACAAAGGTTGGGTAAGGTAACTCTTCCTTCATTTGATGGGTCTGAAAAGTGTTCTGCTAGAGCTTGGCTACAAAAGCTTGATACATATCTTTCTTTAAATCCAATGTATGAGGAAGAAGCCCTCAAATTTGCAACCTTGCATTTAGAGGGAATGGCACATGAGTGGTGGTACCATGGGTTGATCACCCAAGGTCATGGCTCAATTACTACACTTGAAGAATTCAGTTTATGCTTGACTGAAAGGTTTGATAGAACAGATCTGGATATGCACTTCAGAGAGCTAGCCCAACTCAAGCAAGAAGGATCTTTAGAGAGGTATATTTCTGATTTTGAAAGACTTTCAGTTATGGTACTTGATATCAACGAAAAGAGGTTAGTATTGTTGTTTATTGAGGGGTTAGGAGAACCACTAAAAGGTCTTGTCAAAGCATTCAGCCCCCCATCTCTACAAGGTGCCATTAAGAAGGCATTGGACTTGGAAAGTTCAGTTCCAAAAGGTAGAAATCTGCAGTATGGGCAGCAGCAAAAATCAGCACCTTTTGGGCAGCCAAAAGGAGTATTTGGACAGCCAAAGGCTTCTTCATCAAGTGGGCCAAAGACACCAAATTATGGGCAGCAAGGTAAGCCTTTTCAAAACAAATCTGATGTAAAAGATTGGGGTAAAAACAACAAGGAAATTGAGGCTAGGAATGAGCTTAGGAGGAAGAAAATTATGTTTTACATGTAGAGATCCTTGGACTCCTAACCACCGTTGCCTTCCAAAAGGGGCAGCCCATTATATTGAAGTCATTTCAGATGTAGAAGATGAAGAAGAGAGTGTTGATCATGAGGAAGAAGAAGAGCAAGCAAAAGAGGAGAATGAGGTTCCCACGGATGGAACATTGGCCACTTTATCCGGAGCACCAAGGTACTATGCTTTTCGTGTCAAGGGTGTTCTTCATGGACAAAGAATCATAGCATTGATTGATAGTGGAGCTACTCACAATTTTATTGATGAGAGCTTAGTGACAAGGATGGGGTTGAAGGTAGAAGACTTTCAAGGATTTAATGTAACTGTGGCGGATGGATATACTCTTGCATGCACAAAGAAGATTCCCCAACTTGAGCTCACCTTGGGAAGGCATAAGGTATGTGATGATTTTTATGTCATTGGTATTGGTGAAATAGATGTTGTTTTGGGTGTACAATGGCTGCAATCTTTGGGTGAATTCACCCAAAATTATCAAACCATGGAACTGAAATTTAAGACACAAGACAAGGAAGTCACTTTGCAGGTATGAGGAATGGATCTCCACAAGTTGTGACAGCCAAAAGCATGGAGAGATCTTTCAAAAAGGGCAGATTGCATGGGCTGCACATTGTTTGGTAAGGGATACATCTTCTTTTCATCTCAGCCATCATATCATGTTGATATTCAGTCTATTTTGGATAAGCATAGTAAAGTATTTTCAGATTTACCTCATGGATTGCCTCCGGATAGAGGATTTCAGCATATTATTGAGTTGGAACCCGGTTCAACTCCGGTTATGTCTTCTCCTTACCATCACCCAAGAGCTTTTAAGGAAGAAATTGAAAAGGTGATTAAGGAGTTATTGGACATGGGCCACATAAGGCCAAGTTCTAGTCCTTTTGCTTCTTCAGTTGTTTTGGTGAAGAAGAAAGATGGGACTATGAGAATGTGTGTGGATTACAGGTTATTGAATAAGAAGACAATCAAGAACAGGTACCCAATACCAAGAATTGATGAGTTGCTTGATGAGTTGCATGGAGCTATTTTCTTTTCAAAGATTGATCTAAGGTCAGGCTACCATCAAATTAAGGTAAGAGATGAAGATGTCCATAAGACAACTTTTAGATGTCACTTTGGTCATTTTGAATTTCTAGTGATGCCATTTGGGTTAACCAATGCCCCTACTACATTTCAATCATGCATGAATCATATTTTTAGGGAGCATTTGAGAAAATTTGTATTGGTATTTTTGATGATATCTTGGTATATAGCAAATCATGGGAAGAACATTTGATGCACTTGGATATGGTCCTAAGCATTTTGGAGCAGCAATCTCTTTTTGCAAAGTTATCCAAATGTGAGTTTGGCATGGAAGAAATTTTGTATCTAGGACATGTCATTAATGCCAAAGGGGTGCACGTGGATCAACAAAAGATTCAAGCTATCATAGATTGGCCTCCTCCCACCACATTGACTCAACTAAGGGGATTCTTGGGTCTTTCGGGCCCTTTGATGAATTTGACAAAGCAAGGAGCTTTCAGTTGGTCACCATCAGCCCAACAAGCATTTGATCACCTCAAAAAGGTAATGAGTTCATGCCCAGTACTCATTGTTCCAGATTTTTCAGTACCTTTTGTTGTTGAGTGTGATGCATCAGGGGATGGAATTGGGGCTGTTTTGATGCAAAATAAACACCCCATAGCATTTGAAAGTAGGAAGCTCAAAGATATTGAAAAGAGGTATTCCATTTATGATAAAGAAATGTTGGCAATCATGCATGCATTGGTGAAATTCAGACAATATCTAGTTTGTGGCAGATTTGTAGTCAAAACAGATCATAATAGTTTGAGGTACTTTCTTAATCAAACTGATTTAAATGATAGGCAACAGAAATGGGTAAGCAAAGTACAATCTTTTGACTTTGAAATTGAGTTTGTGAAGGGGAAAAATAACATAGTTGCAGATGCATTATCAAGGAAACCATATTGTTGCTCCATGAGTGAAATTACAGCAGATTGGAGGGTTTTATAACAGTAGAATATGCCAAAAATCAGTTTTCTTGTGTTGTCCTTGAGGGAGAAATTGATGATGAAAAGTACCAAGTGGTTGATGGCATCATACTCTATAAAAATAGAGTCTTCTTGGTCCCTGAATCTAAGGTAAAACGTAAAATTTTAGAAGCTATGCATGATTCACCCTTGGCTGGTCATCCAGATACTTTAAGACATACAAACAAGTGAGAGAAAAGTTTGTATGGAAGGGACTCAAAGGGGAAGTGCTTCAACACATAAGGGAGTGTCTTACATGCCAACAAAGCAAGGCACAACATGAGTTTCCAGTAGGTCTTTTGCAGCCTCTACCCATTCCAAATCAAAAGTGGGAGAGTATTTCTATGGACTTCATCATTGGTCTTCCTACGGTCCAAGGTAAGAGTGTCATTTATGTAGTGGTGGATAGATTGACTAAATATGCACATTTTTTCCTCTCCCCACTAAGTTTGATGGACCTCTAGTTGGAGTATTTTTAAAGAAGTTTTCAGACTTCATGGACTACCAAAGAATATTGTAAGTGATAGGGACAACAGATTTTTAAATTTTTTTGGCAAGAACTCTTCCATCTTGCAGGCACGAGTTGACTCCAAGTACAAGTTACCATCCACAAACGGATGGGAAAACTGAAATTGTAAATAAATGTGGAAGGGTACCTAAGAAGCTTTGTTACAAGGCAGCAATCAACGTGGATTAAATGGCTTTATTTGGGAGAGTTTTGCTACAACACTTCCTACCATATGTCCATTGGTATGTCTCCATTTAAGGCCTACGGGGACCCTCTAGATCCCTATCTAAACAGAGGGGGGCAACGGCCCTATCTATAGAACTTAACTAACTCGTCGGGGGAGTGCCTATCCAAAGTAGCCCCCCAGCTATGTATAGATCCTCCCGAGCAGAACTGGAACTGGTTAGTCGAGTTGAATCCACACCGGAGTATCTCCCCAGAGTTCAGATAGGGGGAGCCGCTTTGGGTCAAGGCGCTACCGAGTGAGAGAGAGCCGGCCGGGATACCGGGAGCCATATAGTGCAGATGTCTTCGACCGGGATGAGTTCTACTATACAGATAGAGTTCCGAAGGTCCGCTGCCGCTGAGTGAAGGCGCTCTATGTGCTAGTGGTATCCCCGCTGAGTCCACGAACTACTGGGGAGAGAGTGGCATGACCCCTTTACCTTTCCCATATACAGATAAGGGGCTCAACATCGCCCTCGACAGCCCTAGATAAATCTATAGGGCCCCATTTCTCTATTTATTTCTATATAGGGTAGAGGTCGCGCCATAGCCATATATTTCTATTTCTATTTCTATTTCCCAACTAATGCATGAAAGAATGTCTTAATGCCAACTATATTTGTGGTCATGGCCAATCCCAGATATATGATATATAGGGTCTTATATGGTTATGATGCATTTTCTTTTGTGGATGTTATTCCAGATAGTAGAGTGTCGGGTGCTAAAGATTTGGTGCAACAAAGCCAAGATATCATGAAAGCACTCAAAGACAACCTTGCACATGCTCAAAACCAACAGAAATTGTATGCAGATCAACGAAGGATTGAGAGGTCTTTTGAGGTTGGGGATATGGTTTTCCTAAGGCTACAACCTTATAGACAATCTTCCCTCAAAGGGAAAGGATCTGAAAAATTAAAACCAAGGTTCTATGGTCCCTACAAGGTCATAAGGAAGGTAGGGAAGGTTGCATACGAGCTTGAGCTTCTAGCTCAAAGCAAAATTCATAATGTGTTCCATGTATCATGCCTCAAAAAGGCATTGGGACAACATATCTCTCCTTCCATGGAGCTGCCCCCTCTTGATGATGAGGGAAAATTAATACTAGAACCTGAATCTATTATGGAGGTGCATGAAAGAAGGTTGAGGAATAGAGTTATCAAGGAATATTTGGTACAATGGAAGGGTCTACCCCTTGAGGATGCAACTTGGGAAGGTGCAGAAATTTTAGAGCATCTAAATCTGAAATTGCTTGTGGGCAAGCAATTTGAGGAAGGGAGGACTGAAATGTCCCTCTTTCTAAAATAACAATGTTGAAGACCCTTGGCCTATTTTGTCTACCCGACGGCTAAGGGGTGAACACAAGGGTGACTTAAGTCATAGTAAATTATTATAAAGTGCCAAAAAGAAAAAGAAAATTATAAAGCACTTATATTAATTTTTATGACTTAATGATAAAGTGAAAATAGAAAGAGGAGAAAAGCACTTAGTAAATTTTATTTATCCTAGGGGAAAATGCAACCTCCCTTGGGAATAAATACATGTGGGAGAAGCATTAAAAATTTAGGAAAATTGTGATTGGGTGTGAGAGTGGCCATTTGGGCCTTATTCCTTTATTAAAGCAAGTCGACTTGCTTGGAGGAGTATCTCATTTCCATTTTACAAATCTGATTTTGTATGCTGAGCCTAGTGCTTGTTTCAGGATTTTTCTAAGGACGAAAAATCCTTAGAGTTGCTCTATTGAGGATGCAAAACCCTCTTGAGATTGAAGAAAAGAACGCAACCTCTTCTTCTCGTTTCATTTTCTAGCAGTGTTTTAGAGTGTTTGAATTCAGAAAGGTTTCAAAGGGAAAAGTGTTGCTCAGTTTTCCTTTTATTCCCCATTGGAGCGACCCACTTGGAGGATTGTTTGGAGGTGTTGGGTATGAATAAAAATCAGATCTGTGTTGCTGCTATCTATTCTGATTTTTAGTCATTTGAATCATTATTTTTGCAGTGGTATTTGGTTCCTAAAATTGTCATTTCCAGCTATTTCTGAAGACGGGTTAGCAGAAATAAAATAAATAAAATCAGCCTTATTTGGAGCTTCAAACTCGTACTTTTTATTCTGCAATTATTTTCTAAATTCAGCCTATTAATTCTGATATAAAAGTGTGAGTTTTGGTACATCTTTGGAAGGTTTCTATTTTCCTAGCAAGTCGCATTTTCTAGATTAAATTCCAGATCTGCATTGTGTTCAGTTTTTGTGATCCATTTCAAGTTGGGTATTTGGGAAAATCCATTGTATACTCTTTTATGTCCGCGGACATTACAACAACACTCTAGATGAGGACCTAGATGTGTTGTAAGCATATGTGAAGCAATATCGAATATAAGATGGAGATTAGAGAATAATACAACTGGAACAAAATCCTTGTTAATGGGACAAGGGTAAACAAGTACGAGACATAAATTTCCTTCTGGTAGCCATCAAAACATGATTGGTATAGACTAACATTTGATGGTACTTCCAAAAGAAACCCTTGTAAATCTGGTATAAGGACTTTCATTATTCACTCAAGTATGGGAACTTGCATTGGTGCCTCCACTACTTTTCTATCACAGCTTCGAATAATGAAGCTGAATTTCATGCTCTTCTTCTCAAGCTTTAGCATATGTGAAGCAATATCGAATATAAGATGGAGATTAGAGAATAATACAACTGGAACAAAATCCTTGTTAATGGGACAAGGGTAAACAAGTACGAGACATAAATTTCCTTCTCGTAGCCATCAAAACATGATTGGTATAGACTAACATTTGATGGTACTTCCAAAAGAAACCCTTGTAAATCTGGTATAAGGACTTTCATTATTCACTCAAGTATGGGAACTTGCATTGGTGCCTCCACTACTTTTCTATCACAGCTTCGAATAATGAAGCTGAATTTCATGCTCTTCTTCTCAAGCTTTAGCTAGGAAGAGACATACATATCAACAAGTTAGTCATCAAGAGAGACTTACAACTGGAAGTCAAGATGTTATCTACCGGATGCATTTGTAACTGCAAGCTTAATACCCTTCTGCAACAAGCTAGAAAGGTACTCTAAAACCTTTCCAAAGTTGCCTTTTCTCGTTGTTACAAAGACGCAAACATGGCAGCAGATCACTTGGCCAACTCGGGCATTACTATAGGTCTCTTTAGCTCCATTGAAAGCTCTTATGCTACCCCACACCCCCAGCACAAACTAAGCCTTTGAAACGTACGTGATCCATGCCTATTGGGAGGAGTAAATGATGTTGTTTTCCGAGTTGTGAAGTGTGTTCAAAAGACGCATGATGCAAGGGGCTGCGCAGAGAGGTGCAAGTGACTAAGATACTCAAGGTAATAGTGTGAGGTGGCATGGTTGTGTGGATCATAACTAGTTTGAGAAAAATATTTATGGTTGTTTTGGGCACTATTAATCAGCCTGTAGGAATCGTTCTATTAGAAGACCATAAAGTAAAAGCCTATGAATGATGTCGAAAGAAAATAGCTTATACAACAATAGCTTGGAATTATTCATGCCATTAAAACCCGAAGAAAAGAACCTTAAAATGATGAAATCAATACTACACTTTCCTACTATGATATAAATGATACCAAATCTTCAACGAGGACAAACACAAAACAGGAAAGATATAAACATGTACAAGAAGTGTCAAGTAAACAAGGCAACCCCATCAAGAAACTCAATGCCTTTACTAGTGCCAAACAATAGTAAGGAAAGCATATTCATAGACTTTGTCACAATCTACAAAGAGCCCTTAAACAAGATAACCAAATGACGGTAGTAGAAGATATTAACCTGAATAGATTAGATTTGTTCCATGAGAAGTAAATACTTTAACTCGATACCCATAGCCCACTTAAAAATATTCTCCAAATAATTACATAAAATGTGAATAAATCAAAAGTTCTACTTTCACGTCAACTTATGACTAATATGTCTGATACGATTTTTAAAATATGAATGAAGATTTGAAGAGTAATCATTCAACAACGTAAACACAATGCATGAAATTTATGAACTCCATACCAACAACGGAGACGCAAGATTTGTGAAGTGGGGAAACTAGTCTTACGAAAGAAAACCATGTGTAATTATAGTGCCAGAAATTTGGTTTGGGCACTTGGCAATGGCACTTTTTGTACTTATTCCAATATATATCCTATTTACACATAGTTGACCAACTCCATGATCTTATCGTCCTATCCGCCACCTTGTATCCAATAGAAGACTACCATTCTCCAGTTTGGCTCCTCAGAAATCACTTACTTTACTACAGTGTTACCTAAGACTCCGAGATGAAGAGACGTGGGGACGGAATTTCGGAAAAAAATTCAAAATTTTGATATAGTGTGGGGATGGCAATTAAAATAATATATGAAATTATAAATATTAAAAATATACAAATAAATTTTAAAAAATTATGAATAGTAGTCCATATTTATATATCAGTCCACCATGTGCATACAATCCACGTCCAAATGTCCATATTAAAAATTCAGCAGCATACATATAGCTATACTAATGTTATATGTCCATATAGCTTTTAATATTAATATGTATGTTGCTGGTTTTCATAGTCCATATAGCTTTTAATGTATGGACATATAATATTAATATGTATGCTGTTGGTTTTCATAGTATGTTGTGACAATCCACCATGTGCATTTGTGCTCGAAAATTTTTGTATTCATATATCACTCTTGATTCTTAATATGTCTTTGTAATACAATACAATCGGGTTATGGTTAACCGTAAACGTTTTTAAAGAGAAAACAACAAAGAAATTAATTATAAAAAATATTTTTAAAAATTTAAAAAAACATGTCCCCGATATTCAGGGACATCCCCCTTTACCAGTCCTTTTGGGAACGGGGGATGTTTCCCCCGCACCGTTGTCCCCGGGACGTTCAGCACATTTGGTTTTCAAGGGGAGCGTACTCGCATTACATCGCTTTACTATTGAATACTTGTACATACTTCTACATGTTTCAAACCATATTTATACCACACACTTGATAGGTTCATCTCCAAACCTTTCCACCTCCTACAAACCCATCCATTTGCACTCAATCATAAATTCAAAAGGATTAGTTGGCTTAGTCGGCCCAGAAAGACTTTTGGGTGGGTTGAGCAGAAAGCTAACAAAAGGTCACCTATAAATTAAAACACATCCTAAGCTATTAGAGGTACTTTGGACATATCTAGGAGCTCTCTAAGAAGATCAGACCAATATTGAAACATCTTATTTCTTAGAGCACACATTGTCACAACAAGAAGCTACAAATGTGAAGTCATCTATATTGTTGCCCTAGATCACACATTTTGAGACAAATTATGAAGTACAAGGTCCAAAGTGCATGTTACCACATGTTAGGGCTGAATCAAGGGCTTGCTCTCTATTATATATTTTGTTGCATCTCATCATAGGATTGTGGAACTACAAGGGCTTGATCCTTTTTAGAGTAATGGTATGTAGTGCAATGCTCATCACAGTAGCGAGAGTGTGGTGAGGTAGTCCTACTCCAATTATGTTAAACCCTTTTTCAGGTCAAAGGCACAAGAGTTTAAGGTTTGGGAGAAGACGCCATATCAATTTCGGACACAATCATCACAAGGTTCTGAATTCATAAAGTGGGCATACAAACACGAGCGAACAAGCAAAGAAAGAGCGACGAGTACAAAACCAAGAGGGTGTGTTCGTATCCCTTAGGATAGATTCGGTAATGGGTCAACCCAAGCATCTACGAGCCCGTCTAGAGCAAAGACTAGACTTCCATTTTAAAGCATCTTGACAACACTTTGGTCCACCGCTGCACACAATTTGAGCAATATGTCACATCTTCTAAACATGTATTATGGTTCCTCTCTCTAACCCTAATTACACTTTGTCAAATTCTAGTTTGCGCTATGTTCAATATTCAAGATTTCCAATAATTTAGGACTTCTTATGACTGCCCTCTATTAGTTTTGAACTATTCATCTCTCGAATATGAAAGATTAGGCATAAAACCCTAATTTAGTATTATATTAGAATTAAATTTTGGCAAAGCAATTACAAAGCTCCCTAACATACATAAACCTTCCAAGAGATGAAATTAAAAGAAGATCAATAGAATCCATCAAGCACTTGAAATATCTCAAAGAGGAAGATACCTATGGACTCTTTTATAAGACCGATTAATGCAAAAGGAGTTACAAAGAACCCTCAACATGAATTAACCTTCTTCCAAGCTAGAACATGATAAATAAGATAAATAAAATCCATGTACACATTACAACAACCCTTAAATGGAGCTCTTGAGTGGAAAAGACCATGAGCTCTTTAAACAAAGTGAAGAATTTTGAAGGACTTACAAAGTAACTACAATCATAAACATGGCCAACCTTAAAGTGCATGCCTAGTGTCCCTAGTTCCTATATAGTAAGGGGAGAGTGGGTGCAAAGTGGCAAAGGATTACATTCCATATGTCTTGATAAATAAGATAAATAAAATCCATGTAGACACATTACAACAACCCTTAAATGGAGCCTTGACTGAAAAGACCTGTGAGCTCTTTTTAAACAAAGTGAAGAATTTTGAAGGACTTACAAAGTAACTACAATCATAAACATGGCCAACCTTAAAGTGCATGCCTAGTTTCCTAGTTCCTATATAGTAAGGGGAAAGTGGGTGCAAAGTGGCAAAGGATTACATTTCATATGTAACTCCAATATTCCTCATTATGTGTAATCTTCCTAATGATACAAAATAGGTGTAGGAGAAAGTATTACACTATACCTTTTATGTTCCCTCCCTAAAGGAATTCTCAAAATTATATTTCTAAACACTAACTTAGAATATCTGAAATACCTAAACAAAGGTTAAAACTTAAACTCCAACCATGTCTATAATTGAGTTCTCAACCAATAGTCTCACGAGGGGTGGTGGTCATTATGGTCTTTGTCCGATGCTACATGGATGGTGGCATGATTGATGAACCAATAGTCATATAGATGGACGTATGATTGACATAAGCCTATACCCAACAAAATGCTTGCTTGATTGAATAAGATATGGCCAAAAATTTCAAGCTATATGGTGGTTGTTATGGATATTTGGCCAAAAACCCATGGATGGGAGCACGATTGATAGGCCAACAATCCCAATTTATGGTAGAAAAAATAGGTTTTTCAATGGAGGCATGCTTGATAAAATCCTATAGTCTTGTGGATGGTGGCATGATTGATGATCCATCAATCTTGTGAATCAAACATGTTTGAGATAAGCCTACTATCATATTGAAGGAGACATGCTTAAGGTAAGCCTACAGTCATGTGGATGATGACATAAATGAATTGAGATATAACCAACATGCATGAGAGGGATGGTAGTGAAGATTTAATGAAATATTAGCTAACAATTGCATAGATGTCAACATGCATGATAGGCCTACAACCTTTCGTAAGATAGCAATGATGATTATGACATGTAGTTAATCGTCCAATGAGCATATACCAAGGTAAAGCCAACAATCTTGTGATGTATGTTGGCAAGATGGGCTAAAAGCCTCAGAACAGATGGTAGCGAAACTTAGTATTGGGAGTAAAATAAGATGAAATGATACAATGAGTACATACTTGAATTATATTTATTGTTATTATTTTAATGGTTAGGTGATGGAGATAATCATAAAGTTAAATAGTTCCTAAATATTGATACCTCATTGTGTTGAATGTCAAGTGACGCCTCTCAGCAAGACACGGTTTGAAGGTCAGTACTCATACCAAACCAATCATGTTTGGTTACGGAATTGTGTGGAATGCATGTAGGAACTTTGTTTATAGCTGTGTATTTCATTGTTAGGGGAAAGTATTGGAGCAACAGTTCGCAACAATATACCATGGGTTCCCTCTTGTATCCTATAACTTACTACTTGCATGGTGTCATTATGGATTTTTTAAAAGGCTTTCTGTGTAATATTTAAACTCGTGTTCAATATTGTTTATCATAAATTTTCAAGTTGCAGCGTTGGTACTATCATCTCAATGTTAATGTATAGCTGGTACATGGAGAATGTACAAGCTATTTTCCTTGCAAGCCAAGACCTAATATATGTTTTTTGGTAGACAAGTTTTTTTAAAACTCACTTCAGAGATTTTTAAGAATTTAAATGTTTAAATTATGGTACATACGTAATCGTTGTAGTAGAACTAGCAATTGCACATGAGTTGCAATTTACGCCGGAGTGTATAACAATTTTTAGTTTGTTGGAGTTGTAATTTGCGATGAAATGTATGTTATCTTAAATTGTTTGATGTTTGTGTGATGGGAAGGAGAGAACAATGTAGTGAGTTGACTGCCTATTATGCCTTGACATATGTCCATACGTTGTTGCAAAGTTCTTATTTCCACGAGTATGTGCACAAAGTGATCTGATCATGTTGAATATCCATTTGTTTCATTTGATAGAACAATCACAATGGCTCTTGAAGATGACCGTGTTTTCTAGTAAGTTGTAATTATGATATTTACCAAAAATATATCACATTTCGTCATTTAATCGAACACTTGGCTTTTATCTACTAAATCTCCCATTTTGGCATTTAAATGTTCCCCTTATGCTCAATTCTTGAATTGGAATTGGAAACTAATTCACTAAGGATTTCAAAATTCAACAATTCAATATTGGGAAAATGGGAATTGAAATTGAAGTCCTCACTTTATATTGTTGTTTCCATTGATGTTGGCATGTTAGGTGAAGGGATCAATAATGGCCGAGAGATGGCATCCTGCCCAATAGGTTTGATTTTATATAATTTGCATATTACCCTAGTGTCTATACTACAAGTAAATACCCCATGGTACAAGCTCACTTTTTAACACAACCTTGCCTCTTGCATAAGCTGATTTAGTCACACAATTCTATGGAAATGTTGTTCCCTGTATATAGTATTTGTTATTGGCTAACAACCTCTCAAATAAAAATAAATAACATGTGCTGCTGAGAAGAAAAAGCCTTCCAATTTATAAAATTGAGCGAAGCTGAAATATTTCAACAATCCAGACCAAATCAAAAAGGCCTTAGGCGGCTGAAATATTACAAATAATCCAGGCCAAATTTGAAACACCTGAGAATATTCCACATCTTACAAAGTACCATTATTTTCCCACAACCTCACTGTCTCTGCTGCTAAAAGTCCCTGAAAATGAAGAAATCATTTTTGTTAGATTTCAGCTAATAAAAACTCCAAGCCAAATACAGAGAGAAATCCATACTTTTCTTCTCTGGTCTTGCTACATAGTTCCTTTGAATGTGTTTTCTACCAGATCCGCACTATCTCCTTCAAGGTTGGTGCTTTAGAAGGAATTCAACTTTCTCCTTCTTTCTCTGTTTTTTTGTTGCAACAAGTGTCAAGTCTTTTCACATGGGCAGCCTTGAAATTTTGATTATAAAAACTACGAAACAAGCCTCTCTTCAGCAAGGTCTCACCCTCAACCACATTTTCCCCATCTACCTCTACTCCTAATCACAAACCCACTGTCTGTTTTGATTCTCCCACTCATAAACAAGTTCAGATCTCTCCTTCTGCAGTCAATCATAGAGAAACAACACAAACCCATGCCCTGCAAGGCCTGCTGCAAATATCCAATGTCTGCATTGCCAACCCAAAAGAAGCATGGAGAAAAAAACTTCATTGAATCAAAAGGGCTTAGATTTCAGCTAATAAAAAGGCCCAAAACGGGAAGAATCAGCCTCTTTCTCTAGAATTCCACAATGCCACAAATAGGAGTCCAATTTTTCCTGCATACTCTTATAATAATTGGGCCTTTCATAGACATCTTTCCCGCTTGATGCCACCCTAGTGCCCAAGATGATATCTTTCCTTCACTGGAGTTTGACTGTGCATATCTGCAAGACTACAACTACAGAAGGAAATGATTTCTCTTATTACAAAGTCAAGAATGGCCAATCGGATTGAAGATCATATACAGTCCAAAAATCCATCTGAAATTATGGAAACCCCTAGATCCTTCCATGAATCTCTAATTCTCTACAAAGAAATTTGAATGTGCTCCACTTACTTCGCTAAAAGTGTGGTTCGAACCTTTTTAACATGGGTCTTTGTACCCTTGTGGAGCTTCATTGGCAACCTTCAACAAATGTTGCCAATATGGAGACCCAATACATTGAAAAGCAACCCACATGCATAAATGCATCAAGCAACCAACTCATCAACAATGTCCCTCTTATCATTATCGAATGCTTTTTCCACCGTGTTGGCTCCCAATCTAACACCCCGGGGAGAAGACCGAAACAGTGAGGGGGCGAGGGAAGAGGCGAGGGAAGACCCGCCCGGTTTTGTCGTGTTGCAACCGGGACGGAGGGGTCTTCCCCTGCTCACCCAACCAAGCCTTCTTGGGAGTGACAAGGAGGCATGTGACAGAGGGTGTGGCTGTCCACCTAGCTACTTTTGGCTCTGCCTAAGCCAAGGTGAGAGAACCCGAGGTGCAGCCTAAGAGAAGAAGAGGTCGAGGATGATCCCCGAAACCTCCGAACTCAGTCAGGGAGGTCAATCGGAGGCGAAATGCAGCCACCAAATGCAATGTTCACTCAAAAGAGCGATCACAAAACAATGCAAACACTTGGGAACTCCAACACAAGATGTTAAAGACAGATCTTAAGTGGTCTCAAACATCACCTCCGGAGAAATGTTATATGTATCCTTGTGTGTTGATGTTGGGACCCTTTAACACTGAATAACAAGGCGGACACTTAAAGTATGCACATTTTGTGTGTGCCTCACCAATGATCTCTCATGCAGATATACTATGAAGATGAAATTTGCAGGACATATCGGGTATACAAGGCAATTGTTGAGAGATATAATGTGGGGATGGGTCAGTAAAGGATAAAAGGATGCAAGGGGATCACAAAATGTGTCGACCACTACATCATGACACCTTTGTCATCTCCTGATATGGCAATAAGGTAAATATAGCTTTTCCCAGAGTCATTTGTCACAAGGAACCTCCAAGCAAGACAAACAACACATCGACCCCCGGTGATCCAAATCGTGCCCTTGAGACTAGAACCCCATGCATGAAGTTAAGTTAGATGTTCTAGAAACCAGGGACCCAGAAAACAAAAACATTCACCCAATCGTGATTAATCGCCAGGAATTTTACAGTTCGAAGACGATGCTCGTTAGAACCACTAAGAGACATCTTTCTCTTCACAATCCAAACCACAAAATCACCAACTGGGTGTTAGCATGTAAGTTCTTAATCATTATACATCATGTGAATTCCAAATTAGTTAATGAGAAAGTATGACAAAAATAATTGTGGAAAGTTTTTCAACATATCCATTAATAAGGAAAGACAAGGGATACATATACAGATGCTCTCAAAGCCTGCTAATGGTTATATAGCTGCAACCATCTTAGCATGAATCACAAACAAATGAATAGTCTAACAAAGCTTACACAAAAATGCGAATTCATAAGCACCAATCCAATCCCCGCAGCACCTCAAGAGTTCTCCTCTTAAAAAAAAAAAACCATCTCCCTTTCATCCTAAACCCCAGATCTCCTTATACAAAGTGTTATCCACACAGGATTTTAGTGAATATTCCACCAGATTCTTAACTCATTCACGCTTGGGCCATCATTTGGAACTTCCAAGGAATAATAGGGAATATTCCTCCTTGATGACCTTCAATTTTGTCTCATCATGTCCTGTCACCATCGTGCCAACACGATCAAAGGAAATTTATTACACATAGCACTTTTGATGATTTGATTTTTATTTGATAACATATTGTGATGGGGTAAATAAAGGCATTTAATAGATTAGACCTTTATTTAAATACGTTAACACTTAATCGCCACCTGGGGATATGCTTTTTCGTGAGTGATTTGCATTGATGTGTGCCAACTCATGCCAACTGATTCGGGTTGGATATGCAAATTAATTTCGATTCAATGGTTCACACACATCACTCCAGAGAATTCCTCCTATTTAAACTCGACTTGTTAGTCCTTCGGGTCACAAACCATTAACCAAATTTCACAGAGCTCTTCCAATTCATCCTGTGCATTTTATTCCTACCATGGCGTCACCGGTTTTGGGAGCAAACCTTTCAAGTCTAGTACTTGAGAACTTGGAAGAGTTCTTCCAATTGACTGGACCCAACGAAGCCTTTATTAGGCTAGTATTTGACATCCCAAACATCCAAGCCAATCCTCCCGAAGGCTCATCCCAGAACACACTAATTATATCATTTCTGAATAGACCGGCGAAATGTGTGCCTCCTTCCCTATCTTCCAAACTCGCATTTCCATCTCCGTCTCCTCCAACACCACCTAATGCAAAACAGTGAAGCAACTATGGTCCCATCATCATCCCAAGCTCCATGATGGGAAAATGCACATAGCAAAGCCTACTACACTTTCTTCCTTCTCGAAACGGAGCTTCCCCACCATACCATAACAGATACATCACAAGGGGAAAACCGCCCCTTAGTTGGCGAATGGACAAGGCAGAAGAACGACTCTCGCACTAGACGCCGTCGTGGCTGAATTTAAACTAACAGGAATGACAATGGGGCTCCTCCCTGAAGAAACAAAAGAGTGTCCCGAATGACTTAACCGGCAAAGTCGCACGGCCCCCGTAGGTCGGTCATCAATAGTCGAGGTTCTAAGGCTTACTTGAAAGGGGGCCTTAATCTTCGCGAGTGGGTAATCTCACTCGAGAAGAAAATGGAGCTCACCAAATTCTCAACGGGTCGTGGGTGGGAATTCAAGAACGATGGCCAAGGACATGTCGAGGGGCTTCGCCAACGACATTCAATTCGTGTTAAGTGCTTCCGCTCACAAAGAGTTCGACATCGCAAGGACAAGCTTCTAGCACGCCTTCCACTGCTCCCACGAGAGATCATCAATATAGACAATTAACTTTTTATTCCACATATAAACTTCGTTTCTTTTTGTATATATGCTATCAAGGGCAGGGGCCCCTTAATAGAACCCCATTTTGTTCGTAGAATCGTTGTTTCAATTCGTTCATTCTGCTTTCGATTGTATGAAGTATTCTCTTTTGATTTAGCATTCTTCAAAGTAGTAATTTACTTCAAACTTACACACATTTTATCATAAAATGAACTTACGCAATCAACCTCTCAAACAATACCTCTCATTGCATTCATCATTAATATTTTTGAATCAATTTGCAAGAAGAGTTCACCACTGACTGCTCAACTAATTTCGGGCCTTGCCACGGAACATAAGGCATTTCCTTGCAACTGCAATATGCACCGGGAACACACGAAAAGATCTCAACTACTAACCAGCGACAAGACCAGAAACCGAGTCCGCAATAAAATTCCCATTTAGCACATAAAGACACAGGGCAAAACAAAATGTAATGTTAATTTCAGTCCCAAAAAAATTGTCACGCCCAGTTGACCCGATGCATCTTTCCGGGCTTTGGAATCAAACCAACACCTTGAATATATATCGAGGTGCACAAAAAAACTTGACTTCACCACCCCTTCTCCCGACCGCCCGCCTCATGTTTTTCCTTAAGCAACCAAGCCGCGGGGTCGGAAACTCAACTCGCAACGTGCATCTTGCAATTTTCTCACGGCCTCTAGAGATTCTCAAGTATTTCCCTTTCACGGCCTCCGGGAGGAAACGCATACTTGCACAAAACACGTCTGTCCCGCAAAGACAACCAAATGTCCCAAAGAACACATGAAGACATTGGCCACCACTCACTTCAAATTTTTAAAACAATAATATTCTAGGCAGGGATACAAACAAATAGGCCACTAACTCACATATGGGAAAAAGGATTGCATGAAGTTTGAAAACACAAAAACTGAAAAGGGAACCAATTTAAAAACGGGATCAAAACCAGTTCCACGGTGCCTAAATGTGGCATGACAATTATGCTGAAAGATCCCCTAATGGGACTATTCCACCTCAAGTTGGATTATCAGTCAAACCCAAAGCAAAATACAGATTCCACACGATGAGAGCAATTAAATAAAGGGCAGATCAGAATTATTTATGAGATTTGCGACTTGGGTTATGAGATAAACCCATAGAAATCAGACCTTTAAACTTTCACTTCTTCATTCAAGACTGAAGTACAGACTTTTCAAGCTCAACTCCACAGAAATATATAGATTAAAGTGCCAAATAGATCTGAAATTATTTACAGAAATCTGCAGAGGTATTTTTAACCATTTCTGGACTGTAAAAGGCTGATTTTAATAATAAAATACTCTGCAAAATACAGTCAGAAATAATAGTTGTAATAGAGGATTTTTGGACCTCTGAAACACACCTTAAATGTATATGAGGGTAGCTCAAATCCAGCTCCAACAGCAGTTGATGAAAACTGATTTCATGCCCCTCCAATGTGCCCAGAATCTGCCCAAACTGGGTCGCTCCAGCTAGTGCAAAAAGATGGTTCAACAACCTGATTGTCCTTGAAATTCCAATACAAAATATGAGTGTAATAGAGAGTTTTCGTTCCCTTTACACTATTCTCCTTGAGGGTTTTCGTCCTCAGAAGTTGCAGCAACAAGTGCTTCAGCTTACAAGCCAATATCAAAATATGGAGTGAATATAGAATGCCCTTCTAAGTCGACCTCTCCCTTTTTAAATGAAAAATGACCCAAAGGCCACCCTTTCTCTATCCAATCAGCCAGTTATTATTTCTAAGCAAGTTTTCCCTCCTAGGCCTAGTCGCATTTTTGCCTAGGGAGATACAAAAATAGTATGGGCCTATTTTAATTTCTAAATAACCATTATCCATCTCCTAGGCCATTCGCCATTCTTTCTAGGGAGGATACAAAATAAAATTAGACCCATATTTGTCCCTATGCACTTTTCCTAGAGATTACAACTTTAATTTATAAGTGCATCCTTTCATTAAGCCAAATAAATAATTATAAGTGCTTTAATATTTTCTTTTATTTTCTTTTAGGCACTTATAAAAATTTATTGTGACTTAAGTCACCCTTGCACACACCCTTTGGCCGTTGGGTAGACAAAATGGGCCAAAGGTCTTTGATGCTATTAGTCGAGAAAGAAGGACATTAAATATGGGCATCAACACAATGCCCCTTTTGGGTTTTCGTGAGGCCTCTTCATCTAAAGGGGTGTCAAGTGGGCGAACATGAGTTTGACTTTTAGTTTGGATGAAAGAATGAGCAAGGGGTGGTCTTGTTGAAGGCCTTCGTTGCAATGAAATTGATCTAGACCTATTACTTTCAACTTGTCTATCAGCCTCCTCTTGCTCTCTCAGGCACTCCGCCATTTTCTCTTTGACAACTGGGGCACTTCTTTATCCCCATTCCTCCGAGCCCTTCTTTGCAATAGAATTGTTCTAAACCTATTTCTTTCAACTTGTTTATCAACATCATCTTCCTCTCGAGGTACTCGGACATTTTCTCTTTTGATAGTTTACGGCACTTCTTTATCACCACTCCTCCAAACCCAATCAAATGCATTTTCAATCGACTCAATGAGGATTTGTATTGAGCATGAAAACCACAAAGATATCAAAATACAACCCCCACCACCAACACGGTTTTCTACCACTGTCACATGTCTCCAAAGAGGAACACCCGTATCATATTTCATAGTAACCAATGTGTTTTCAGAAGCTTCTTGGCCTTCTTACACTCCCTCTAAAGCAAAATTTGATGTCCTCCTAATTTGTTTTTTATCACCATGATCACCATAAAGGCACGAGGTGAGAGCATACTAGAGTTAGGATGTTTAAAAAATATTTTGCCTTTACATAAATGATAAAATGACAATATTTGCTAATTATTAATTTTGTAACCCATAACTTGATGCCATCCTAATATGTTTTTGATCACCAAGATCACCATTAAGGTGTGAGGTGAGAGCATACACCAAGTTAGGATGTTAAAAAAATGACAAAAAGGTTACAAGAAGAGTCTAGAATGTTTAAAATTACACATCATTCATCATTTTAAAATTTTAAAAATGAGTAAAACTTATTTGTAATTTTTAAACATAATGATAAATATTAAAAATTTAAAATCTAAGATTCTAAAATAAAGATCATGATCATGAATGATGTGTATTCACACATCATTCATGATCATGATTACATGTAATGATGTAACATAAATAATAATATTAAAATATAAAACGTAAAATAATTAAAATTAAAATGTTAAATTACATAAATAATACATATAAACACCAAGTCACCAAGTAACAAACAATGGTTGCCTCCAAACATAGATCCTCCTTGCAATGAAACTCAAACAATGGTTGCCTCTAAACGTGATGTCTCCTCCTTTGAATGATCAATGAAACAATAACTACTTACAAACAATGTCCGCCTCTAAACAAACTTGACCTCTTTGCAAGCAATGGCAACCTCCAATCTCGTCCTCCTTGCAATGGCTACTTCCTCTTTGGCTCTTTGCTCTTACACTTGCAAAACCAACAATAAATTGTTTGTGTTTTGGTAATACTTGAGTGCCTTTTTATAGATTTTAGAGGAGTTTAGGGTTTATTTTTTATTCATTTATGAGTTTAGGGTTTGTTTTTTTATGCATTGACCAAGTAAAAACGTTTTTAAGCAAGAGCAAAGTGCAAAACGTGCGGGTATGTCTCGGGTATGTCACGGACGTGCTTGACGCACTTGGGGCGTATATGTACCATACGTGTGTCACGATGTACATGGACGCACTTGGGACGTATATGTACTATACTCGAGATGGATTTGTATCGTACCGAGACAGATCCGTCCGAGTACATGTCATGGAGGGTTCGAGGGGGTGGACGTAGCCATGCTTCAAAGCTATTACTATTTTCAATTTCCATATCCAATCACATCTTCATACTCCATCCATTTTATTGATATGGCGGCCATTCCACATGTAAAGGGTCGACTTTACATAAGCTCAAAGGGCTTCATTTTGTCCTTCAAAAATGAAATGCTATTGATTACCAATGACCTTAAGTTACTTAGAGTCCATGGAAACCCCTTTATCAAATTGTGTTCCAAACACTCAATCTCATTCTTTGAAAAATCGCATTTAGATAGTTTAGTATATAGTTTGTGATCTCTAAGGAGTTCTAGTACTATTTCTAGATGTTGTTTACTAATGATCTCAATCTCAAGTACAATGAAGCTTCATCTATATCCTTTGTGATTATAAAGTAATATTGAACTTTACCTAATGATTCTATGGCTTCTCATTTGCATATACTCTTTTCCTATTACTATAGAAATACCTAGTACAAATACACAGGTTTGCGGCCATTACAACTTGCTCATCTGACCAACTAGTTTCTCAGACAATTTGCAGTCTCAAGTATGGCATGATTGATGATTTCAAATTGAAATTGTTTCAGTTTCTAGTATTGACCGTCAAAAAAATTTGGTCAGCCCCTACACGTTTATGTTCATCTCATCAAAAATATTACATTGACTTAGTGTTGTGTAATCTAAATGCGGTCTACCTCCCCATTAAAACAAATGTTTTTCAAAAGGCCCTGCCAGTGGCTTGAGATTCTAAAACATTATTGTAAATGGTTGTAATCTCAAGTCCCGATGATCTATTTTGATCATCTGCGGACATGAATATAATATAAGTTCTTTCTTTGTTGCCTGCAGTTTTATCCAGATACATGTTATTGTTTATGTCTTCACTTCTGCCCTCAAATTTTGATGAGCAACCCAGTTTTTCTGAAAAGAAATTTCTTTCCCAGACATGCCACACTCTGAGATGAGTATTTGGTTGCTATAGCTTTTTCCTCTGTGATTGAGCACTTTCATTGATGAGGTCCAAAAGAAGAAAATACCATTTTTTGAGCCATTTAACAAACAAAATCTATATCATCTCTCTAGTGATAAAACTATTCTGAAATTCAATGTATATATTAATGATATTGAAGCTTCCAAGTATTCTTTTAAAAGTGAGGAGCAGACGGAAAAGATTTAAGAAAATCAATAGTGGGATTCTGAAAACAGGAACAAACATAGAAAAAGGTGCAAATGGAAACTTCTATCATTACAAATTGTCATGTGGACTAATACTGTCCGGTAAAAGTCGAAATATGTTAAAAGCGTATATATACTTTTGTTAAATGCAAATCTCACCTCAGCTGCTGAGAAGAAACGGTCACGATCAGTGTGATATTTTACCAGTTCCAAAGGTTGACCAGTAAATTGAGCATACATTTTGTCAATTTTCTGCATTTAACAAAGTTGGCAGGAGTTGAGAAAAATGGAAAGCAGAAACAACTCAGGTTTTGGAAAAAGACAACAATTATCTATACTCGCAGCTTTAGAGTAATGTGTGAACAGACAAACCTCAGTAAGACTATGAAATGGAAGTAGTAAAAACACCAAATCACTTCGCAAAATGGCCGCCTGAACTTAAAAGGCAAACCAGAATATACTACCTATATGTCCAATGAAACATCTAAAACGGATATGTCACAATGCAAGCCTTTTCCAACTTTTGTCTAACATTCAGCCTGCATAAGGTTCCACAAAAATTTAAACAGTAAATTCTTTAAATTTTTACTAGTTGAAACCAAGTGGGCTAAGGGATATGGATAAGAATATGGTCAACATGATGTTCCAAGAAGTACAAGTCCAGAAAAGTAAATTTGTATTTCTATAGATGTTTGTTTGCCTTTTTAGCCAATATAAAATAAAAAAGAAAAAGAAAAAAATAAGATTCAAACTGCATAACATAGAGGCGTACAACTTTTCCCTTTCTTTTATGCCCTATGCATTTAGATATGTCCATGCTTGTTTAGTCACTCTTCAATCTACGATTGTGATCCTTGAAGTCAAGTCTAAATTTTATATGGGTTTTATTCTCTAATTGGAGGGATATTGTAGTATCCGAAATTTGGTTTTGTGGCACTCGACAATATAACTTTGGCATTTATCCTAACATTATCCCATTTACCTATTTATCGACTAAACTTAATGCTTCTTGCACAGCTTATTCTTCAACTTAGCACTTCATAAACCAATGTGCATTATACAGAACACATCTTCAAACTTTATACAAACCATCTGTCTCGGATCTGGTTCTAGTTTAAGACTGGACAGGTTCATGGTCTCAGGATAGGTTTAGCTGACAAATATCTCCCATGGCCATTGAACCTTTCCCTTGTACTTGTAACGGTCATCTTTTCAAATGCACAAGTTACCTTGGTCGGCTTAGGGTCAATTGAGCAGAATTCATTCGAGTCAATCATCTATATAAACATATGCACCCTTACTCATTTGCATATCAAAGGCGCACTCTAAGTTCATTGAGCACATTCATTGAAGCAACTCTATCTCAGAGCACGCCACACCAAAGCTACTCAAATATGAATACATCTCCATTGCTTCCCTAGATCACACGTTTATGCATTACAATCAAGCCAAGCGACAATTGCCAAGTGTTGAGGGTCGAATCAAGGGCTCCCTCTTGTTAATGTTTTATAACCTCCACATCATCATAGGATTTGAAGAACTATGTGTGGCTTGATCTTTCTCTAAAGTATTGGTATGAGGTGCAACAGTCATTGCATCAATGGGGGTGTGATGAGATCAGTCCAACTCAATCATACTAACCCCTTTTTAGGTCAAGAGGACAAAACATATAAGTACAAAAATATCATTGCAAAGATCCTAATATAGGAAACAGGTCCAAAGAAAGAGAGGAAGCAGATATTAGAGTCAAATTGCAGTTCGAAACCCTAGAGGACATATTCGTTGATCCTAGGATATATTCGGTCACAAAATACTCCCTTATCGAACGAACCTATCCTGCACACAATTTCAAATTCCTAGATTTTTCAAACAGGTTGTGACAATATACACAACCTTCTTGATGTAGGAGCATCACGGTTCACTTGCAATCCCGCATCAACCAAAAATACTCGAGTTACCACCCTATGAAGCATGTTGTGCATGTCATGAGTCCTTATCCATGCCACGCAAACTTTACTCAATGCCGCGATAGCCTAACTTGTCACACAAAACTACTATACCATGAAGGCTTATCAATTTCATGGAGTCTTATTGATGCCACACAAAGCTACTAAGCACCGCAATTGTTTAGCAATGCCGTAAAAAACCACAAAACCTTTTCCAAAGCCATGCAATGCTACTTCATATTGCACAAGCCACGAAGCATTACCGTGCCACGTATTTCTATGAGCCCATACTTAACCCTACATGATGACGCTAACAAAGCTCTATGTCATGAAACTATTCCAAACTCTTGCACAATTGTGACAGCCTTGCACTAACTTTGTTCTTGCGCACAAAAACCGCGAAACCTTGTCGATGCCGTAAAGCCTTCTATGTTGTTGCACACCTGTAGGACCACCCGTTGATGCCACCATGATGAGATTTTGCATTTGGCGTAAATCTCCAATCAACTTTGATACAATTAGGGAAAATCAAGTGGGCCTTGATCCGTTTTCTTCGCCTAAGGAAAAATCGAACAACTTGGTAAAGATTGATCCAATGGAGATGATTTTGTAGGAATCTACCACTAAACCGATTAGGCAGAGCAATGGTGATCTGGAGCATCTTGAGGAATCTTTCAAGAGTATCTTTACTTACAAAGGTATGTTTGTTCTCCCACATGAGTTGTGACAAATTCTATTTACTGAGATGGAGCAATGAACGTGTAAGGCACCATCCAAGAAAAGGAATCTATTAAACAAGGCATCTACTTGAGAAGTTGCCAAATCGAGCCAAGGCCGGTTCTCTCTTTGAAGCCGCAAAGTTTGCAAGCTTAGCTAAGATACGTCATAGGATTGAATTTCTTATAGAATTCTTGCAAAGTCATGTCATAAGGCTGTCATTGAGTGTGGAGCCATTGTACCCAAGTCAATAATCTTTACTCATACTAATGGAAGAAGCTTTCATCGTTTCTTGTCAAAGTTATACCTAAGATCTTGCTTTAGTGAGATCTAACTTTGAAACTGTGGGTAGCATGGTCTAAGGCATTCCCTCACGGGCAATTCTAAATGCAACTACATCAATCTACATCAATCTAGTATCAAAGCAAAGGATTTCCAAGCCCTGTTGAGGAATTTGAAGCATGCAATTACGTCAATCTAGGGTCAAGAAATTTTAAGTCACGTTGTAGAGTCTGTTATGTTTGTGTGTAACAACATCGATCTAGTGAGTGATCTTTAGTCTCGTTGCTTTTCATACATTTGTGTAGGTAGAAAGTAGTTGTAAGCATCTTTCAGCATTTGTGTTGTTGTGTAGGTGTAGGGTCCAATATATTGAGTTATTATGAGTGATTATGAGGATGATTGTGATGGCACATAGAATGGCAGCCAAAGCAGCTAGTGTGTTAATACTTGCAAATTTGGTAAAGCTGATGAGTACAAGCCCATTTGGAGGCTATAGAAATTGTGCAACATAAAGAAGTAACAATAGATGATGACATGAATAATGATGAGCATGCAAATAGAGCACACAGGGACCAAGATGTTGAAGCAAAGCATGTTGATACATAGGAGGATAGATTCTTGCACGCGATCGTGAGAATTGGCAATAAGCCAAGGGTGGACGCTCTAAGTTATAAGGGGGCTTAGATCAAGAAGAATTTGTCAACTAGATCGCAAAAAATGCACAAGTACTTTGAGTACGAAGGCATAGAAGATCCCAAGAAGATAAGATTTAACTATATTAAGTTGAAAAGTCATGCATCTTTATGGTGGGAACACATGTAGACTCAAAGAGTACGCAAAGACAGAGAAAAGATCGAGAGTTGGGATAGATTCATGATGAAATCAAAAGCTAAGTTCATGCTTGTGGATTACCAGTCATATTTGTTCAAGCAATGGCAGAATTTGCGACAAAAGGAATTGAGTGTGATGAAAAACATGGAAGAGTTCTATAGACTCATTATTAGAGCAGGTCATGTGGAGGACGATGTAGAAAAGATCTCAAGGTATGTTAATGGATTATGCATTTCCATTCAAGATGAGTTTAGTACAATTAGATTGAGATCTATGGATGAGGCCTATCAATTTGCATTGAAAGCAAAATAGTAGTCGCACAAACAAGGGAGTGCGTGAGGGAAGGGTAAGTTCCGTGCGAGAGGTGGAAGTTTGCTTGTGATGATTCACAAATTCATGTGCACAAAGGTGAAGCGAGCTGCGTGCATGAGAAAAGTCAAGCACAAAGGCAACGCGAAGAGGCGAGGGATTTGTGAGACATGTTTTTGTGGAGAAGTTGGACATTGTGAATACAAATGTCCACAAGCCATGCAAAATAGTGGCAATAGGAGAAATGATGCTAGTAACCATGTTGCACAACATGCGGATGCGGAGAGTAATACATCAAATGGTAGCACAAAAGGAGCATACACTCCCGAAAAGAAAGAATTTGTTTAGAATTGTATGTAAATCAGGAGTTAAGTGTTACAAATTTATTATTGATAGTCATAGCATAGACAATCTTGTTTCTAACGAGATGGTTGAGAAGCTTGGTTTGAAGAGAATTGTGCATTTGAATTTATATGTGTCGTGGTTGTTGAACGGGCATCAATTGCTTATGAATGAGCAATGTAATGTGCGCATCAAGACTGGAGCACATGAGGATGAAATACTATGCAATGTTATGGCCATGGACGTATGCCATGCGTTACTTGGTTGACCTTGGCGATATGACATGAAAGCGATACATGACAGCTTGTGCAAATATTTATACTTGTGAAGGACGAACAGAAGTAAACTTTGTATCCTTTGAAGGATGCAAGTGAAGAGGTGGAGAAGAGTCCATAGATATTGTTGACTTCAAAGAAGGATTTCTTGAATGAGGTCAAATGGTGTAGCAAATGTTTAACATTCATTCCAAAGCTTGGGCAAAAGATAGGGAAAACACAACCGGGCAAAAGAACTTTCACGTTAAGTAAATGAGATGTTAGGTGAGTTCGCGAGATATCATGTCACAAGATATTCCAGGATGCTTTACCACCTACACATAGCATGTCATCAAGTGGATCTAATTCCGAGGTCCAGATTTAACACACAAGGCTGCATATAGGTTGACACTTAGAACAAGGAGATGAGAAAGCAAGTACAAGAATTGCTTGAAAAGGGGTTGATCAAAGATTCTTTTAGCCCGTGACGGTACCTACTGATGTGATTGCACCGAAAAAGGAGGTCGATGAAGGATGTGCACTAATTCCAAAGCCATTAACAAGATTATCAACAAGTACAAATTTCCATTGCCACACATGGATATGATTCAATGGACCGTTTGAGTACAAAAAGATATTTCACGAAAATTATTCTGAAAAATGGATACCAACGAGATCGGGATAAGAGATGGTGATGAGTGGAAGAAGCTGCTTTGAAAACGTTGTAAGAAATATTCTGAATGAGTGTTAGTACACACATTATATTATTGGATAGTTGTTTTAACAACTCTCATTGATAGTGTTTGTTAAGAGATTTGTGGGATTTGGCAATAAGGCTTGATTCCTTATAAAAAGATCTAAAACCTATATATATGTAATTTCTCGTAGAGAAATAGATGAAGTGTTGAGTGTAAGACTCTTACCAAATCAACATTTGGTATCGAGCAAGGTTGACAAAGGGGGAGAGCCAAAGAGAATCCTTTGTATTTGTAATGGAAAAATAAAACGATAGCCAAGGGGCAGTTCTATTGGAATTGTTGTTTGTTGAAACATTTTATGAAAGTATTTATCGAGAAATTTATTTTAGATTAGTTCGCCTTCTAGGAGTTTTTTGTTTAGATTTTTTTTTAGAATTTTGAGAGTGTTTTGTGAAAAGAGAAGAGTTCCAACATAGAGAGGTGATTTGGAGTAGAAACATTCATGGTTGTAGAAGAAGAGCAAAGTTGCACCAACAAGAAAGCCCTGCCAAGTGAAGGACGCTTTGTCTTTCCATAAAGGCAAACAAAGGAGCGCTCAACATGTCAATCAAGGAAGGTAATGTTGTTTTGAGATTTGCCTGTGTTTCACATTCGTTGCATGATCCAAGGACTATGTGACTCAATCTAATCGAGTCAATGTCTATATTTTGTCTCGCAATGTACTTTATTTTGCAGCCTCCCTAGCATCACCATCCATGCATTTTGGTGGGTCTATTGTCGATTCATTTCACATCTAGTGACTGCATATGTAATGTCCCCTTTTCCCAATCGAAGACCTTTGGCCAATTTTGTCAACCCAACAACCAAAGGAAAAATATAAGGGTTACTTAAGCCATGATAAATTAATATAAAGTGCTATAAAAAATAAAATAAAATTATTAGAGCACTTATAATTATTTATTTGGCTTAATTAAAAGATGCACTTATAAATTAAGTTGTAATATCTAGAAAAGTGCAAGGGGGGAGTCTAATATTAATTTTGTATCCTTCCTAGGGAGTTTGGCGACTTGCCTAGAGAAGGAATATTAGCCACTTGGGTAGTATAAGGCCCATGATAAATTTGTATCCTCCCTAGGAGGAAAATGCAACTTGGAGGGATGAGAGTTTTGGGACTTATGTTTAGAAATAATCACCAATTGTGATTGGTGATTATGGAGGTCCTTTTGGGTCAATTTTCCCTTTAAAAGGAAGGGTCGACTTAGAGGAGAGACATCTCATAATCATTTTATCAATTCTGAATTTTATCTTAAGCCTGGTGCTTTTGTATAAAAATATTCTAAGGACGAAAACCCTTAGTTTATACCTCTTGTGGACGAAAAATCCCAAGAGATTGAGAGGGGATTTCACTCAGAAATTTCCAGCGGTTTAATTCTGATTTTCCAATCAATTTCCAGCAGTGTTTTGGTGATCTTTTTGGTAGCATATTGCAGCAGTTGGATCAACCCAGTTTGGGGCTGTTTGGGCATGATTCTAGAGGTATTTACTTCTGAAAAATATTGCCAGATATCTCTGAATTTTTATAAATAAAGGAGCTGCAATTTCATAATTTTCTAAGCAAGTTTGGAGGGTTTTTCAGGCAGTTTGTAATCAGATTTAGATCTGAATTTTCTGAATTATCTGGCTGCAAATAAATCTGATTTTTATCATATTCTGGGTTCTAAAATTATTGGCAATCATTTGGGATAGATTTTATAATTTTTTGGTATCATTTGTATGGAGATCCATTAAAAACCCTAGTCACATTTGCTGTAATAAATTCAGTTTTGCCCTAGGTTGTTCGCTGAGGGTTTCAAAAACTGTTTTTTATCATTTGCCATACATTAAAAATCTGATTTAGGGTAAAAGATCATTTAGGGGATCTTTCAGCATATACCATTTTGATGTGCTATAACAAGCTCGAGTTGTGCCATGTATTTTGGTGTCGGTTTGAGACTACTTGTATGAGCTTGGCAACAGGTACAAAAAATGCATCATGCAGGTCTTTGGATTGCTATCCAAGAAGCATATTTTGCTCGATCCAAGTCAATGCTAAGTTTTTTAATATGTTGCTACAAATACTGTATTATCGGATCTTATGGATCAAAGAAGCGTTCAATGGCGAGGAAAATGATGCTTGACGATGGCAGGTCCAAACATGACTTCAACTTGTTTATGATTCGAGCAGTGGAGTTCAATCGGCCTGCACTGCAGCTGACTTCAGAGTCAAGATTGCAATTTGTGAGCTTCCATTCCAGCCAAGCAACACAGAAATCAGGAGTAGTAGATGTGATAGATCCACTATTGAAGGACATAACAGTGACGTTGATTTACAACATGTATGATTTGCTGCAGATGTCAATGTCAGTCAGTTGCTTCTTTTGGATGCCAAAGACCCATAAAAAGGCATTATGCTCTTCATCAATTATTCTGCTGGTGTTTGCTATGGCCATCTTTGATGCAATCCAATTCTGTAGGGAAAATGTTTCTTTTATTGGTTTAGGAAGTTGTGCATCGATTTGCATCCATATTCTTAGCAACAGGATCAAGAGGAAAGTGCCTTGCCAGGAAAAATATCCAGATTATGATGCATCAGCCAATGGGAGGAATAAGTGGGGAAATGTCTAATGTTGAGGTTAAAAAAAAGGCAATTAATTTTCACGTGACAAATGTGATCACATTATTATCAACCATCATATCTTGCCTTTCTCACCATATGTAATAATTTAGTTAGTTTAATTGTTGGTCAAAAAAGTTCATGGTATTAGAATTAAAATTTCTTTAATAGTATATTAGTTTATTGTTTTATATAGGTTAATTTGTCATTGTTAAATTTCTAAAATGTAGCTTTTGGCTATATTAGAAATTGATATCCCTAGAATTGTTCTCAAAGGCAAGCTAAAAGAAAAACCAAATGAAGCTAATGTAGTTATTGATGAAGATCCACTAAATGTAGAAAGCGGTGATGACTCAAGAAGAATGTGCATTTTAAGAAGCCAAAACTTTGAAGACAGAAGCGAACTAGTATAGATAAAGTTTAACATGGATGGCTGCCCAAATAGTTCGAAAGTTTGCAAATTTGGGTGTTGGGGAGGTGGAATCTCGGAACTCGGGAATTCAATTCGAGCTACACCTTTACAAAGGTTACAAGACAGCTTGATGGAGTTCTACTTGGTCCAAGAACTGTTTTCAAAGAGAAGCTCCTTTAGAATGTGTCGTTTTGATGTTTTGCTTTTCTTCTATCATTATGATTTGTTTTTTGTGAGCCATAAGTAGGTGTGTTAAAATAAAAGGCTTACCTCTTGTAATACTGTAGTATTAAAGTGTGGTATCTATCCCCATGTCCGCACTAGGGGAAGGAAAGTTAGAAATTCCTAAATGAGTTTTAGTGCATATATTATATTATTGGAGAGTTGTTTCTGACAACTCTCATCATTAGTGATTGTTGAGAGATTTGTGGGATTTGGTAAGAATGCTTTACTCCTTATAACAAGGAGATCTAAATCCTATATTCGTGTGTTTGTAGTTTCTCATAGCGAAATAGATGAAGTATTTTATGGGTGAAACTCTTCTAACCAAATCAACAAACACATGATGGATTGTATGAGTGGTTGGTCATGCCATTTGGGTTAACCAATGCACCGAGCACATTCATGTGCTTCATAAACAAAGTGTTGAATCCTTTTTAAGGTAAGTTTGTCATTGTGTATCTAGATGACATTCTGATTTTCAGCAAAATGCAAACAGAACTGGTCCATTTGTCAAAATTTGTTGGTGAATTTGAAGAAATGCAATTTTATGAGGGAATCGTTAGTGCGCTTGGGATTTGTGGTATTTCAAAAAGGATGGAAGATGTATCCTAAGAAGGTGTGAGCTATAGTTGGATGCCCATCACAACAATGCTATAGAGGCCTGAAGCTTCCATGCTTTGGCGAGCTTCTACAGTAGTTCATCGTAGGATTCAATGAGAATTGTGCATCGATGACGAGAGGTGATGCGTATATTTAAGAAAGAGTTTGCGTGGACTGCAGACATGGAATATGGCTTTCAAAAGTTAAAGATGGTCACAAAGCAGCCAATGTTACCCTTGCCTGATTTTAACGAGGTATTTCAGGTTGATTGTGATGTGACCGGAATATCCATTGGAGCTGTGATGAGTCAAGAAGAGAGGCCCACTGCAAATTTTAATGAGAAACTGAATCATGTGAGGAGAAGATATTCAATTTATGATCAAAATTTCTACGCCATAGTGCAATCTCTGAGGAAGTGGAGGCACTTGCTTGTCGCCCAAAAAGTTGTGTTGTACAGACCATGAAGCATTGCAATACATAAATAGGCAGGGAAATCTAAGGCACGTGAAATGGGTTCAATTCTTGCAAAGTTACTCATTTGTCTTGATGTACAGAAGTGGGAAGTCAAACAGAGTTGCAGATGCGTTGAATAGAAGATGCATCTTATTGAGTCAGATGCAAGTGGAAGTAGTAGGGTTCGAGGCTATGAAGGAATTCTACCTAGAAAAAGAAGATTTTGTTGCACAGAAACAGTGAGCTTCAATAACACACTTTGGTTAGACTACTACTTGCAGGAAGGGTTGTTCAAAGGCACACAGTTGTGCATGCAGCAAGGGTCAATAAGGGAGAGATTGATCCAAGAGAGACATTGCAAAGGATTAGCAGGTCACTTTGGAATGGATAAGACCTTGGTGCAGGTAAGTGAGAGATACTTTTGGCTACAGATGTGCGTAGATATGTGCAAAGATGTAGAGTATTCCAATTAAATTTGAGTGTAGATTTTGTTTTGAGTTTTCCTAGAACAAAGAGTCATGATTTTATCTTTGTTGTTAATAGATTCTCAAAAATGGCTCATTTTATTGCTTGCAAGAAGACCAATGATGTTATGCATATAGCTAACTTGTTTTTCAAAGAAGTTGTGAGATTGCATGGATTGCCCCGCAATAGTGTATCTAAACAAAAATACTAAGTTTGTGGGTCATTTTTGTGCACATTGTGGAAGAATTTGAACACAAAGTTGCAGTTTAGTTCTACATATCACCCACGAACAATTGTCCAAAAGGAAGTTGTCAACAAGAGCCTTGGCAAATTGTTGCGATGTTTGGTTGGAGAGAAGACAAGGACATAGGATTTAGTCCCTTGCACAGGCAGAGTTTGCTTATAACTCTGTGAATAACACTAGGAAGTCAACTTTCCAAATTGTGTATGGAACAAATCCAAAAGGGGTCTCGGAGTTGCAACACCTACCACAAGAGGAAGGACAAACACAAAAGCTTAATGCTTTGCAGAGTATATGAAAGAGGTGCGCGAGAAAATGTGCAAACAACTAGAGCATAGTAATGTGTAGTACAAACAGCGCGCAGACTTGAGGACGAGAGAACTAGACTTTGAGATTGGGGATATGGTTCTTGCACACCTGCGCAAAGAGTGATTCCCAAGAGGAACATATGACAAGCTCAAGTGGAAAAAGATTGGACCATGTAGAGTCTTGAAGAAGTTTGTGAAGAACGCATGAGATTGAGATGTTGGAGGGAATAAACATTTTGCCCATCTTCAATGTAGCTTGGAAAGAATGCATGAGATTAAGCTATTGGAGGGAATAAACATTTTTCCCATCTTCAATGTAGCGGATCTATACCCATATTTTGAGGCACACACTAGTGCTGAAGCAGGCCGCGTAGAAGTAGATTAGAGACATCAACTGCAAGAGCAAAAATGCAAAGAAATTAAACACATCTTGAATGAACTCGTAGTGAAGACAACACACAAAAAGGAGCGTAGAGAACATTTGGTAAAATGGAAAGGCAGAGAAGTCGAGGATGGGTCTTGGCTTAGTGAAGCAGAGGTTTCTAAACTTGGTCCCTCCATTGTAGACCTTACAAATCCCACTTGAGCAGGGGCTAAGATTTCTTCTTACCCAAGGTGTATGATGCAAGAGCATCTAGGTTTACTTGCAATATTGCATCAACCAAAAATATTTAGAGTTGGTTGATAAAGACTTATGTAGTCTTGCGCCACCCTAAAAACCATGTTGCATATATTACGAGTCCTTATTCATGCCATGTAGACTTTACTCAATGCCACATAACCTATCTTGCCAAGCAAAACCACTATGCCATGAAGGCCTTTTAATGTTGTAGAGTCCTATCGATGCCACACAAAGCTACTAAGCGCCACAAGTGTCTAACGATGTTGCACAAAACCACAAAACCTTATACCAAACCACATAATGCTACTTCATACCAAGTAAGTCGCAAAGCATTCTTGTGCCACACAATATTGCAAGCTCATACTTAACCTCGCATTATTAAGCCAACAAAGCTCTACACCATGAACATTTTTCAAACTCTTGCATAAACGCAAATTCCTTCGCTAACACATTCATGTGCGTAGCCGCAAAACTGTTCTATTACTACGAATGTTGCCACACGCCTGTGGGACCACTTGACAATGCCACTATGATGAGATCTTGCATCTAGCAAAACACGTGGGCCTTAATCCATTTTCTTCGCCTACGGACAAACCGAGCAACACAATAAAGCTTGATCCAACAGAGATGATTACATGGGAAGCTACCTACCAACCAATTGAGAAGACCAATGGCAATATGGGGCATGTTAAGGAATCTTTTGAAGAGTATCTTTTTTTCTCCCAGCAAAGTCTTGACAGATTATATTTATAGAAGGCAGCAGCGAACATGTAAGGCACCATCCAAGTAGAGGGATCTAATGATCTAGGCATCTATTGACAAGTTGCCAAATTGAGCCAAGTATGGTTTTGTAGAAGCTTAGCAAAGTTTGTAAGCTTTGCTAGGATAGATCATAGGATTGGAATTTTTAGAGAATTCTTGCATAGTTTTGTCAAAAGACTTTCATTGAGTATGGGGCCATTGTACCCAAGTCCGTAATCCTTCCTTGTATTAATGTAAGAAGCTTTCATTGTTTCTTGTTAAAGTTGTGCCTAAGATCTTGCTTCGGTGAGATCTAACTCTGAAATTGTGAGTTGCCAAGTCTAAGGCATCCCTTTGTTCGGACCCCTAACTACGACCACATCACTTCTCATCCAATTGCATTCCATTGTCATGCAGCCTAAGTCTAAAGTGTGGTGAATGCTTTCTAAAACCCTAAGCCTAGTTGTACTTTCACTATCATATTTTACACCGTGTTGAGCAATCTAATTATCCTTACATAATTTAGGATTGTGATTTATGTATTTGTTGTTCTGAATTTTCTTAATACAACATTGTAATATCTAAATTAGATTAATACTAGAATTGATATTACTTTTGTTAAACCCGCTTATGTATCAATTCATGCAACCGACAACTTCATTTGCCACCCTTAGGATTTTGGATTTCAATCCAATTTTGTTGACCTTAGGTGTGATCTTGTTGCTTTTAGGGTTTTATCAAAAACTTTTACATTCTTGTGCATACTCAAATACTTCTTTCTTATGCCATCTAGGCAAACTAAGTCTTAGTCCAACTCGTCAAGTGTTTGATTAAGTGTTACCCACATTAATTTTATTCAGTGCCCTTAGTGTAATGTCCCCTTTTCCCACTTGAGAGTCATTGTTTGGGCTTTTTGCCATTTCTTCTCCATGGCAAAGAAGTGAAGAAGATGGAGGGGACCATTGAGTTTCCATTTGATATGTTTGTTTTACTAATTTTTAATATTTTCTTTTAGTGTTTTCTTTCCTATAACAGATCAGTTGGGTTTTAATCCATTAATGGAAGCTAATGAAGGAAAAGAACATCTCCAAAGGGGTCAGCCTTACCTTTTATTGCTTGGTGCCAATGGAGGGATATAAAAGGAGAGCTAAGACATCATTTGACATCTAGATTTGGCGCATTTTATCTTACTTGAGCATTGTGAGCTAGTGGCTCCTTGTTCTTCCACTTGAGGATGAAAACCCTCATGTGTGGCTTGCCTAGGAGGACGAAAACCCTTCTAATGGTTGAGTGAAGGACAAAACCCTTCATCTTGGCTTAGTTTCAAAGTATAAGGCAGATTTGAGGAGATAGTTATCATTTTCAGATTGTATTTGGCTTCCTACATGTGGAGCGACCTACCTTGTGTAGGGTTTTGAGGGTTTGGTGAACTCATATGTGCATTTTCAGTTGATAATCTGATTTGTCCTAATTTCTAAGGCCGGAATCTAAAGTTTCATGATTTTTGAGGGTTTCTAGAGCCATAATCTATAATTTTCCTTTGGCTACTATTGGCTGGACATTAGTTAATTTCCAGCAGTGTGTTTCTTCGGATTTTTCATTGTTTTTGGCTCTTGTGGATGCATAAAGGATATCTAAATTTTGACAAGTTTATTTGAAGTATTTGATAGTGTTTGGCATATATTTGTGAAGGGTATAGTTCGCTGATTTTTTATTTTCAGTCTGCTGCAATAAAAATCAGATCTGAATAATTTTGGTGTTTGGTTAAATTCCTTTGTTTTTGGTCTAAACCCTTGAAAGGGTCATTACACTTGGTTCCACATCATCCTAGAAAAATGAAAAATACACCTAATACCCATGTCTCTTCATATGTAGATGTACTAACACACGAGGGAAACATTGTTTATGTTGTTGGCAATGATACACGTGTCACTAAGGATAATGTTATTAACAAGACCATGACCAATCATGAGGGTGACCGATATAATATTAATAGTGACCAAGATCCCATCATCCAACAACTCTCCCCTAAGATTTCGATTGAGTTCTTTAGGAAAACCCTAATAACATTAATGTAATGCTAGCATAGCTACTTTATGCCCATAAACACCAAACTTCACAAAAAGACAAGATCGCAGAAACTCACGTTGAACCTTCAAGCAATACAAATCCACCTTTTAGAGGCTCTCCTTCCCCTTTAGAGACTAGCACCCATGTGTATAACCCAACATTGCCTACATTACTTTTGCTTGAGCATCGATGAATCTAGTTATTATACCATGCCAGACTATTACTTTGATTCTGATGATGATTCAACTTCTACTCCTACCTTGCCCAGTATGTGTCTTAAATCCATGGATATGGGACCCCCACATGAGTAGCTATTTGTTAGCAACCCTCTTCCATGGCAATCATTTGTACATAGCTTATAAACACATGCATGCTTACTCTATTCACCCACCAATGGCATTTTCTCATGGCACAATATGAATCTTTTAACACCTACTCTGAAGTCCACAACTATGGCATTTCCTAACAATGCAACATATTTCAAGGGTTCAATGTGATTGTTGAGGAAAAACCATTAGCCACGACCCCATCCCCTTTCTTCTATTGCTTTCTGAACCTATAAACCAATGCCCTTAGTACATTCCAAGTTGGCAATTTCTTTTCAAGCTCTCTTATGACAAAATTACCAAAATAATACCTATATGGAAAAAATAAAAAAGCGGGACATATATGTTATTGGCTTATTTATTAAATAAACTTAGACATTGTCTTTATTCGAGTTTAGCACTTTACACATGCTATCCTTATGCACTTGTTCCTTATAGTACACATAAGATGGTTGCATAGAGATACCCCCAATCCATGGACATTCATCCACAAATGTTGCGGTTTCTCACAACCCTATATAGTGGGGCAACCCACCAAATTGAAGGCATGCTTACACCGAGAGCATCTTACATCCAGAGCTTACTTAGATCATATATTTTCACCACTGCAACTTCTCACATCCCTATACCCTAGGGATACCTACCGCATTAGGGGCATAACTACATTAAGGGCATCACACATGTTGAGCTTATCTAGATCATATCTTTGTTAATTATTCCATTGGTGTTATAGAGCTTATATAGCTTATCTTGCATTGCTTTATATCTCCGACGTGTTGTATTATACATCAACTAATGATCACATTGTTTACTTCTTTGTATTGATTTGACACACTCCATGCCTAATTGTTACCGGTCTTCACTCATGTACACACTACCTTATTACTTGCTCATTGCATGTTTTATGCTTGTTTGACTACTACAGGCCTTGGGTTCTTGTTTTACTATCACACATCATTTGACTTATTGTTTTCTCAACGCACATTGCTAGCTCTATTTCACTACTTGTTGTACACATTATTTGCTTTATGCCTATTTGCTCTATGCCTTACCTACTCTACACACATTGCTTGCTCTATGCCTTTATTTGTTTTATGCATTGTTTATTGTTTGTTATATGCCTTGTTTGCTTTATGCCTTAACTACTTTGTGCACTATTTGGCCTTTTCCTTGCTTGTTATACGCCTTGTTTGCTCCACGAAGGCACCGTTTTCTCTACGCATTGTTCGATATATGCCTTATGATTGTTAGAACATTAATCTTAAGTAGGGTTTAAATCCCCTCTTAAGTGTTCTTATATTGTTATAAACTTTAGTTTATAATTAAATAAATAAAAATATGTAATATTTTTATTTATTTAATATAAACTTTAGGTTATAGTTTTAATTGATTATTAAAATCAATTTATTAAGTGGAGGGGTGCTTCACAAGAAGACACATCTGTAAACCCACTTAAATAGGGCTCTCAGGGCCCAATAAAAACATTGAATTGAAATGTTAAAATGTGGAGAGAAGTGGGTGAAGAAGGGTTACTGGACTTGTTGTCACCTAGAAGTTGCACCGTGAAAGAGAATTGTGTGTACTCTCTCTCCTATTGACAAAATTGGAACACCTCAAGGTTGTAGGTAACCTATGTCTAAGGTGAACCTCCGAGAGAGGGTCGGTTCCTTGTGAATCACCAACAAACTAAAACTTTGACAAGGAAATGGGAGAAGAAATGCCAGAAAAGGGAAATAAAGGTGATACATCAATAATTTAATATATGCATGTAACTCTACACACAAGGAAATCAAAGATCCACACACCTGCACAACTCTAAGCTATTTTGCAAAATTAATTCAAGGGTTTAGGAGAAAAGGACAGCGGTAGAGGGAGTAATTTCCACACTAAGGCAATAAAACACCCTATTAAACACAATGAAAACTCGAGAAAAACAGCGATATGAGAGGGCAAAACGGAGCTTTTTTATTCGTAGATGCAAGTACAAGACTAGGATTGCAAAAATCCAAACAACCCACATTGTGTCTCCTTTGTGGTGCCAACAACTAGCATGCAATTCCTTTTATTTAATAAAAATCCTTCTTTATCCTCCTTGTCGCATGGGTTGTTTTTGGAACAGCAGTTAGTAAACCCTTTTATTTATTCTTTTCTTATCCTTTCATGCATTCTTAAAAATAGAATTGAACTTCTATTTTTAGCACTTGTATTCTAGCCAAAAAAAAATTAACAAATTGCTATTTTTAGCCCTTCTAAAAATAGAATTGAACTTCTTGGCGTGGAAAATATGGTAACAGGACTGCAATGTAAAAGTTTCTCGTTGATGGAAATCTATAAATTTTCCCGTGGTTTTTACCTTGTATGAGGTTTTCCACGTAAATTTGTGTCAATATTGTTATGTGTTATTTGTGTTACATTTAAATATGTTATTTATTTTATAATGTTTAATAACTATGTAATATTTAATTAATGGCTTGGACCTCGACATTGTACTGAGCTAGGTAGTTCAAATAATTTAAATATTTGACTTATATTAATTATCGTGTTGGTTGGTGGGCGGTTATAACCCACGGGCTATATAAAATGAGCCCCATTCGATTTATTTTTACTCACACACATTTTTCTCTCGCAAATGTTTTTAATCCCTTTAAATTTTATTTGGAGTGTTCGAAGGTTGGAACAGGCCCACCTAAAACCCGAATGCAAGTAAACCTTTGTAAAAAAATGGTATGAATTTTATTTATTGATATGTTCTAACATGTGCAGGAAAATTAAATTTTGAGGTTACTAGGGATGGTTCCCAACTTGGAGACAGCGTCCTATTTTATAGGATCTTCAATTTTTTTCATTGGACGGGACCACTCTTTGGAAATACAAACAAAAAAATTAAACACACAGCGTTAGGCTTCATTTCAATGAATTTTGTAAAATATCAAACAATAAATGTACCACCACCCGGTCATTGGCCATCTTAAGTATTGAAATTAATATGGACCACTTTACCTTGCATTTTTTCGCGTGTCGTGGATAATAGGCTTGGTATGGATAAATATCCCATGAGTATATTTGGGGATTAAATTAAATCCTTTGAAAAAAGCCACCAGTTCACATGGTTTTTAAAATACTTTTAAAGCTTTAATTAAAAAGCTTAGGGGATAGTATTACAGCCCCACAAGGATTACCAGTCTGGGACTCCCTTCTTCAATAGCTCAATTAAGGCTTGTCTCATAATTGAAATATATGTCCTGCATTTTTAATTAAAACTTTCTTTTCTATTTCCCATTATAAAAAAACAAAGAGTACAACGTGGGGGGGCCTTTTGAAGGTTTTTTCCAATGTCATTTTTAAAAATTTATTGGACCAGATTCAGAATACACGAATTTATCAACGTAATTAATGACTTCTAGTTTCAACAGACTTACCCTTTCAGTTCAATCTTGTTGTGGAGAAACAATATTACAAATCAAAACAGAAGCTTCTTGTAGAACTTTGTAAGCAATTTCAATTAGTCTGAAACCCCTATTACGTGCATGGTGATAGATACATTTCTCAAGTGGGTGGCTCCATATGCAAAAATACAGGGGCACCATCAAGTTCCAAAGATTAATGCACGGAGACGAACCACATGGACGTGTACGATTAAATCCACAAGTAATTTCAAACGGTCTGAAACCCCATTACGTGCATGGTCATAGATACATTTTTCAAGTAGGTGGTGCCACATACAATATGACGCGGCATATTTAATATATGTGCTTTGTGTGGGCCACATTTAACTTGGCTTATATGGTGGCCGCTTGGCATAAATATGTGGGAGTTTAACAATGGCATATTTACGGTTAAACATTTTAATAAGGAACCATTTTTGCATTTTACCTTGACCCCTTCATATGCCATAAATAGATGCGCTTAACTTTGCATAGTCTTGACCATGGTATATACCTCATTGTGACTTGGGACCATTGACATAGGTATTAAGTGGTAGTTCTATGGACCACATGCTTCGCTTGGTCATTGACCGCTTACCATTGCATGACTAATGGGCTTTGTTAGCATGCGTGGCACTTGTTGGTCCTTGGGACATGGCAATTGGTTAGACCGTCGGTGGTTGGTGCACTATTTTGGCCACCCCCTTTATTGGCAATGCCCCTCCTTAACCGCTTAATACCCTTGACTTGGCCATGTTGCGTGGGCTTTGAATGTGGTGACATGTTATGCGCTTAGTATGGGGATTTTGCTTTATCTGTCCACATTTTTTGCAAACAAATAAATATTGCTTCCCCTAGTTTGGTTTTAGGTGTTATGATTAATATATGTACCATTTAATATACTCAATGAAAAAAAAAGGGTGGGGCACAGGGGAAGGGGTATTTAGTTATTTGGTGGATGGTTTATGTTATGGGCCGCTTATTATTTTGTGGGCATGTTAATGTGTTGACTTGGCCACTCATAATTTTAAACAAATCAATTTCTTCACCCCTGTTATGCATTGTGTAATGTATGGCATATTTAACGTGGCAAGAGCTATTTTTTTATTTTAATTTTGTAAACCCTAAATAAACGCTTTTGTTAAATATAAGATTGTAAATGTCCATAAGGTAATTGGTAATAAGTTTTTACAAAAAACCATAGGTTACAAGGTCAAAACCTTCCGATCATTTTTTTATAAGGAATTTCTTTTTACATATCAACTAGATTTTTTTTTGGAAATTTATAAAGCAAATTTTAATCATAACCTTGTAATGTTATGATATTATAACTCGATCAATAAATGTTTAATGAATTATTTTATCATATTCCCTTAAAATATTTAGGAAAATATATAACATCGAGTTAGTTTTCAAAAATCAATATTTATTTTGATAATGAAGTTATGAAATTATATAATATCAATATATTTTTTCTTATGAAATTGTTGATATAATCGATATGTTTTCTTTCTTGTGTCTTAAGAAACAAGTAAGAGGATACTTATGGCGGGAAAAGGATAAAATCTCAAATTCAGCGAGTATTGTCACATAAACACAACAGGAGAATCTACTAAACTTTTTGTATTTTTGCCCTAAATTCTCCTTAAAACCCAATTCCTATCGAAAGTGTAGAATAAAGATCTGAATATACATTTGTTTCATTATAATCTAGTTGTTTCACTTGATTTGAGTTTGAAAGCTTCATTGAAAATGGATTCTAATCACCGATACACACAAATGTTGAACGGTACTAACTACAACATCTGGAAAATTCGACTAAAAGCAAAATTCATAAACGTAAGCTATCGATTATCGTGAACGGTACGGAGAAGGCGCCGACAAGAAGACACACAACAACAGACAACGTTTTTGCATTTCAACAGAAAGTGCAAGAAGCGATGTCAATTATATTGTGAAGCGTGCAAGACGACTTTCTGCTGCACATTGGAAGCCGTAAGTCGACAAACTGTTAGAAGTAATGCACGAAGGTACGCACCTTTCAAAAATTATAAAATTGATTCTTGAATTAATGACAACTCCCATGAAGGGAGATGAAAAAGTGGTTAATTTTTTAGCTAAAATTAAAAACATTAAATCTCAATTAGATGGATGTAACGTAATTTGATTCAAGACAAATTACTATACTTTATCATTCAAATGAACATCCATGAAAGATTTAGGAACTTCATTTCCATCTTAAACTCAAAATATCAAACTAAACAAGATATTCCTGACTTATCTACACTTAGTGCTCTCCTAATTCAAGAAGAGCAAGTAATGAAAAACTTTGATTCAAAGGAGAATGCCACTCAAGCACTTCTCGCTCAAAATCCTAAGAATAACTTTTCTAGGTTTAACAAGAATCAAAAGTTCAAATCAAATTTTAAACCCCCTAGTAAAGATAAGAAACCAGTGAATAATCACCTAAAAGTCAGTTTTGATGGAAAATGTCATAATCAGGATAAACAAAAATAAACCAAATTTCAAAAATTAGAAAGAAAACAAAACCAAACAAAATCAATGTAAGAATCAAGAGAATAGTCAAAAACTTTTTGTTATATATGTTGCATTAGTTATTACAAAAGAAAATGAATGGATCTTAGATAATGGTGCATCTAGGCACATGACTTATAGATATGATATTCTGTTTGATATCAAAGAATGTAATGATCAAATCTATCTTGGTGATCATTCCATTCTTGATGTTCAAAGTCAAGGAAGAGCTAAAGTTTTCAATGGTTTTATAAATGATGTTTTGTGTGTTCCTAAACTGAAAATCTATTATCATGTTCACAACTAACTCAAAACAACTATAGTGTAATTTTACTAAAAGATAAATGGTTTATTAAAAATGAGTTAGATGTTACTATTGCTTGAAGGCATACAAAAGAATGGTTTATATGTATTTAAAGGTTTTGCATCTGCTTCATGTCTTTCTACTCAAAATAGGAATGATGTACAATTATGGCATGAAATATTAGGTCATGTTAACTTTAGGAGCATGTATGACATGTCTCGTCTTAACCTTGTTGTTGGTCTACCTCATATCTCTCATGCCCGAGAAACTTGTGAAGGGTGCTTACGTGGTAAGCAATCTACAAACCCCTTCCATAGCCATCATGAAGCAAACTCCTTAGAACCTCTTGAACTTGTTCACAGTGATGTTAGAGGACCTTTAGAAGTTCCTTCCTTAAACAGTTCTTTGTATGCAATTACTTTCATTGATGATTATTCTCACATGATTTGGTCATTTCTTATTAAAAAACAAATAAGATTTTTATGTAAATTTAAAGTCTTAGTTGAAAATAGGTGTTATCACAAAAATAAAACTCTTAAACTAGATAATGAAGATATATATGTTAATAAAACATTTCTGAATTAGATAACCTCTAAATTAGTATGTGATTACTAAAAATAGTATTATATGCACATCAAATGACAGTTGGGGATGCCCTTCATGTCTATATTGGAGATGTCCAATATTGATTGCATCTAATATTATTTTTAACATTCTAAACCTATTAATGTAGGATTCATATGATGATGCTTGGAATATGGCTAAAAGTGAAATCAATAATGGTTTATATTGTGTTCCTTCTAATAAATGATTGTTTATATGGATATTGTGATTCTGACCATGTTGGTGATGTAAAAAATAAAAAAATCTACAACTCAATATGTTTTCAAGTTTGGTACAAGTGCAATTACTTGGAATAGCAAGAAGCTAACAACAATCTTCGTATCTTCTACTGAGGTAGAATATAGAAGTGCAATGGAAGCAATGAAAGAAGTCATGTGGCTAAGGCAGCTATTGGAATAAATTTAAATAAAAGTTAAAGGAAATACTCTTTTATGTGATAGTCAGAGTTGTATTGCTCTAGCTAATAATCCAGTTCAACATCAGAGAACAAAGTATATAGAGATACATATGCATTTCATCCGAGAGAAGGTGCTCTGCGGTGATATAGATCTCTAGTTTTGTCCTACTGAAGATCAAGTTGCAAATATATTTACGAAACCATTGTGTGTCGTGAAGTTCTGCAAGTTTTGTGTAATGCTTGGCCTTTCGAGTTGTCATTGAGGGGGAGTGTGCATGACAATGCCACCTCCTAACGGTCAGCCATGTGTTTTCTTCTTCACCTCTATACTTCTACTCCAATTAAAGCATTGTAAAAGATCTTTTTATGATCTTAGTAAACTTATCACTCTAAGTTTATTGTGTAGTCTAGTAATAAAACATCATGTTGTAAAGAAAGTCCTTACTTTATAAAAGGCTCCTAAAGATGTTTGTATAGATTTTCCATGAGAAACAATGAGATGTAGTCTCACAAATCATGCTTAGCCTAAATCATCACTTTTAATTTATGGATTCCAAATCCTTTTGTACCAAAAGATAAGTTTAGCATGATGGTGTATAAATCCTTCAAATGTGATATGTTAGCCTAAACTCTCACTGTGGTTTAAGGATTGTAAATCATGTTGTATAAACAAGTAATGTTGACATATAAACCCCACTTAATATTAAGGGAGTGTTAGAACATTAATCTTAAGTAGGATTTAAATCCCCTCTTAAGTGATCTTATATTGTTATAAACTTTAGTTTACTATTAAATAAATAAAAATATGTAATCTTTAGTTTATAATATTTTTATTTATTTAATATAAACTTTAGGTTATAGTTTTAATTGATTATTAAAATTAATTTATTAAGTGAAGGGGTGCTTCACGAGAAGACACACCCATAAACCCACTTAAATAGGGCTCTCGGGGCCCAATAAAAACATTAAATTGAAAATTTAAAATGTGGAGAGAAGTGGGTGAAGAAGGGTTAATGGACTGCAAAGTAAAGTTTCTCGTCAATGAAAATCTATTTTTCCCGTTGTTTTATACCTCGTATGAGGTTTTCCGCGTAAATTTGTGTCAATATTGTTGGGTTATTTGTGTTACATTTTAATATGTTATTTATTTTATAATGTTTATAACTATGTATTATTTAATTAATGGCTCGGACCTCAACAATGATGAGCCTACCATATCATGTTTTGGCACGTCGTATCGCAAGTCCCAATGGATCCATTCATGTCAAGTCATTTATCTACTAACTACTCTACCATTCATTATTACACTCTTAACTATTGATCTTTGTGGATTATTAGACATGCTTACTATTTATTTTCCTTGATCTCTAATATAGTAATAATCATATATGATATAAATTTTTTATATCACCATGTTTAACTCAAGTACTTTATATGGCTAACATCCTAGATGCTTTGATTATACTTTTTATAGCTAACCACTTTCTATTTTGAGCTAAGTGATGCATGGTAGTATCCCTCATCTCAAAAGGGGGCATATTGTGGGCTCTTTAAAATGTTCACACAAATCATGGCCAATTGCCACAAGCGATAAAGGGTGAGTATTTTACACTAGTCATACAAATATTCAAAAAAATGCATGGTCATATGAGATTTTACATGGACTTGGAACATGTTCATCAATACAAATTACACGTTCATTTATGACATTTATCAAATTTGCATGGACTTGGGACAAGTTTGTCATTACTTGATACAAGCTTATATCACGGTCATATGGACTTGGTGGTCAAGTTCGTCATTACGGTCCATTACATTTATGACACATTCATATGACAATTACATGAGCTATGCACGGGCTCATCCTTGATTCATCACACCTATGACATAATTTCTAATGGTGAAAGCAGCCTAATGCTAGTTCTATTGATGAAAGCAGCCTAATGCTAGTTCTAATGGTGAAAGCATCCTAATGCTAGTTCTCACATAAGATATTTACACATTCCCATATAGCACACTTGGGAAAATCAAGTGTAGTCATTATATGCTTTATGTCATTTTACACATTTTCGTTTTTCATATACTAATTTTATCTCTATTGAGCATTAATACATTTCTTTGCCATGTGGTTGCAAACTTCACATTGGATTGGTGTGGGGGCACACTCTTAAGTTTCACACATCATTCTCCTATGATTGGGATGTGAGATCTGTGTTCACTTGACCATTTTACTTTTAATCCAACACTTGCACTACTAGATTAGAAGGGGGGCCGGTTGTAGTACCCAAAATTTTGTCATATAGCACTTGGTAATATAACTTTGGCATTTATCATGATATTATCCCATTTACCTATTTATTGACTAAAAGCTTCTACAAACCATCTCTTATCTCAAATTTGGTTCTAACGTAAGCCTAGACGGGTTTGTGGGCCGAGGAAAAATTCAATTGACAAATATTTCCCATGGCTGACAAACATATCCCTTAGATTATAATGGTCATCTTTTAAATGCACAAGTTACCTTGGTCGTCATAGGGTCAATTGAATGGTAAATCATTCAAATCAATCATCTATATAAACATATGCACCCTTACTCATTACGGGCATCTAGGGATCCCATAACAAAGGAACAATCTAAGAAGGTCATTGAGCACATTCATTTAAGCACCTCTCCCTTAAAGCACACCATGACAAAGCTACTCAAATCTTAATATGTTTCTATTGTTGCCCTAGATCACACATTTATGCATTATAATCAATCCAAGCGACAATTGCCAAGTGTTGAGGGCCGAATCAAGGACTCCATCTTGTTTACTTTTTCTAGCCTTCACCTAATCATAGGATTTGGAGAATTACATGTGCATTCGATCCCTCTTTGGAGTGTTAGTACATAGTGCAACGCTCCGCATGAGTATGATGAGGTTAGTCTAATTCAAATCGCACTAACCCTTATTAAGACAAAAGGAAGAGACATGTACAGAAACATCATTGTAGGGGATTCATATACATGAAACAAGTCCAACAAAGACAAGCGAAGCAAACGCGAGCCAAATTACAAGTCAAAAACCCTAGAAGACACAATCGTCGATCCCGGACATTTGGTTACAAATTTGTGCCTTGTCAAACGATCATGTCCTAAACTCATTTTCAAATCCCTAGATTTTCCAAACAGTTGTTGTTGACATACTTGCACAACCTTCTCATCAACTTTCAATGCATTGTCAATTCAAATTGGGGTGAATACTTTCTAAAACCCCAACCCTAGTTGTACTTTCCCTATCCTATTTTATGGTGTGTTAAACAATGTAACTATCTTTCTTGATTTAGGACTTTGTGATTTATGTATTTGTTGTTCAATTATCTTCAAACAAAAAAGTAATATCTAAATTAGATTAACCCTAGAACTAATATTATAAAAGTTAAGATTTCTTTATCCTACACATCATAAATGCAACGAATTGGTTCTCAAACTTCTCTGCAATTTGAGATATATCTAATATTGTTTAGTGGTCAACAATTAAATCTTGGTGATTTTCTATAAACCCACTACATTGGTTAGTTCTTCTCTCCAACCTATTTTGGACAATGGGGATGCCAATTTTTTTGTGGTTACCATGGATATTGCACGAGACACTACTATGCCAATTAGACATTGTTCCAACAATATGGCTTCTCTAAGACCATGGCCGACTCACTATGTTGGCTCCAAAGGACAACATACATGAGACTTTGTTGTCCTTATGACCACCCCCAACTTGTCACCAAGTTGGTACCATTAGATTCTTCTATTCTTCCAACGGATCTTTAGCCTTGGATGGTAGGAGAGTCTTCTTCTTATTTTATGCAATCAAGATCACTTTGTTGGCTCTCAATTGAAGCCCTTCACCTAAGGCCATCCTAAAATCCATCAATGATAATTACAAAGTTGCAGACAATTCTTGCTTAGATGATGAATAGAATTACACATTTGCCTTTCTTCCAACAGGTCTTCAGCCTTAGATGGTAGGAGAGTCTCTTCTTCTTCTGCTTATTCCATGCAATTGAGGATCACTTCGTTAGCTCTCAAATAAATCCCTTAACCAAAGGCCGTCCTCAAATCCATCAATGGTAATTATAAAGTTGTGGACAAATTCTTGCTTAGGTGATGAATAGAATTACATGTTCCCAACTTGGGCATCTCCAATTGTTTGCTCATGCCTTTTCATGTTGGAATGATACACATTATTTTCAAAAAGTTTGATGCTCTCATTCAATAGGATCCCTCAACAAGCCCATCGTCATGACCCTAGCATCCATTGCAAACAAAAAAATCACAGCAAGTAATCATGCACACATAATAAGATAAACCGATGTACAAGTTTGTTATTGTTGTTTGCTATGTTAATTTACAAACAAGAATCTAAGGTATAAATAACATGTAAAGATTTGTTTCATACAACAAAAATCGTTGCATTGAACAACTATAATTTGGAGGAAACATCCAGAGGATCTCCTATTTGTGCACTTACAAAATACGTTCATGCAAATAAGTATTCAACACCAACCACCTCCAATAACCTAACAAACTAACTCCCAATCAAGCTTAACCCCTTTGTGGGTGTGAACACGGCTTAACACCAAGCTGGTTCGAAAATAACCGGAACTTTCCGCCACTATGAACACACATACTCTTAAAAAACTCTCTTAAGCGCAGAATGGGGAGTGAGAAAAGTGGAAGCAAAGAGACTGATGGATCCCGGTAACTAGGCCTAATCAGGTACCATGTACAAATACACAATGAAATCTAAGAGTCCCTATGGTAACCAATCCATCTTCCCTATTGAAATACATGGAAGAAAAATCATTGTAACCACCAAGTCATATACGAGGTTCACTCAGAAAACATTGATCAAAGAATTAGGAAAAAAAAGTTACCGTGGATGAAATGTATCACCACAAAGTACCTGTTGTCACATGAATCTTTTGCACCCGTTTGATCAGTAAGTTGATTCAGTGCAACATAGGTAACATCCCCAAGTTGTGGGACCCTGGCTCCTTGGGATGAACCTTTGGAGAAGGCCAACTCCTGCCAAAATTAAGTGCACCTAATGTAAGATCAGCCTACAGACCTAAAAACACCACTAGAAAGACTTATTTACAGCTGATACTAAACTTCTTGTCATGGAAAAGGGGATAGAGGTAAACTGAAAATCACAAATGGTGATGCACCAAAGCTTAGAGAACTCCTCAACTTGCTTCAATCAGCACAAGACAACTTTCAAAACTGATAACTTGTCTACACAATCTTCAACTCACACATCTCTCACATAAGTACTTTGCATGAAGGTAAGAAGTCTAACACAACATCAAGAGGGACCACAATTCACCTTGACACGGCTCCAATGGTGAGAATCCACAACTAGTTCTTCATAAACCTAATTATACTCAGCATATAACCTGTAAAAGAAAGTGATATAAGGTGAGGAGGATTGGACAGCATTACAAGGGAAAAATTGATGTCCACAAGCAAAATCAACAATCCAAAGCTTACACACAACATGAAAGAAATATGAAAAAAGGAAAATATCAGTTCTTTATTAATGTCAAGGCTAAAGCCTGTGTACAATCTTCAAAAGAGCATAATTTTGTAAACCAAAGTAGAGGGCTCCCTCTAGCCAGTTTTTTACTGTCCTATATAGAAGTGAGTATCAGTCAATGAGAGAGAGGAATAACTGAATTCAAAATTACTGCCTACAATCCAGGCATGCATTCAGCTCCTTTGAATGCCTTTGACCTGTTCTCCATGGACTGAGTAGCTGTTTGGGCGCAGTGGAGAGATAGTGTGTCATATTCTTGCAACTGACTTGGTCTAAACTTGCTGGAAAATAGGAGTTTGTTGGTGTATAGGGGTCAAACTTGATTTATTCTCATCAGTTGGATTCCTTGCTAAATTTCTTGTACCAAAATTGGCCTCAACTGTCATATTCACCCGTGAAGGAGTTTTGAACAGGTCTTCAATAATAAATCCCACTTAAGGAGGTTACATGCTTCAAGGATGTTGACCAAGAACTGGTCTTGCATCTCCAAACTGCCTTGCTAAGTCTCCTAGTTTGGCGCAGCTGGGAGTTTGCTACGCTGTCAAAGGTGAACTGATCAAATTGGACACCTCTGGATGCATTTGGTTAAACACTTGGTGAGCAACCACTAAACATCCTTCCCATGCTCCATGACATCACTGGAAAGAGACTTAAAAATCAACATTTTGGCAACCTCCATGGGCTGCTTGCCTATTTAAACAAAGGATCCAGTAGCCTTATGTAAGTTCATTGGGCATAGGAGTCACTAGAATCCTTGAAATAATTCAATTGGAAACAATCAACTAGAAACATAATGATGACTAAAACATGCTTGATCAGCGTTGAAACAAATAAACTGGAAAACTGTGCATACAACACTTGGAGGAAACAACTAAACTTGAAACTGTGCATACAACACTTGGGAGGAATGAAAAACAACAATACTACTAGGTACAAAGTTTGAAAAAGCCTCAAAAGCAAGGTTTGAGATGTATCCCATTAACTGGGATAAATTCTGCATTCAGCCTTGAGAGTTTTAAGGCATTGACCTCTTTGCAGCTGGTGATGATGTACTTTGGCATCAAACTTTGTGTTCTTCCATCTTTTGCTTTATCTTTATCCCACTTCAACACTAAACCTCCTTCTTTGAAGTTCTAACAACAACTTTCTTGTCAAAAGTTCTCTTCACTTTAGCTTGATGAGCCTCAAGAGTATGCATTGCTTGTTCCTCTTCCTCTTCCAGCTCCATCAACTCAGCCAATCTCACTGTCATTGCATCATTGTCTAGCATTTCCAGTTGTTGTGCAAGCTCAAGAGAAGGTAACTCCAATGACAAGGGAAGCTTTGCCTCTCTCCCATACACCAACATGAAAGGAGAGTTACCAATGGCTCTCTTAGGTGTGATTCTATCAGCCCAAAGGGCTATTTTAAGCTTTGTATGCCAGGTCCTCTGATTGCCCATCATTGTTCTCTTGATAATCCTTATCAGGTTCTTATTTGTGGTCTCAACTAAACCATTACCTTGAGGGTAATAGTTTGAAGAAGTTTTGAGATAGATCCCATGTTTAACTGCCCATTCACTAATTTGAGTGCCTACAAAGGCTTTAGCATTATCAGAAATAATAGTAAATGGGACACCAAACCTTGTAACAATACCTTCAAGGAAATCTAGGATGGAAGCTTCATTAGCCTCTTTTAATGCAACTTGCTTCAGCCCATCTAGTGAAATAATCTGTAGTTAACACCCAATTTGTGACCAGCACTAGATGGTGGATTTATCATACCAATAAAATCCAAACCCCACTGAACAAATGGCTGATCTGTTTGGATAGGATGAAGAGGAAGGGCAGCTAACCTTTGCTTTCCTGTGAAGTAGGCACACTTCTTGCAATTTCTCACCCACTTGTGAGCATCTTTAAACAAATCAGGCCAGTAATAACCAGCTCTTAAATTTTAGCAGTAGTAGTCCTTGGTGAGAAATGACCTCCTGATAGCCCATCATGGAACTCTTCAAGCACTCTAGCACCTTGTTATGCTCAATACACCTTAATAACACTTCATTCATATCCTTTCTAAACAAAACACCATCAATAAGTACAAAAGGAACCTAAAATACCTCCTCTTTGCCTTGTCAAGACCTTGAGGATACTCACCTTGTTTGTAAGAAAGCAATCATATCTCGAGTCCAGCTGTTTGGAGGATGGAGAGGAGCTGATTGGTCTTCTTGTAACATGTAGATTGTCTTCTTATCAGCTTCCAAGTCTGCTGCAAGTTGCTCACACAACCCTTTACCCCTCACAAGCTTGGTGATTTTGATATGAACATCATATTCCATGACCTTTGTGATTTATCTAGCTTTTTCTTGTTCACATCCCTACTCAAACATGACTCTTTCACACTTGGATGAGGCACCATTAGCTGAATTCTGTTATTAGAAAGCATGTGCCTGAATTTTTTTAGAGCTCTTACCACAACAAAGACTTGTTTCTCAACAAAACTATACCTTAATTCATAGTCCTTGAGTGCTTGACTGAAAAAGACTATTGGCTGCTCCATTTGATCACCATTTTGTTGAGCTAGGATAGCTGAAATGCTCTCACTTCCTCCAAAGTCTAAAGAATGAAATCTTTGTCATAGTTAGGATTCACAAGAGTAGGAGCTTGAGAGATAGCTTGCTTGATACTTTCAAAACTGTCCTTACCTTCCTTTGACCAACTAAAAACAATATTCTTTTTGAGCATGAAAGTAAGAGGCTTAGCCAAGGTGGCAAAGTTTGATATGAATCTCCTCACAAAGTTGATCCTTCCTAAGAAGCTTTGAAGACCTTTCTTATGGCTTGGGAGAGAAAAAAACAAAATGGCATTCACTCTCTTTGGATCAATAGCAATACCATCCTTTGAGACTGTGTCCCAACAATTTTCCCTCGTGAACAAAAACACACATTTTTAGGATTAAGAGACACTCCAAATTCCCTACACTTGCTGAAGACTTTTCTTAGATGACTCAAATGTTCACTCACATGCTTTGAAAAAACAATTATGTCATCCAAATAAACCAAAACCATGTCATTAATAAGACCTTTAAAGGCCATATCCATTGCCCTTTGAAAGTTGCACCAACATTGGTCAACCCAAAAGGCATCTTCTTGTAGGCAAAAGTCCCCCATTTGGTAGTAAAGGCAATTTTAAATTGATTTGATTCTTGAACAAGGATTTGGTTGTACCTTGAATAGCCATCTAGAGAGAAAACTTTTAGTTCCTGTTTTTAGCTCCAGCCACTGTTCGAAGATTTGTTCCATGGATGGGAGAGGATAATGGCTTTGAGGATGCTCTATTCAGGTCTCTAAAGTCTACACATAACCTGATTTCCCATTCTTCTTCCTAACTAGGACTAAATTAGCCACCCAAGAGGAATGTTTGATTGGGAAAATGATGTTTGCCTCTATGAGCTTGCTAGTTCCTTTTTCATTAAGGTTCCATCTTTGGATTTATTGGCCTTTGTTTTTGCCTAATAGGCTTTGCATTGGGATCCAACTCAATGGTATGTTTAGCTAAGCCTGGGTCAAAACCTCTAAGATCCTCATAACTCCATGCAAATACATCATCATACTCTCTACAAAGGTCAATGAAAGCTTGTTTTTGAATTAGTACATACCTTTCCAACCTTCAAGAGCTTGTCATTTGAGATGGCCACTTGTTCAAAATCTTCTTCTTTGATAGTCATATTCATCCTTTCCTTCTTGAGTTGATCATCTGTGTTAAAGATGCTCTCCAAGGTGACCAAACCTTTTGGTAACTTGTTGATTATCTGGATGATCTGGTCTCCATATTGCTCTTGCAACTTTGACTGATTTTTAGTAGAAAATTCTGCCTCTTCTTGCAGAAAATTGACAATTTGCACTTCACTATCAAACGCTTGCCAACTGGTTGCATTATTTGGAACTGCTGGCCTTACCACAAGCTTAACATGTTGGCCTTCAACCTTCATGATGTCATTAGGAATATCATATTGCGAACCAACTGCTACAAGTTTATCAACATCTTTGTTTTGATCTTTTGGGACTGTCTGGATGTTGAAGGCATCAAAATCTTCAACTAGGTCCCACACTCTATCTTTATTTTGATTATGTCCCAAATGTTTCGAGGACTTGGGACTTGTGCTTTCAAAAGGTTTTTATTGTTTTTACTTTTATAAAGTTGTTATTTTTACAAGAACATTCAATTATAATCTTCTAAAATACATTAAATCCCATAAATGTCTAATATTAATTTTTATGTTTATTTTATAGTCATCCCCCACTCCCCCGCCCCGAGACTTAGGTAAATTGTTCTTGGCTGCACTTTGAGACCTAACCTAATGTATGATGAGTTCACTATCTCCAAACACCTATAATGCTTTGATTCCCCTCTTTTGTGCTAATTGGAGACCTTGAATCAATGCTTCATATTCAACTACATTATTAGTGCAACTGAATTGAAGCCTAAATGCAAAGAAGTATCTCTCTTTCTGAGGAGAGACCATCATGACACCAACACCAGCACCATTTTTGCTTCTTGAGCCATCAAAATAAAGCTGCCATACTCCTTCAAGGTCTTCTTGTGGCTTCATGAGGTTGGGTATAACAGAATCTTCCTCATGCATACAATAAGTACCCAACCATGTTTCTTCCATATGGTCATATGGATCAAACTCATAGCGTTCCTTTGCCCAATCATCAAACAAGATATCTAGAACTTCCTCCAAGGATGTAGCAACCTCATGAAGAACACCATCTTCCTCTTGGTCATGCATGGTACAATTCATGTTAACAAGACTAGGCATATATGGCTCAATATGGTCTTTAGAGATAGGTTCAGCTTTGATGGTTACCCTTGTCCCATATCTAGTCCTAAGGAGCATATGTGACCAATCTGAAGACAAATATCCCCCATTTTTGCAGTAAAGTCTCTAGAAAGGCATATGGCAAAATAGGGAGGGAGATCAATAACTGAAATGTCTTGCAAGATGGAAAGACTTGGACATGCATGAAGGGTAAGGTTCAGATTCTTAATGACTCCTACTGTATTAACAACAGTACCATCTAGTTGGACAATCACCTAGTGACTGGTGTATATTCTATGCCTAACAAGTCAGCAATCTTCTTAGGCATAACAAAACTACTAGCTCCAAAATCTATCATACAATTATGTACAAGATGCTTACCAATGATTAGGGAGATGTAGAAAGGAGGTGGCTTGTTGGTCTTATTTGTTTCTCCTTCCTTTGGCTGGCATAAACTTGTAGGAGCAGCTGATGTACCCTTTGCTGATTCATTTGTGTGATAGAAATGACTCAAAGCCTCTTGCAACAAATCTCTTTGTGATGGCATTGAAAGTGCTTCCCACATGGTCACATTCAGATTGGTTCTTTTCATTTGCTCCACTATATTAAAAGGAATATGACCAACCTTTGACTGAACCTTGGTAGCAGCAGCATCCTCCTTTGATTGTTTACTAATTGGAGGCTGATTTTTGGACTGATTGTCCCTCCTAAAACCTGGTTTGCTTGTTGCTCAGAAGATTTAGCAGCTGTACTTTCCTTTGCAGCCTCTTTTGGTGTTTGAGAAGTGGATGTTTGACCAACCATGGAAGATGGTTCCTCTTCTATTGCCCTCTTTTTCGCCCTTGAGTATACAACTGAATTGCCCCCTTTGTTTGGTACTTCATTCTGATTTACACCACAAAAATCATTCTCTTGCTAGGTCAATAAAGTAGACTTACTTGTCACCCGTTCTTGGGCTTCTTCCCCTTTAGAAATTGCTTCCACTTGTTGTTCTTGAAGTATTGATGCACTTTGGACCATTAAAACTTGACTAAGAACCCCATTTGGAAAGGAATTTTGATTGTGGGGCTGGTTACATGGGTAACACCATTCATAATCTTGTACTA